>OX421974.1:56046690-56411690 GCA_949128135.1 Parasteatoda lunata | reverse complement strand
AGCTATCAGCAAGGAATTTCGTAGTCACCACCCTTAAATCTCTTTTTAGACTCTTTTATTCAAGAATGAAATTTCGAATAAAATATTTGAAAGGCAACGTGATTAAAATCTGACAATCCAATATTGAGATTAAGTGAAGTAGTGTTTAAAGCATGAATACGAATTTATTTGTAAGGTGAAACTTAAAATCAGTTAACCTCTCTTTTTGCTTTCTATGTTAACCCAGAAATAATCTGGATTTTGTGTTTTTAACCCTCATTCACTGTAACCGTTATTGAAAATAATTCGTCAAATTCTGAGATTTTTTATTTGTTTTATATGTTTCTTTGCGACCTACAACAGTGAAAACTGCTCACGTCGATCTTATTATGCATTTTTAGAAGAAAAAAAATTTCAGATCATCCCAACATGACCAAGCACTTGGCCTTGCTCACCAAAGCGTTAGCCTTTATCGTCAATGGTAGAAAAACCACATGATTTTGAATCTGGTCAATCGATGCTGACAGCACTTTTGTTGATACATCTTTCTCCCAACTCCCATACTACTACCAATAACAGGACTTTCAGTCACATAAGATTTAACTTTCACTTTGCTGCGTTTACACGCTTAGTCGGCTTCCAGGATCGAACTCACGAGCCTCAGAATTCCAAGAAAGTATTCATTACTATTAACAATATAATATTCAAGCGAAAAAAAAAACATTATCGTAACTATCCATTTGAACGACGAAACAATATCAAACTACTGAGTTTTATATTATTTTCTAAAATAATTAAAAAATCTATTATATAACATTTACCGATACACAAATGCCGAATTAGAGTACTATGTGGAAGTAGCAGAAATATTAAAATAAGTTCTGACGCAATAGAAATGTCGATATGAAATATTTTAAACGATGGAATTTTCTTTGGAAGAACAGCCGAAATAAACTAATACCTAGTACAGAAAATACTTCTAATATACACTGTATCAAATTTACCTCCCCCATTCTCCTCTTTTTTTCCCACTAGCATTTCTCTAAGGTATTGCGAAGTATTTGGACTTGCGTAACAGAATCATGATCATAGCTCGTCTGAAAATCAAATTGTTACTTTCATTTCGAAAGAAACCTGACACGATGGCTTTCAGCATAGAAAAACCATATTCTTCTTAAAGGGTAGTATTCGAAGAAAATTTCAATATCTACGAATTTCTTGAATTCAGAACCAAATTGTTTACAGAAATTCTTTAAATCCTTAAAGGTGTATATTTTTTTCACACAAAAAATTTCAAAACTGTTTTAAAAATCGTCAAAAGTATTAAAATAAAATAAAATTGGATCACTAAATTTTATCTTTGGAGAAATAATGGCTGATGTGAAGTTAAAAGCTAAAGATCAAATAATGGCAAATTGTATTAATAAGTAGGGAAGTGTCGGTTTCCACTGTCAATTTCATATGTATAGAATATTTTTTCAAGTCAATGGGCCATCGGACATTATTTAGTATATTAAAAAAAAGATTATTTTCAAAATTTTAAGTATTTATGCAGCTGGTAACGTGGTAAACAATAGTTTTGAAAATATGTTGAATACAGTAGTCAAATTTTTCAAATTTCTATTTTTTTAAGTAAACTATTCTTTTTTTGGTTTATTCTTTTTGCATTATTTAATTAGACGATAAAACAATAGAAACATACAAAAATATTGATTATTACTCAATATTATTCAGAAATATAAGCGATACTCCTTAAGTGGGCTGGGCTACCCGACTCTCCCCTATATAAAAATAATTATTAAATTTTTGTTCAGTAGCCTTTTAAAAACTGAAAGTCTAAAATTCAACTCTATAGAGTATGCTTTAGACGTTTTGAAAAGGACAATTGCCACATGGAACCCCCTTCTAAAAATAATCTAGTGTCCGAAAACTGCGCTACTAAACGGTTGGCGTGAACTGCCTCAGTCATAAGCCACCTAAATTTCATTATGAAATCACAGTTTGAGAGCTGTATAAAAAGGAACCTCATCCCTACCAATTAAACCTCGATCTAACATAATCTATCTAATCATTAACCAATTAAACCCCCCAATTTTATTCAACTCTTAAACCACTCTTTTATACTATTAAACACAGATGGGTGTTACACACAATCATGCAGTTGTATTACAACTGTTAAATGGTTCTTATTTTTTATTATATCAAACTTTTAAAATCTGCCTAGTGGTTCTAGAAATAATGCATCAAATTTAAAAATTCTTTTAATTTTAAATACTGGTGAGTATAATAAAGATTTATTAGTATTATAGTAATACCCTCGAAAACTTCTCTCTCTCTCTCTCTCTTATATATATATATATATATATATATATATATATATATATATATATATATATATATATATATATATATATATATATATATATATATATATATATATATATATATATATATATATATATATATATATATATATATATATATATATATATATATATATATAAATTTTCTATGGTGTGACAAAATTTGAGGAAAGAATAATTAAATATGAAAACTAATTAAAAATAAACATTATCCAGAACGGCATTTTACTTACATTTCGTACAGATTAGTCTAACATTTTGTGTTCAAAACAAAGGAAATAAAATCTGTTTTTTTTTCAAGAGTTCAAAAGAAAAACTACTCACTGAATGAAAAAAAATGCTTAAACAAAAGCTAATTCGACAGCTCAAAAGAACAAGTATTTGCACTGAATAAAAAAACGCTCTTTAGTAAGAAGTATTCATTATGCATGGAGAAAAAACACTTCAATTGACTGCAAACATACTAATTGCGTTGAGAGCTATTTTCAAATAAAAACAATGTTTTTTTTCTTTTATTGATTATCATTTCAATGGAAACTTATAGCACAAAAAAAAACAGGTTAAATACACAATATTATGTTATTTGAAGTAGAAGCTTAGGTTTCTTTTAAGTTACTTTATAGTCGTTTTTCAGAAAAATACACTTAAATTTTCTCATTTGATATTTTGCCTCTAGAAAATAATTTTAATTAAGTTTAAATCCATGAGTCTTTTGGAAATTTCTTTAAACCTCTTTAAGAGAAGATTAAAAACACGCACTTAAAGAACCATAGAGATCAAAAGAAATTTTGAGTCTAAAGTACAGGTTATGTTTCTTTTCTTTTCTTTTTTTTTTTTTTCAAAAAATTATCATGCACTTTCACTTTGTTTTAAGATGTTTGTTTTGTTTTTTTTCTTTATAAATATCAGATATCCCAAGGACAAATTCTCTTATCTTTTTTGTGTCTGAAAAAAAGGCAAACTTGAGTATTTAAAAACAGAGAATATTTTTTAGACGTGTACCTTGATATCAAAAAACGGTCATTAAAGAAAGATACAACAAAAACACAAAAATTAAATTATTTGGACTAAAAAGTAAAATATTTAAACTATAAATTTCAATATAAGATTTTAAATTAAAATATTTGATGACATAATATTTATTAACATAATATTTATTAACATAATATTTAATAACAATAAAATAAACGAAAAGAAAAATTTTGAATATTTTTTTAAATCAAAAAATTAAAAAAATAAAACAAACACATATAATAATATTTAGAAAAATTAACAATGAAAATATATAGTCTCGCCATCAGCTTTCTTGATCCTATCTTCAAATAAAGCGCTTCTCCGAGGAATTAATCTTGATTCGTAATCATGATGATAATATTAATTTTAATTTTTTGGATTTTGCTATTAGAAAAGAAGAAAATATATACTTTATTGTTTTGTACGATAAAATAAATGATTTTAATTTTAATATAAATAAACTAATTAATTGGAATTCTAATGATTCTAAAATCATGTATTTAAATACCATTTTTAATCAAATGAATTTAATTAAAAGAAAACGAAGTAATGTTTATTCATCCAAAAAAGCAAATAGACAAGCTTTTAAAAGACTTGATAAAAAAACAATGGATTCCCAACTAAAGCAATTAAGCTCTATAGAAAATCATTGACTTCATTGTGTGTTATTATTAATAAACTTACTAAAAACTTTTTTGTTAATTTATATTTTGACCATGTGCAAAATCAATTTGGGCAAATCTGTAGCTAAAAGCTACCCCTATTAATTTTATTTTATATTATAACCGTCGTTTAACAGCCGACCCAATTTCATGGGTTTACGACTACTAATGTTCAAATCCGTAGCCTTGTAATTTTGAACCAATCCAGAAGACAAGGAAACTCCTGCATCAGTACCCCCAGAGGAATTGATTTGTAACGGGAACATGGAGGACTTTGAGACTCGACAGATTTAACGTGCATCACTCACCATTTACTACACGGGGAGTCTTCGGCCGGCGAGGATCGAACCCACGAACTATTGGACATGGGCCCAGCGCACTACCGACCAGGCTATGCCGGCCTACCCATATTAATTATAAACTTTAAATCGTCCAGGATAATATTATGATCTTATGCCCATCCACTTCCGGGTCAATCTTTGGTAACTAGCTAACCAAACGCGCGTCAGTATTGTAGTAGGAACGTGACGTAAAAATCCTTCTACTTACGTTTTTAACTCCAATTGAGCTTCAGTTTTCATGTTTTGTAATCTGGCAATCTTATTATGACAACATTTTAAATGATTCGGGAAATATTCCAATTAGAGTAAGTTCATTTGAATTCGCTATTCACTTTATATATTTCATTTTGTATTTTGTTCTGTATTTTCTTTATATTTTATTTTCTGTATTTTGCTTGATATATTTTTGACTTAATGAGTTCCATTTACTTTTCCTTTTTTTTAATGCTTCTCACACTATTGCATTGATATATTTTGCTTTGGCTATATTGATACAATATAAGAAAGGACTCCTTTTTTGCAGATATAATCGTGGAGCTGATGAAAAGAGTATATATTTTCATTATTTTTTCCACCCGCTTTTTACTATGTTCATTAAATTTTTTTAAATATTTTATTTTAATAATTTTTATCTCTTTCCATTTATCTTTATAATTTGCCATATTTTCTATATATATATATATATATATATATATATATATTGCAGACAATTCATATTTCTTTTTCTTTTCTATTTTATTTATTTTTTCTTGAATAAATGTTAATTATCTAAAATTATTAATTGTCAACTTCTTTAAATTATCCAGAATAATATTACCTTTCGCACATCCAGTTTCGTGTCCATCCTTGGTAATTAACAAATCAAACGCACTTCCGTACTGCAGTAAGAACGCACTTTAATACAAAACCCCTCCATTTTACCTCAATTTGAGCTTTTGGTTTCATATTTTGCAATCTGGCAATCTTGTTACGAAAATATTTTCAAACATTCTTGAAAAATTTTCCGTTCATGTAAGTTCATTTGAATTCGCTACTTGCTTTACAAATATCGTTTCACGTTTTATTCTGTTTTTTCTTCATATTTTTACGTGATTTTTTTTACTTAATGTGTTCTACTTTATTTGTTGTAAATGTTTTATAAAAAAAATTTTTTTGATTGCTCCTCACAATACTGTATTGTTATATTTTGTTTTGGCTATATTGATGCAATATTAGAAAGCACTCTTTTTTGTGGATATAATCGCGTGAGCTGATGAAAAGATTATGACTTTTATTTTCCGGATTTTTATTAATTTTTTTCTCCTTTTTTCGGATATTTTTTCCGGTTTCTTATTATTTTTATAATTTTTTCCCTCTTTTTTTTCCATTGTTCTGTAATTTTTTCCATACTTATTCTCTCTCTCTCTCTCTCTCTCTGTATATATATATATATATATATATACGAGGGCTGTTCAGAAAGTATCGAGACTGAACTTATTATGCAAAAACATACATACATAAACAGGTTTTGTGTCAATTGACTTAGAAATATGCTCCATTGGCAGTAACACATTTGGCCCAACGATGTTTCCAGTCCTCGAAACATTTCTGGAACTCAGACTTTGGGATGACCTGAAGCTGCTGCGTGGAATTCAGTTTTATGGTTTCAATGTCCTGAAACCGGTGCTCTTGATCTTGATCTTGGGAAAGAGGCAGTAGGGAGGATGTGCTACTTGGATTGTTCCATGTTTTGTCAGGAACTGCTGCACAAGATTGCTGCTGGGCGCGGGGGCTCCGTCATGATAAAGCATTCAGCGAGAGGACGCCCACGACACCGGTCGTTTTCTGCGAACAGCCTCTCTTAATCTCTTCATGACGTCCAAGTAAAATTCCTTGTTCACTGTCTGGCCCTGGGGAGCGTACTCATGATGAACAATTCCATCTGCATCGAAAAACACAATCAACATGACTTTGATCTTTGATCACACCTGCCGAGGAGAACCGGGGCTTTTCCATTGTGACGACTGCTGCTTTGTTTCGGGATCGTATCCGTAAATACACTACCCATCCCCAGTGACGATGAGCTTCATGAACTCCGGATCTTCGCTTGAACTTTGAAACAAATCAGATGATATTGACAGTCGTTGGAATTGCTGATCCTCAGTGAGGAGACGATGCAGAAGCTTTACAAACACTCGGCGCATGTTCAAGTCCTTTATCAAAATTTCATCACATGATCCTATGGAAACTCGCACACTCCTGTGCAATTTCTCGGACAGTGAAACGACGATCAGAGCACACCACAGCCTGCACTTGTGCAATCTTGTCCTCATTGCGAAAGGTGGACGGGCGTCCAGAACGGGGATAACTGTACACTGATTTACGACCCTCCTTGAATCGCAGGAGCCACTCGAAAACCCGAGCACGACTCATCGCCTAATCTCCAAATGCTGTTTTCATCATCTCGTAGGTTTCGGTGCCCGTTTTACCGGGCTTAAAGCAAAAAATGATACAGATTCGCTGCTCCGTGTTTTCACTCATTTTCTGTTTTCGACGAACGCACGCAAGCACATTACATGACTGAACAGCGCGCTGTACAGACCTGCCAATTTTTTGAGACGAGGTGAAATATGCGCGTGCATGATGCGCACAGTCCCACCGCTAGGGATTTTCTGGAATAAATAGAAGACATTCCGTCTCGATAGTTTCTAAACACCCCTCGTATATATATATATATATATATATATATATATATATATATATATATATATATATATATATGGCAATTCACAGTCCTTTGCTCCGAGATCTAATACTTTAATACTAAAAGTACTTTTTCTTAAAAAAAAATAATAAATAGCATTGCTGTTAGCATTTTAAAATGACTTTGCACCAGCATTGACTGTTTTGTATAGTTAAAAAATTTAATTCAATATCAAAATGTCCCAAACAATATTTTCAATAATAACTAGCTTCAAAACTTCGCATAAATTTTTCAATATCTAATTTTTTTTATCTCAACCGGTGTAAGCATTTCTAGAATATACGCAGAGGGTATTATTTACAAAAACTTCGTTTAAAATAACTTTTCCTGTCAATAATTTGTTTGTTCCAAGAAAATCTGTCATTTTCCTGACAACTTTTATTTAGTGGTTTATAACCAAAATAGATAGAGCCAGCAATCAATATCTTATGTTAATAGATTTATTAGATGCCGTCTTATATGAATATGTCTTGTTGCATGAATAAAGAACCAATTTTCTGGTTCAAAATCTATTTCAAAAATTTTTTCAATGTGAGTAAGTTTTTGTGTTGTCATTTTTCAGGCTTCTTGAAATCATTAATAACATAAACTACATAGATTTATCTGAGTTATTTTAAGAAATCTTGTTGTTTTCTGCAGAATATAAACGTCTTAGGAGAAAATATGCAATTAAAGTAAAGTTATATGCTATAAAATTGCGAATTTGTCATTACTCTGGCTATCATTTTCCTTGCTTATGAATGCCAGGACATTGAAGTGTTACCAGAAATTTTTTTAACTGCTAATACTGTAAAGAGGGAAAACAAATATTAACCTAATACCAAGTTTATGTATGATTGAAATATGCTTGGATGTAATCAAAGTTATTAATTTATTTAATGATTGATTACACAATTTTATTCTGTACATATCAGCAACAAAATTTTTTTTTGTTTCTTTCTACTGTGGGTTAAAAGTATTAATTTAAGCAATTTATGGTCCATTTAACATAAAGGCTTAAGTTGAGTCACTTACTATTAACTTAAAATGACTGTTGTTTAAACTTCTAAGCTAATATGTCATTTTCCTGGCATTCAAGATTTGGTGTATTTCTATTTTATTTTTTTTCTCTAGCAAATATTAATAAACTACACTGCTGTCTGTAAGATATTAATAAGTGTAGCTAAGGAAGTATACAAAAAAAATTTTAGATTATTTTAGAGATATTAAATTTAAAGAAATTTTTATTCTGAATGGTCATATATATATATATATATATATATATATACATTTCTTGGAAACCTAATTTCTCAATAGATAGACACATTTAACGCATTTGCATCACGCTTGTAAAAGTGTTATCAATAAACAGTTAGATAATTCTCGGAACCGCAAGAATTCGGATCATTTGTGAAATTCCTCATTTAACTGGTAAGATTTCGAAAGTCTTACTAACTTCAGATAAATTATATCTCAATCAACATATAAAAGAGGAGCACCAAAACTCATTTTCTGCAAACAACGATTCGTATGATTAAATGATGCTTTAAGCTTTCAACAAAGATAATCCTCTTTAAGTGATCGAGTCTAAAAGGCAATTTGTCTCCCATCTAAGCGTAATCATGACTTTGAAGCAGAGGCTGTAAATTTTCAGCGAAACGACGGAAAACGCACTTTTAACACGCATTAAGTCAGGGGACGGTAATCGGAAAATAATTGTGAATTATCGTTCCGGAGCAACAAAGAGGGTTTTAAGGCCGACAAGAATTACTCTTTATGCAATTCATATGTATATAGATTATTCTTAAGTTCTGGAAGAAACTATAATGGGAAAAAAAGCAGTGTTGATGAACAAAACAAAAAATATACAACAATTTACTTTATTCTTCTTGAATTTTTATTTATTGTCATCTATTTTTTTAAATACACAAGTCCGCCTTTCTATTTGCATTAGTTGCTTCATGACTAACATTACAAATATTACTTTAATTTCTAATCCTTGAAGCAATAAAGAAAACAGTTAGAAATATTTCCAACAGCTGGCGATTTAATGTACTGGGAATCAAAGCTGAGAAAAAAATTATACAGTTAAAAAAATAATTTATTAACCACATCGTATCATAACTCAAGCTTAACCTAATCTTAATCTAACCTTACCTTAAAATAGACCTTAAATTTCGGAGGAAACAACGGTTAGATTAAACAGCATTAATTAAAAAAAGTTTTTTTCAGCATTGATGATAAAAATGTGCGTAGTTAAAAAAATAATAGATATGCCTTAACCTATCACTAACATTAACCTATTTTAACCTTAACCTGAACTTTATATTTTGGAAGAAACTTTTTTTTATATTTCCAATGGCAGAAATTGACAAACTCTTAAAAAGAAGAATATATGCGAATGAAATACATAAGAGAAAAAAGTCAATGACTCATTAGCTGCTGCCTAGCTCTCCAATATTTTTTACTTCGGTGTCTTCGTGTACAGCCGAACATCCCATCAAGTACTTCCTATCCATTATTTCAAAATTCCTATTTGGAAGAAACTACAGTTGAAAAAAACAGAAAAAAGCATTAATAATATAAACGTTTTTATCAGCCGTTATAAAATAAACGTTTTTTTCAGCTTTGATGAGAAAAATAGGTAGTTAAAATAAATAATAGTTTTCTTTACTTAAACCTAACCTAACATTAACCTGAACTTTAAGTTATGGAAGAGACTGCAGTGAGAAAAAATATACAACATCGGTTTGTTTTTATTCGATTTGTTTTTAATCTTTTTGATGTTTTATTATTTATTACTTTTTTTTTAAAGAAATAAATTCTTTTTCCATATACATTGGTTGTTCTATGACAAACATTATGAAAATTTCTTTAATTATTTAGTTGTAAATTTTTAATTTTATTAAATGAGGAGCTTTTAAAATATTTTCAGCAGATGAAGGTTTCAGTTACATGGAATCAAACCTGAAAAAAATATAATTTTCTTCGTATTTTTTTTAAAATATGTATTTTATGTATGTTAAAAATTTAATATTTCTTTTTTTTTTTTACTTTAAGCTTATAGAAATTCTACGTATATTTCAAAATGTCCAGCTTGTCGTGGAGTATATTTTAAGATTTTAAATATTTATGTTGTTTTTTTTCAATTTAATTTAAAATAAAATAAATTAAAAAACTATTATAATTTAGTCTCTAAATTAGTTCATATAATTTTATTTCAGATATTAAAAATTATAATTTTGCTGCTAACTTTTTGGTTACTCTATAAATTTTTTTTTATATGTTTCATATTTCCCAGCCTTTTGAATTATTTCGCAAAAGAATATGATTATATTTAGAATTTTCATTTTTATAACTGTTTTTGATAAAAAAGTAGTTAAGTATGAAACAAATTAAATACAATCGAATACTGAAACACGATGAAAATAACTAATAAGATTAGTTTTAATTCCAAATTATTGAAATATTCACAAGAATGCGAGAATTATCCAGCATTTGATTTCATTGTTAATATCATCTACAGATGCTTTGTTTACAACTCCGAATTCAATTCCTTTCCTATTCTAAACATTTAATCTCGTTAAAGTACAAATAATATGATGATAAATTGCATATCGTAGAACAATGCATAAAGCTGGCGACAATATTTTAAACATGCGTTTTAATTAAGTTTAGACAATGTAACGAACAATATCTAATTTGAATTTGTTTCTGAAAATCAAGGAGGACGTCGAATAGAATTATATATTAACATGAGCAACAGCTTGCTAAGTATTGTTGGTACCATGGCAACGAAGTTTCCACCCACTTAGGTTCTGGTAAATAAATTTAGCTCTTTACATAAAATTACGGAATCTTAAAAATTTATAATTGATTTATGTAGAACCTAAATACCATAACCTCTTTTGAAAAGTTATAAACTCGATTTTGTATTATTACTTTTGTTTTGTAAACTTTAAATCCATTTAAATTGTATTTGATGCGCAGTACATTACAAGTAATGAGATAAATCAAATCTAGTGACGTTTCATACGAGAATGTAAAACTGTTATTAAAGAAGAGAGAAAGTGAATTTAGTTCCGGTCTTTAAAATTTATTATTAGTGGCAATTGTTTTGCGTATCAATGAGCATATATTGAGTGATTCTGCTGATCGTTTAAAATATTTTTAAAATTAATAATATAAACTTATATAAGGTTAACATTTTTGTAACAACCAATATGAAATATAGTTATTCATATTTAAAAAAATATTTCGTATTAATAGTCTGACAATTATATCAGTAAATTTGTAAAAATTTAACATCAATTATAGAAAAAAATTATTTTAACTAGAGCAGAAACAGATAAATAAATAACATGTGATTTTGTAAGATTTTTTTTCCTTCTTTCTTTCGATTTTAAATTTTAATGATTTTCTACTGAAAAATTCAGTTATGGTAAGATTAACTATGTAGGACAACTTTTTGATATCGTATTTCACAACTTATTGACTATTGTACAATTTTAAATGATCAATACGTCATATATTGAAAAGTGCTATATTTAATATTTTGCTTTAAAAAAACACGTATTCATAGACTGTAAAATGAAAGATAGCATTTCTGCAGACTAATGAACTGAAAACATTTATGTAATACTAAAATGTTCTAAAAATAACAATTTATACTTCAGTATTTAAATAGGTCCCTTTAGCTTTGATAACGAAATTTTTTATAAATCTAAGTATATTGAATACTACTACATACATTTTACAACACAGTAAAAAATTCCGGATTTACTTGCTGGATGTTGCCGTAAAATCTTTTTTTAATGGAACATGTTACGTTTTAATGGAACGTAAAAAAACAGGTTTATATACCGTACTTTTTGCAGTAATAATTGCGTATTATCACTAACTATCACTCTATCACTATATAATCAATATCACCTATAGCAATAATTACCTTAATCTCTCTAAATAACTCTAATTAAATAAATATTTCTGTGAAAACTACGGTATAATATTTTAGGGCAAAAATGGATTTTACGGTAAAATGAATTTTACAGATGATGCCCACTGTATTTCTGCAGAATAATGAACTGAAAACATCCATTTATGTAATAATAAAATATGCTCAAAATAACAATTTATGCATCATTATTTAAATAAGCTCTTCAGAACTTTCAATTCTCTCCGCATATTGTTTACTACTTTAATTATTCAATTTATTACTTCTTCAATTATTCCGCATAATGATTACTACTTCAAAAATTACTGATTCACTTTTTGGATTCTTCCATTATATCCCGTTTCAACGGAGCATGTTACGAAACAAAAAATCTGATATACCGTACTTTTTACCGTAAAATCACTGTCACTCCAATTATCACTAACTGCCTAATCAATATCACTTAAACTAATAATTACCATAAAATCTCTAAATAACTTTAATTAAATAAGCAATATTCTAAAACTTACGGTATCATATTTAAAGTTTTACGGTCAAATGAATATTATGGAATCCGTATTTTATACTTAATACTTTTTTTTTATTATTCAAAATTACTGATTCACTTTTTAGATTCTTCCATTATATCCTGTTTCAACGGAGCATGTTACGGAACAAAAAATCTGATATACCGTACTTTTTACGATACTTTTTACCGTAAAATCACTGCCATTCCAATTATCACTAACTACCTATTCAATATCACTTAAACTAATAATTACCATAAAATCTCTAAATAACTTTAATTAAATAAGCAATATTCTAAAACTTACGGTATCATATTTAAAGTTTTACGGTCAAATGAATATTATGGAATCCGTAATTTATACTTAATACTTTTTTTTTATTATTCAAAATTACTGATTCACTTTTTAGATTCTTTCATTATATCCTGTTTCAACGGAGCATGTTACGGAACAAAAAATCTGATATACCGTACTTTTTACGATACTTTTTACCGTGTAATCACTGCCACTCCAATTATCACTAACTACCTATTCAATATCACTTAAACTAATAATTACCATAAAATCTCTAAATAACTTTAATTAAATAAGCAATATTCTAAAACTTACGGTATCATATTTAAAGTTTTATGGTCAAATGAATATTATGGAATCCGTATTTTATACTTTATACTTTTTTTATTATTATTCCGTTATTATTTTGAATTTAAACCCATTTTAAACATAGAAATCTCTGGAGACTCAAACAGAATTTTTTGGGGGAAAAGAATTTTTAGAATACTATATCTGCAAAATAAAGTCCTGATATTGCACAGTAGTTTGGAGTCCAAATAGTGATACGAGTATTTCTGTATTTACGCGATTCAGAAGCCCATCTTTGCATCTAAATCCTTTGGAAAACTTCTCAAGGGGAAAATAAATAATTATTTATTAGATGTTTAGTAAACTCCTAACCACCTGACGCAACCTAAACAATCAGCCGTTTCTTTAAAATTATTGCTGTATTAAAGTGATGACAATATTTAACATGAAACCGGTTTCCAAATCTGCTAAGGACTTCGATATTCCATAGGACTTCGATAAAACTTTAAAAATAGCTACACCATGAAGTCGGTTTTAGCAATTATATGATTTTATTGTCATGAATATTTTATTTAAATCCGATGTTAAATTTCCAAAGCAGTTGTAAAATTTTATGAGTTAGTTATATTTTATTGAGTTGTTTATATTTTTATGACTTAGTTATTTTTCACTTACGATCACGTAAAATTAGCATTAAAAGCCCCATTACCTTACGGAGGATAAAGATTCATATTTACTCTTAAAAGAATTCAATAATACATCTCTCTGGTTTAAAAATAAATATTTAATTTTTCACTTAAATTCTTACTTTTAAACTTATGCTTCGAAAAAATCCCTCATAAAGATTTGTTTTCCGTATTACTTTCTTTATTTGCCGTATTTATTGTTAAAATGCTTTTATTTGGAATTAAGATGCGTTTTAAACATAGAAATCTCTGGAGACTCACTCAGAATAATGTTTGATAGAGAATTCTAAGTTTTCTCTCAGATTCTACGAGAGCACTTTAGAATACTATTTCTGTAAACAGAAGAGTTCTGATGATACGCAATAGTTAGTAGTTGAAATAGTGACACTTCTGTATTTACGCAGTTGAGAAGCTCATCTCTGTTCTGCTTCTATATCCCTTGAGAATCTTCACAAAGGGAAAATGTATAAATATTGAGTAGAGATACGGTGGAAATACGTCTGCCGAAATTTGAGATTCAAGAGATTTTTAACTGATTTATGTATCAAATAAAAGCAAACGCAATATTTAAATTAAAATCGGTTTCAAAATCTGCACTGGCTAAGCGTTTCGATAATCGTTTGATTTAGGTAGCATCATAGAATAATTTAAATGTTCAGTCAAAACAAAGTACTAGCGTCTGTAAAACTCGGTTTTGTTTTCAATATGCTCTTTTTCGGATATGAAAAGAAAAATAGTACATTCCCAGTTTAATTTATATGAAATCCAAAACTAATACTTATGCTATTTAGTATTTAAATACTTATAGAGGAAGATGTTTTATTGAAAAATTTAACACTCCTTGCCATTTCAGATTGCAATTTTTTATGTAATTTTAAACTTCAAGATATTTTTAAATAGAAAAAAAAATATGTTAAAAAATAGGCATTGTCTTATATTAAGATGAAAATTATCAAAAAAAAATTATTTTACTCAATTTACAATTTATCAACTACAGTACCTTCTTTGAAACAAAATGAAAGAATCTATTCATATATTTTTTGAAGCATCTAAATCTACTATAAAGAATTAGGGCTGAGGTGAAGTTTACACAATATCAAGCCAAACGACTCTCACGAACACGGTAGAGGGGTCAACAGCGTTATCATAAGATAATATTTAATTTTTAGAATTTGAAATTTGAAATAACATTTTTTTATATTATCCATTGCATGTTTCTCTAGATAGTATATGACTGTTACGGGACGGACTTTTGGGTCACCGTGCACGGACTCTTACAATACTAATGTATATAATTTTAGTCTGTGGCGTATGCAGCAAAAACCGATGTATATATAGACAATATTATGCTAATTATAAACGACTGAGCGTCTGTAATGCTTTGTTATTCTTCCATACAGTTGTCTATCCCTTCGAAAATCAGTATCCTTTCTTGTTACTCAATGAGCTAGTAATTTAGTAATGCTTTAAGGTTAAAAAAGGACTTACATTTGTCTTTATTTTGTGAAAATATATATATCATGCCTTAATCATCGGACGAACCTAGAAAGACTCATTTTCAAAGTAAATGTAAGTTTGTTTATTATTTAAATATTTTTCGTCAAAAATTTTAAGAAATGCAACAGAAAAAAATTTTTTTGAAGTGAAACTTCTTATGCGACTTCCAACAAGATTGCGTTAAACGTTTAACGCTACCGTTGTCATGGAAACTAGATTTCTCTTTACGTTCGTTGAGCGCACGAGGTAAGAGAAAAGCATAGTAGGTAATATTGGTGTTAAAGAAAACAAAGCGATATTTTTTTTTAATTCGCCAAGAATACCTTACTGAAATTTAGAGCATTTAGAAATAAGCTGATTTCGTATTATAATTTTTTTTTTTAATTTATTTTATTATTAATATTTTTTAACTAAGCGAAATTTTTTTTAAATGAAACAAAGTATTGTATTTAAAAAGATAATAAGTATATTTTTTTATTAAATACAATTAAAAAAATACTTTCATGCACATAGATACTCTGCTTTAGATACTTATTTTTCTATGTTTTTATTTTATTTTTGCCAGTTATTATTTTATAAGTGAAACTTCTAATGCGAATTCCAACAAGGTTGCGTTAAACGTTTAACGCTACTATGGAGGGGATATGAAAGCACTGCTGCGTTAAACGTTCAACGCTCCTGGGGAGGGGGAATAGAAAGAGACAGAGCGAGAGTGAATGTGTGGCACTCGAACGCATGCGCGTAGAAAATGATAATTAAAAGATGCGATCAATTGTGAATTGTAAGCAATGTTAATAAAGTTTGTCTTAAAAAACAATATGATTTCATGAAAAATCGATTTCTACCCCTTCCTATTTTCATTTCCACACTACGAAGTTTCACTTCTTCCGCGCGGAGGGACTCCCCGTAATATTTTTTTTTCTAAGAATAACTCTTTCTAAGGCTTTGATAAATAAATAAAAATGTTGTTGCTTAACATTCGTCAGTTGTAACTTGTGATTTGAATGCTATGTCATCTGACGCTTAACACCTGATGTTCGACCTCTGTCAGTCGTAACCTGTGGTTCTAAAGTTAGCATCAGCAAGATATTACATAAAATTTGGATTAGTTTCCTTAATATAAGATCAATAATAAAGTGTGCTTAGAAAGTTAACTCGTTGCAATGTATATTTTTTGTTAATCTCAGTTATTTTTAAGTTGAGTAAATTAAAATTGATTATAATGTAAAATGAAATCTGCACTGAAATAAAAACTATGTTGATTTAGTTTTATTGAATAAATATAACCTTATTTTGAAATAGTTTTTAAATCAGGGTATTACTCGTTACAATTTTGTAAGTAAATGTCGCATAAAAATTCTCTAACTAATTTCTTAATTCATAGTTTAAAATATCTACATTGAGGATCAAACTTGAACTAATTTTTTTTTATCTGTGATATTTGCAAATATTATGTTGCTCTCAGTATTATTTCCTTTTCTGCTGAAGAATTAATTTTAGATTAAATGTTTAGAATTTCTTAAAAATGATTATCATTAGAGTTTTCCATTCATGCATTATGGCGTCCCCGATGAGGACCATTAAAACTACTTAATTTCTCCCCATTGACACAAGCTTCGGTATAATGTGGGAATTTAATTTATGCAATTTTTTTCCTTGATATGTCAACTATAAAAATTGCAGCTCACGAAGTACGTAGATCCCTCCGCTCTCTCTAATAAAATTTCAATGCTAAAATGAAATTCATTTTTTTGCTTATATTTTAATATTTTGCTAAAATTGAATTCATTATAAATTAATTCTTTTCCAAGCTCTATTTTCTTCCTTCACTTTTTTCAGCCAATCAGCTTTATAATTTTTTTTTTTTTTAATATTTTAAAAATTATTTAGATATCAATATTTAGACTGATTAAAATCTGTCACGGATGATCTAGATACTACATTAAAAATAAAACTGTACTTTATAAAAAAAAAATTTCAAATACAAATTTATTCTTTCAAAACATGTTTTCATAAGCATCTTTTCAATTATTTCATTGAAGTTGTCAGAAAAACAGTACCTGATCATTTCTGTAGATATTTTTCGCTTGTACAGTGAAAAAATGAATAAAAGAAAAAGATGAATAAACATTGTAATTGGTCATTACAATGACCATCAGAAAATGGTGCTATGAAAACAGTGAATAGATTATGCAAACTGCTGCCTAATGCGTATGCATGTGAATTCCAGACCCATTTGTTTGATTTTCGGAATTTCACACTCTGAGTGTTGCGCATTGTACAATTGTAATGGAAAACTACTGAGTTAAATCATTACAGATTTTTATCATCCGCATGACATTTTTTTCTCTCTTGAAAATAAATATTACCAAAATCATTCGTATCATGTTTTAGTTTATTATTTCGCGCTTATTATTTCTCTTTTATTATTTTTCGTTAATTTGGGTTCAAGAAGGGAATTAAGTTTGTCCATATTATCTGATTTATACTACTGTATATGAGATAATATGGACAAGCATTGCTAATGCGTTAACCGGGTTTAACACATTAATTATGCCTTATAGACGTATTGTGTCATTTTATGAATTGTATTACTTACTTGCAAAATTTAAAAATGTTTCGTACAAGCTTATGATTTAATGAAACTAATGACCTAAACTTGGGGTGGTAAAAAATGTTAAATGATAAATAAATTCATAATTTCCATTGCCTTTTTATCTTCAAAAATCATCTATTTTATCTATTTTTATCGAACCATTTTCAACCTTACGGGGTTAATCGTAATACCTTCTTTGTTTATACAATTATTGTGCATATTTATTGTTTCCTTAAAAATAAAAAAAATAGTGTGTGGAGTCCCTCCGCGCGGAAGAAGTGAAACTTCGTAATGTGGAAATGAAAATAGGAAGGGGGGGGAAATCTATTTTTATTGAAATCATATTGTTTCTTTAAGACAAACTTTATTAACATTGCTTACAACCACCTATTTACATAACTTTATTTTAAAATGCAGCGGAGAATTACATTACAATAATAATAATAAACTTCGTAATGTGGAAATGAAAATAGGAATGGGTAGAATTTGATTTTTAGTGAAATCATATTGTTTCTTTAAGACAAACTTTATTAACATTGCTTACAACCACCTATCTACATAACTTTATTTTAAAATGTAGCGCAGAATTACATTACAATAATAATAATAATAATAAAAAAATAATAAAAAAACAATTATCTTAGTTTTAAAATCTTGAATTAAAAGCGTAATAATAGCGGTACAGGAAAATAACATTAAGTTAGAGATGCAAAAATATTTATAGAAAAAAAATACTTTTATGACATTTATTAAGTTTATGCTAGTGAGAACCAAAACAATATGGAAATGAATGAGGGAAAACTGGATCCTACCACGTGATTTTCCGGCCAATAAAAATGTAGCGTTAAACGTTTAACGCAACCTTGTTGGAGGTCGCATTAGAAGTTTCACTTCAAAAAGAAGAAAAAGAAATCAATTTAATTTTTCAAGAATAATAAAAAAATTGCCAAACGTAAAAAACAAAAAAAATCAAACAGCTTATATCTTCGTTCAGTAATGTATATTGCACAATAGAATTCATATCTAATCTATGAATGAATGAAATTTGCAAGCAAAACATTGACAAAATCTTAATGTTTCTTATAATGAAACAATTTATATGTTCATATTTTTCTTCTATAAATTTTATATTAACTTTTTTGATTTTAAATAGGTGTTTATGCTATTTTAACCATTCCTAAGCTATTTTAACAGCATGAAATAAATTGGTCTTTATGAAAATAGTTAATCTTCTTACTGATTTACAGGTTATTGCTTTTGAAGAAACGATAGTTTTCTATCAATCTGAATGACTTCATACATTTTTTTACAAATTGTATTCTGAATTCTTGTTTTTTTTCTTGTGTAATCCTTTAAAATAGTTTCTCTTTTCAATCTTCAGTCCATAGTCCCTTACAATCTCTCGTGTTGCCAACACTTGAAAATTAATGACACGTCATTCTTTGCTTCTTGAAAAAAGAAATAGCGATTTTTTCCATCTTGTGTTTTTACAGATATTTCGTACTTAGAGAAAGGAAATTGAATTTTTAGGCCCTAAAGGGATTTTATTTTATATTTTCACAAGCGAAAAATGATATGAAGCAATTTATAACATACATAAGGGCACGTGACAACAGAAAAAAAAATCTGTAATCTAATGTATTAGGCTAGGATTCATTCCTGACTAGCAATTTGAATACCTTACTTTTTGAAATGTTAAGGAAAAAAATCTGGATTAAATTATTCTGCACGGAAAACATTTTTATTGGAAACTTATTTTTTTATTTGACATTGAGAATAAAATATATGTATACAATAGAATAGTTTAAAGAATGCTTTACTTAAAATATTTAAGCTATTTTAATTTCCTTCATTTAAACTAATCCGGTTTTTTTTCTAAGTTTAAATGAAAACTGAATTTAAATTATTATGATTGTATTTGATTTTTAAGAAGGAAAATAAGTTTTATAAATCATGAATTTATTTTGATTATTTTCTTCTTAGTTTTATATTAGCATTCTAGAGATTATTTTATTTTGAGTAAAAACTAATGATAGATCTTTATGATAAGATTCCTAGTAGGAATCACTTAATAGAAATTGGATTATTTTCCATTGGAATATCCACGGAATATCCTTAGCAGAATTCGTGGACTTTTTCTATTACTAATTTATGGCTCCATTATGGCCAAACTTATGGCAGTATTCCATATTTACTTATTAAAAGGAAGGTTTAAATAATTTTCCACCATCTCATTCAAAAATCATTTCTCAGCTTAATGCTTCATTCAACTGCAGTGCTTAAAATATTATTACTTTTAACATTCGTTTTTAATCAAAAAACTATATGAAATATCTTCATTGTAAGATTTCATGAAGACATTTTTAAATTTCAATAATTTCTTTAGACATTTTTAAAAATGTTGGTCTAACTCAGTGATCTACAAATCATCGATCTTCAACTACTAAAAACTATCAGGGATCTTGAGTGAGATAATTGTCAGGGACCTTGACCAGAGACTAACCTTGATTCCAACTCTGAGTTTAACTTGTTGGTCACAAAAAAGAATTTCACCTATCTTTTTAAAATTTTATAAGTTTCGTGAAAAAATACCTTACTTTATATTTCTGTCGTATGCTATGTCGATATGCTATGCCGTATGTTATGTATGTCGCACTTCAATGTCTTTCAGTTTCAGTTTCTTCAATTTCATTTTCTTTTTGAAATATCTATGTAGTTTAATTAAAATTGGTTTAATATTTACTAGCAATATAAGTTTATTGAAAGTGAACTAAATGTAAGGATTTTTTTTAAAAAAAGAACCGTAGTTTTTTTTTATTGTTAGCTTACATTAAACGGAGAGAAAAAAATCCAGGTAAAATGTTCGTATTGTATGTGATATTTCTGGTAAAACAAAAATCATTATTTTGGTAAATAAAACCAAAATATACTGTATTTAAAATATTCATTTATTAATTTATCCCTTTATATGATAATGGTTAATTGTGGTTTTTAAAATTATAATTCTTCTTACCAAACATTTAGTAAGAAATACAAAATTGAAAAAAAAAATGACCTCATAAATAGTTTTTATGCCTCTCTCTAACATATCATGATAAAATTACCAAATTTTGCCACATTTACGAAATTTAATCACGTATTATAAAACCATCTTTCACTCTTAATTTTTCCAAAATCATCACCAAATCCCTTCAGTAAAAATTGGCGATCCATTTGGTGGTCTCATAGAACCATAAACACTGTAAATGTCACCATATTCTGGTAATTTTCTACATAATTTTTTCTCATGGCTGGATTGAGCTCAAAATTACAAGGATTATCGAGCAAAAACTATCGAGCTTTTAGATTTTCGCATAGAACAAGAAACATGGAAAATTTTACTTTATTCCGGTAGTTTTGACCATAATATTTTCTCTGCGAAAAATTTAGAAACATTGTGGTAGCTCAGAAGTTTCGCAAGTTTGATGGATCACTGCTATAAAATATTATTTAACACTAATAATAAAATATTATTTAACACTATTATTATTTAACACTTAACTAGCTAAGTAATTTATTTTCAGACGAATACTTGAATTAACTACAGTGTAAAAATTTTCAATATGATTTTAAAAAGTCATTAATGCTATTTATAACAGAAAATTAAATACCTGTTTTGATTTTGAATATTTTAAATGTCTTTGCCACAATATTTATGCTAAATTTTCTTTGCTGAGTATTTAATTATCTACTATGGATAATTGTCAGATCTATACAGCCACTAATAATTTTTTGAATTTATCCAAATAATAATTTTGTTGTATTTTTTATGGGGAGGTTTTTTAGGTTTTTTTTCAATCGTTTAAGCTGAAGTTCGAATCGTTAAGCTTTGTTAGCTGAATACTTTAGTTAACTACGGCAATAAATTGTATAAATTAACTTTTATGGTTAATTATTTCATGGTTTTCACGGTAATAATTTTTTAATTAAAATGACAAAAAAACTGTACTTTGAATCAAAACGTAAACAAGCAAACACATTGTCCTAACAGGGAATATCAGAGGAACAAAATATAAGTTTAAAGTTGGCAATAATTTAATTATAAAAACTAAGAATGTTTTAACATTATTCGAATTATTTTTTCAATACATTCCCTACACTAAATCCATTCCTTTGACGATAAAGTCTATAAACTGTCATGAAAATGAATTTTAGAATTCTCGAACTGAAGTGAAAAGGTTCGAAGGAATCCTCGTACTTCTTTTTCTCTCGCCTGAATATATTTCATTTCATTTTAAATGGGCTATAAATTATCCGCCAAATCTATTAATATTAATATTACAATTCTTTTCTTGGATGTATCTAGTATACTGCCAATAATAATAAAGGATATCAGTACAATATTTAATAGTTGAAGATTCTCTGAAAGTGAAAGTAATTTTTGAATTAATTTTAATTAATTAAAATTAATTCAAAACAACAATCTGAATTAAATTTTTTAATTTATATACAGTACACGAAAAAATAAACGGAGCACCCTAAATAACTTTTGAACTAATGACCTGATCTTCCCGCTCTAGGACTAAATCTTAATGATTTCATTGGCAATCTTTAAATATGCTAATTACTAAGTACAGAAGATATTTTAAGTAACAAAATAAGACACAAAACGTATTTTCTCTGAATATACATGCTTTCTTTATGGATTTGTATTTCTGACCCCTGAAAATAGGGGTAGTCGCAATTTAGGAAATTTGGTTAAATTAATTCGGTCAGGAGAAAGGTTCAAAGTTTAGACCCTTTAATGTTAATTTATACATTTGCGAATTTCGTTATTTCACACAATTATTTATTATTATCTATTTGGGCACAATTACAACACTTGTTAATCCAAAAATGCTTTCATTCAAAAAATAACTTCTTGCAAATAAATAAACAAAGTAATAACTGTACAGATAAAAAATATCTTCCTGGGTGGATGCAAATGATTTTTTTTTCTCTTTTAAAAAAACGCCAACTGTCTGAATGGTGATCAGGGAGTGATCTCAAGCCAAAAATCTCCCGGGTTCAAATCCCACTTCAGACATTGGTGTAATTTCTCTCACTGTTCTATCTGTCATTCTAATGTTGTTAGATTTGTTGTTGTTAAAGATTTTAAAAAATGCCATATCCAAAAATTTGAACCTGGAAAGATTAAAAGACAACAACAGCTTAAAAAAATAAATAAAAAAAAACATAAACAAAGTGAAAAAACATAGAAAACAAAAGATACAGCTGCTGTATATGAATCTAAAAGATCCCTGCGCTCCGAGTAACGGTTCACAAGGGAACAATGAGCTAGCGTGTTATTGACAAAATAATATTTGAATTAAGATTCAAGTTGAGAATTAAAATATGACAAACATTAAAGCATATACGGCAAATTACTTAATTGGATACTCAAATGAGTTATTCAAACTATGCATTGATGATATTGATTGCCTGTATAAAGATAAAAGATTTGAAGCCGATGAAATTAGCAGTCTTTGAAGTTAAATATTGCTCCATCTAAAACTGTTTTGTTTTAATTGCTAATTAAGCATCCGAGAAAATGAATTCTTTAATTCCCGTTAATGTGAACCTAAAATATTTATTTGGGTAATCATCCTAATTTCGCCATATGCAAAATCAAAAGGTCGAAAATTGCATTAGTCTAATTGTTTATTTTCCAATTTTCTTAATACATATTTGCTATCGTGATTTGAAAAGACGATTTAAAACTATGTTTCATAAAATTTGATTAATAATAAGAGTTTTAAAATTCCCGTTTTGTTGTAATATGTTAAATATTGTAATTTAATGGTAAAGGGCTTGCTGAAAATTTCGAAACGTTTTAAGAAGAATTGAATATAAATAAGCCCCCTTTGAAATTTTGCAACCAATTATTGCATGAAAAGCCGGCTATTTGGTTGCATTATCCGTAAAATTCATTTTTGCCATAAAATTTTCTACCGTAGTTTTTACAGTATCATTTATTTAATTAGAGTGATTCAGTAAATATATGTTGATTATTACAGTAAAAATCAATAATTATTACTATAAAAATTATGATATATCAGAATTTTTTGTTCCGTAAGATGTTCGGGTAAAAATGGATTTTGCGGTAGAAAGTACCAGCACCCTGAGCGCTGGTGCTTATTACCGTAATTTGATCCAAAACTTTTATAAAGTATATAGTCAACAAAAATATTTGCTTAATAGTTTTCTCTAGCAGCAGAACCATCTAATGATGAATTTTGTAAATAGTTTTTAGCCTTTGGTAGAATAAATGACTAATTCTTTAGAAGATAGCATTCCTACCTTCTCTCCTTAGGTTTTTTTTACTTACTTTTTGCATATCATCGGTCATTTTTGCGATGCATCTAATTGTTTTGAAAATAAATTAACAATAATAATAATTATTATATTTTGTGTTACGCATTGAAGATTATTTTTTTAGATATATTTGTACGCAGTTCAAAGTAAGGAAAGAATAACGATTAACTACTCTCACCTCACATAATTTCTGAAAATGGAATTTTCAGGTCTATCTATTGAAGATTATCTTTTAAATGATATAAAACATGAAAATTTAACTAATTATTGCTCTCTGCACAATTTAAAGAGAAAATGCTTTAATTAAGAAAGGCTTGTTCTTTTTTAATTTATTTAATTAGAATATAATATTAAGATACTAGTTATACAATGTAATATTCCAAATTCTATTTCCACGAAGAACCAGAGTATAAAAAACAAGAATTCTTCATTCACTGCTGCATGTTTACAATTCTGTAAACATACATAGTCTAAGAATAAAAAAAAGTCCTTCTTTGTATAACTTGAAAAATATTTTGTTGCAGACAGGATAAAAACTAAAAAAGAGCTGATTGTTAGCTATAAAATTTAAAGTCATTTAATAAAAGCTGTTTTTTGGTAGCTAAGTAGGAATGTATTTAGCGAGAATTACGTATCCATTTTAAAAAACCCACACAAAATAACCTAAAGTATATTATTGATTACAAATTTGTTATAATAAAATAAATCTTTATGTAGATCTTGTTATAATGAAATAATCTTTATATGATAATCAAAATGTAGAGAAAACATGGAAAAAATTACAGAATAATGAAAAAAGGGAAAAAGAAAAATAATAATAATAATAAAAATCCGAAAAAAGGAAAAAATATAAAAATCCCGAAAACAAACATATAATCTTTTCATCAGCTCACACGATTATATCCGCATAAAGGAGTGCTTACTAATATTGTATCAATTTAGCCAAAGCAAAATATATAAATACAATAGTGTGAAGAGCACTCAAAAAAAAATTTACAAAAGACTTACAGCAAATAAAATTGAACACATTAATTAAAAATATCACGTAAAAACAGAAAATAAAATATAAAAAAAACAGAACAGATTAATACATGAAACGATATTTTTAAGGGGAGTAGCGAATTCAAATGAACTTACATGAACGGGAAATTTTTCAAGAATGATTTAAAATATTTTCGTAGCAAGATTGCCAGATTACAAAATGTGAAAAACAGAAGCGCAAATTGAGGTAAAAGCGTAAATAGAGAATTTTTGCTTTATATTTGCTTTCTTACTGCACTACTGAAGTGCGTTTAATTTGTTAGTTACCTCGGATGGACCCGAAATTGGATGTGAGCAAGGTAATAATATACTGGATAATTTTAAGAAGTTGACAATTACTAATTTTAGAAAATTAACTTTTATTTAAGAAAAAAATAAAATAAAACGGATAAGAGAAAAAGAACATGAATTGCCTGTTTTGCACATAATATTAGCCACAAATTTGCCCGAAATGGATTTGTACATGGTAAAAATTAAATAAATAAACAAAGAAGTTTTTTGGTAGTTTTTTAGTACAATAATATACAATTAACTCAAAGATTTTATATAGAATTAAATTACTTTAGTTGGATATCCATTGTTTTTGATCAAATTTTGAAAGAGTTTGTCTATTTGTTTTTTGGATAAATAAACATTACTACTTATTCTTATAATTCTATTCATTTGATTAAAAATGGTATTTAAATAGAAGTACTTAGAAACCTTAGAATTCCAAGTAATTAGTTTATTTATATTAAAATTAAAATCATTTCTCTTATCGTATAAATTATCAAAGATATTTTCTTCTTTTATAATACCCAATTCTGAAAATTTGAAATGAATGTTATCATTATGATTAGGAAGCAAGATTAATTCATCGGGGAAAATATTATTTAATAAAATAGTATAATCTTGAAAATTAAAAATAATTAAATCATCAATAAATCTATAAACAAATTTATTACCTATTAAGAGTATAATTTTTTTTTTCATTATAGTTCAAAAATAAGTTAGCTAAGAGAGATAAAAATTCAGATCCTTGTCGTATTCCAATTTGAAGAAAACTATCTTTTCCATTGTAAAGATAATTATTAAAAAGACAAAAATTAATTTGAATATCCCAATAATCAAAATTGCAATTAAGGATATTTTTAAACTCATAGTAATAATTCAAAAGGGCATCTTTTTGTTTAGAAAGGGGAGTGCAATTGAAAATATTTGGAAATCAAAAGTCCCAACCGAATTAATTTTATTATATTTAATACATTTTAAAATCAATGGATTATTAGTGGCAATCCAAGAAAAACATCCTTTAATAGGTAAAGTAAGTTAGGTAAGTGTTAGACCCACATGTGATTGTTTAAAGTTTTATAGGAATGTAATGAAAATTAGGACTGATAATTAAGTAAGGAAATTTTATATTACTAATTTTAATTTTTAATATCTTATACACAGACAGAATTTTTTTAATGACAATATTATTATTTAAATAACTAAGTTTAAAATTTTTACTATTATTTAACTTCGTATTTAAAAGTTCAATATAGAATTTTTTTCAGAAGATTGCATAATTTTTTTTAGCTTTGTCCATGGTGGTAATTATAAAAAATTTTTGTCGTTGCTTCGTTGATTGAATATTCTTAGAAAAGTTTGTTTAATTATTATTGTTATTTAAATTATCCTTATTATTGAAAACAAAGTTTTTAATGTAATAATAAACACGCCATTTCCATTCTGTTAGTATACCAGAAGTTAAAGAGAATCTATTTGGTATCTTTAAACAAAAAATATTGAGATCATTAAGAATGTATTTTAGATATTGATATATGGTAAATGGGTCTAAATGCTGTGCCATTGTTTTCCTTAATTTTTTTAGATTTTTTTTTATCCTTTTTGTATTTATTTATTATGCTGCTATATATATATATATATATATATATATATATATATATACAGACAAGTGAAAAAAGGAGGGGGGAAATTATTATAATGACAAACAACTGAGGAAAGAAAAAAAAATTAAATAATTAAAAAAAAAAAAAAGGATAAAGTTTTTTTGAAAAGCCGGAAAATAAAAGATATAATCTTTTCATCAGCCCTCACGATTATATGCGAAAAAGAGTGCTTTCTAATATTGTATCAATGTAGCCAAAGCAAAATATATCAATACAATAGTGTGAAGAATAGTTGATATATTTTGCTTTGGCTATATTGATACAATATTAGAAAGCACTCTTTTTCGAATATAATCGTGTGGGCTGATGAAAAGATTATATCTTTTATTTTCCGGTTTTTTAAAAAATCTTTATCCTTTTTTTTTAAAATTAATTAATTCTTTTTCTTTCCCCAGTTGTTTGTCATTATTATTATTCCCCCCTCCTTTTTTCATTTGTCAGTAATTTACCTTTGTTTTATCTTCATTTTAAACTTATATATATATATATATATATATATATATATATATAATTCCGATTTGTAATTTCCTTACCTCAATTAAAAAAAAAAAAAAAATAAATAAAAAATAAAAAAAAAAATAAATTCGTTGGCTTTTATCTCAAACAGTATGGAAACGCATTTCTTTCAGTTTAATTTGCACTTAACGAGACAAGTTTCACAGATACGATTTTTCAATATCTTCCATTGTCTTTTACTTCAATAAAATCCATTAAAATAAATTTTAAATAAGTTATTTTTCAAACTTTGTATATAGTCCTCTAAGA
Organism: Parasteatoda lunata; assembly: GCA_949128135.1. Lineage (NCBI taxonomy): Eukaryota > Metazoa > Arthropoda > Arachnida > Araneae > Theridiidae > Parasteatoda > Parasteatoda lunata. The sequence goes on along the minus strand of OX421974.1, from coordinate 56,383,715 downwards.
TCAGACTTACTACTTTAAGAAATTTTATATAAGTTTATATTAGTTTGAAAATATAGAAAAATTTAAAATATATGTCTAAAAGAATTTAAAAACCTTGGAAATTTTTTTTCAGCTATCATTTCTTGCGAAATATTCATCTAGGTAATATTTTCTCTAGACTAAATTTAAAATTATTCTGAATGCTTCATTTGTTTTCCTGTATTCTTATTATTTCTCGTAAATTCGATTACCAGAATGTTTTCACCCAATGGCAAAAATTTTATATACAGTTCTATCATTTAAAATAACAAACTAAATAATCAGTTAATATATTAAAGTCTACTTCTCTGTGTTCTTCAGATAGTAATATTTTAGTTTAAATAAAGTAATAAGGGGAAATGTTTCTGTATAAAATGTAGAAGTATTTTGCCGAATTTAAGATTAATCCTAAAAGGAGAATGTCTCTATTTTAAATTAGGAAGTAATTTTTTCAAGTTTAAATACAGCAACAGAGCAAAATGCGTCTAATTTAAATTAAGAAGTATTTTATATATTAGTATATTGTAGAAAGGATAATTTAATAATTACTTGAATAATATAAACTGTCGCTTATATGTTCTTTAATATTTAGTGAACATTTTTGTTACCTTCTGTCCCTTGAAATTTGGTCGTTTGTGTTATCCTCTCTGGTCAGCAAATATTTTATATAGCTGTCACTATTCCAATAGTTATTTTCAAAAGCGTTTAAATCTCTACGGATTTTTTTTTAATTTATCAAGCATTCAGATAAACTAGTCTTCGTAAAAATATTTTTTGATGGAACTAGCCTGCATTTGTGTTTCGTGATGGGAAAAACAATAAAAAATCTTCCATGGCAAGGGTTATCTAATACGTGATTCGTATGTATTCGAACTATACTAGTTTCTTAATTTAAAACGATTAATGACAAATTCGACTTTTTTGAAAACGTATAATTATTCTTCTTGAGATAAATAAAATGTATTTATGGTAGATTTAAGTTACAAGTTCTAACAATGCAATAAAAATGAAAGTGATCAACTAAATAATTTATAAATTTACTTGGCATACGCGCCATTTTATTTTTTAAATTAAAAGTATTATTTTTCTTGCTCAAAACTCTTTTTGTGTCTTGAAATAAGTTAATGCTTTCATTAATTGTAAGATTCCGTGTATAAAATTTCCTTTTGACAAAGATAAATGAGTTCTAACGACAAAACATTTGCTGTTCGCTTTCTTAGTGCTACAGCCGAAAGAAAAGAAAATAACTTCACGTGTGTAATCGAAATTCAAATTTCGAAAAGAAAGCCTATTTAAGAGGAATATCCTAAATTAATTATTGGTGAAACAACTGCTTTATCATTGCTTAAAATTTCTTGGAATAAGTGGCTCCTAATCATATTACAACTGCCAAGGGACTTTACATCGCAATTTTAATAAAAATGGTAATAAAATACAAACCTCGTTAAAATAACGATGAAATGTCCTATCATGTATTAAAAGTAGCTCCTTGAAGCAAAGTGAAGAATAATTAAATTAATAGTTATTATCTTGTAGCAAATAATTGAATGTGCAAATTTTTAGATCTTTCCTTTAAAGCCTTTAGTTAATCTAATTAAACAAACTGTAAAGGTAGAAAAATATTAGCTTTATTTATAAGTCAATATTTTAATTGCTTGCTTAAAGCTCAAATATCAGAAAAGAAAGTATTAATTAAATACATTGTTTTGAAAAGACAAAAAAGTAATTATGACATTTTTAAATAAGTTTATTTATTATTTTGCAAAGTAATCAAATATAAGCCGTTTTTGTTTCACTGCATTTTTTTTCTTTTATGAAATTTTATACGTGGCAATTACCAATGGATGATAATGTCAACTACATAAAATGTAAAAAATGGATACTGAAATTTCAAAAAGAACTTCGTTTTTGACGAAACTGTTTCCAGGTATATGCTCAGATCTTGGAAAAAGACTTTGTTTGACAGGGTTGAGATGCACTAAGAAAAAAAAATATGATAAAACTACCAGAATATGGTAAAATTTACCCTTTTTCTGTCTCCATGGGAACACCAAGAAATTCGGTAATCTTGACCGAAGCGCTTTGGTTGTGACTTTTTGTTAAAATTAGCAATAGAATATAGTGTTATAACATGTGATCAAATTTGGTAAATGTCTCAAAATTTCATAATTTATCATTCTAACTTGAAGCTTGGCATAAAATAACTATTTATTTGGCTGCATTTTTTCCACTTTTGTATTTTTTACTAAATATATTGTGATAAGACATATAATTTTGAAAACCAGTATTTTTGGTAAATCGTTATCATATGAACGGAAAAAAATATCTAATGGAATGGTTTAAATACCGTACATTTTGGTTTCATTAGAAGTAATATGTTTTTTTATTTTATTTATTTTTTTTTTACCGAAATGTTAATACCATACAATACGGATGGGTAGTTTTACCAGAATTATTTTCTCATAGTTTGTATCTTTTCTATTCTCTCTAAACTGATATCGACCTTATATTTTAATATAAGGCTCAAATAATGTATTGAGAAATAGTATATTTAAAAAAATTGCGGTCTTACATAATTAAATTGATGTTTTATTCTTATAAGTTCCTAAGTTAATTTATTTGACTTCTTAATTGGAATAAAAATGGACGAGGTTGACTTTATTTAAAAGAAGTTCTGAAACATCTTAAAATAAAGCTCACCAACAATTTTAGAAATCCAGATTAAATCAACTGCTTAAGAAGCTGTGATAGTTCAGTATTACTAAAAAAATTAAATTGTAAACAAAATAATTTTCTATCCAATTTATTCTCTCCAAACAGGTAAATTTTTTAGGTCATATTTAGAAATATTATAACTAAAAAATTGTTGCACTCATACAGTTAAATCGATGTGGTATTTTTATAAATTCGTATAAATTCTAAGTTAATTTATTGCACCTCTTAATTGGAATAAAAATGGATAAAATAAACTTTGGAAGTGCCAACTATTATGACTTATGCCACTGCACCTAATGAAAGCATTCTACTGTAGGAAAAGACGTGATTGGGTACATAAAGGCGAGCCCTCACTAGTGTCGTCAGTGAAGCTGAAAGAAATTGAAGTTAATGAACTCGTAGTCAAATACATAAATGCATTCTATGCAACGTCCAATCATTTCCCTCACATGCTAATCACTGGTTGAGACAGTTACGTTGAGCTTATTAATCAAAATTAATACTTATCTATCTAATTTAGGGCAAATTTAGAATCTAATAAGATTTATGATGTAAAAATGTTAGCATGATTAGGGAAACAAAGCAAATTATCCTATGCAGTAAAAACAAAATGGCGCTTGTTTTTTGTTACTTAATTAGTGGTAAATGTTCTTTTGCGTTACAAGATGTAGTTTGACGTGTTCAGTGATTTGTTTATGTAAGGGATAATTCTATTGGAATCATTTGGTAAATATAAACAGATATTAATCTCTTACTGGCGAGAGAATTTTTTCACAAAAATATATGATGTAATGTTTTATTAAGAAAGTAAATAATTGATGGTGAGATATCTTAAGATAAATATGCTTTAATTAATTTAACATATAAAATTTCATTAATTAAATGATAATATGCAATCGACAGATATATTCAGTTATTAAAATCGAATGAATTTAATACAAAAAAAACATTGTCATTTGAACTAGTTTCAAAATTACCATTTTCGATCAGTTAATCATATTTGAGACAATATTTTTAAATAATTTTGAAAAAATTTAAACAACACAAAACACAGTTCGAAAGCCTTGCTTTTTTTTCTTGACAAACTTTACTTTTTATCAGGTGTGTAGTTTAGCGTATTTTGTGTTTTGTTTATGTGGGTGATAATTCCCCATCGACTATATTTTTTAAAAATGAAAATATAATGATTTCTGAAAAACGAGAGACTTTTTTTTTACAAAAGAATATGAATATTTCATGAGAAAAATAAATAGAAAATACTGGTAAGTATAAAATCTTAAGATGAATATGCTTTAATTTATTTAGCATAAAAAGTTAATAAATTAAATGATAATAGTTAAACAACAGACATATTCAGTTTTAAAATTCAATTGAATTTAATCTAAACAAAATATAGTTATATGAACTAGTTTCTAAAACATCATTTTTGATTAGCTAATCATAATGGCAATCATGTGTTCTGATAATTATGAAAGATTTTAAACATCATAAAAACAGTTAAAAAAACTTTGTTTTAAGAATTTTATTCAAAAAATTGTGTGTTTTTTTAAAAAAAAAGCATATTTAAATAAAACTTTCATAATTTACAACCTTTGAACAATAACGATACCAGGTAATAAACTAATTTTTGTGTGTCAATTGAAAAACTAGTGAATATTCATTAAAATTTCAGTTTATGTGATAATTAATTATTTAGTTAAATAAAATATCAGTAATTAGCTAGTTTATCTCAGTTTCTACTTTAGTGGATCAAATATCTATCGATGCATGTCTTATATCTTGTAATAACCGCATTCATAAGTTTTTAAAGGAAGGAAGCAGAGAGACCTAATAAAATCAAACAAAACTTGTTTGTGATAAACAACATTGAACTGTTAATTTTTAATTCAACCCAAAAGATAAAAGAACTCCTTTGTCGAGGAATTTGCTGGACGCACTTTCCTGGAAGAAATTTTTAGTGCGCTTTCATAATTGAAACTATCAACGTAGAATATTCCTTGGAATCCTTGAGAGGCTTTTCATTATTTTTAATTATCATATGTTTCTAAAATCACGTAAACAAAACAAAAATAATAACATAATTAAACTGAAATGACATACAAAGCGGATTCTTTGCTATTTTGAAAACACAGCTCCTTTTAGGAATTTTTGACCATTTTGTTTTTGTTTTATTTTAAAAACTTTTGTTTTTTGAGATAAAAAATGTTATGATGGTTAATGTATGATTAATTTCTATCTACATATCATGTATATCAGGTCCATTCCTGCCTATCATTGAATACTCTTTTATTTTATATTTCCCAATTAACTATTGCCTTGAGTTAAATGCTGTTGTCGAAATTCATTTTCTCAAACAGGAGAAAACATTAAGCCAGGGAGGACGCACGGGGTCGTTTTATTTTATATCCCCATGCACTCTACACTTTCTGATTCTTAAAAAAACTTCATACTTATTTATCCCTTTCTTATTTATGAGCTTTCCATCCTTATCTGCCTTTGGTGAATAATTTTAAGGAATATCTGTTATTTTTCGTCCCCCAATAAACGTTTTATCAGTTACTTTGGTCATAGAATGACCTTGGTCGGTTTTCAGTTTATTCTACAAATAATTTTATTTCTCTGGGAATGCGTTATTTTTAGTTTCCAAAAAAAGTGATTTCTACTTGTTTAGAATTCTCATAAAATTTTCTCCGCAATAAGTACAACAAATTCTTTTCTATCTGACAATTGTGTATAAAAACCGACAACGTTACCTAACTGCGTATGAAAATCTAAGACTTTACTTTGCTATGCCAATTAGTAATCAATGCCAGCAAAGGTACGGTTCAAATATTGAGAATAGAATGTTAAAAATATTATTAAAATTTCAAATATTAAATTTTCTAATTAAAATATAAACTCTTTGTGTAACTATTGACTCCCATAAAACAAAATATGAATAGATATTACTGCATGAATTCATGTTTAAGTATAATATAATATGATCATTTATATACAAATTGTCTAAGAAGTAAATGCCATGTTTTATTAAATTTTATTGCAAAAATAATGTTAAAAAGCTTCAAATTGTCAAGCAATGAATATTCAACATCTAAAGTTCAAAAGAGGTATATTTCTAATAAAAATTATAACGTTGTTCTTTTTACTTTTTTTAGCAGCGTATTTATATTTGGGGTTATACCATGAACCACGTTTTACCTTTCATTCAGGACGCATGCGTCCACTTGAGTTAATATTCTTAATCATCCAAAATGTTTGCACAGTAAATTTACTAGGAAACGGTATCGTCAATTGCAGAGGAAATTTAGTTAATTTTTACAATATTTTTTCTTCTATTTAATGGGAGGCTAACTTTCGAATTTAAGTTTCATTAAAACTACCACGGCTGAAGGGCTAGTCTAAAATACGGACACCACAAAGGATGCTTTATCAGCTCAGCAGTCGGAGGTGACCAGAAGCGGATATACAAATCGACCAGTAATTGAAAAATTAAAAAAAAAACCAGCTAAATCATCATCAATTTGAATTAAATTGTTCAGAAAAGACGCTTGAAATATATAATGTTCTCATTGGTTTAGATCTAGCTCTTGATATAAATTAAATTTTCATTATAATGATTTCAGTTTCATCAAATATTTTAATGACAATATCCGTGATGCAGGCTAGCTTCTAGCTTTCATTAATAAAAAATTAATTTAATCCACGTTCTTTAATACTTTCTTATTCTCATTCCTTATATCTGATAAAAGCCAATAATAAATGTGTACATAGTAGCATTGGTGCACTACGTCACCAAATTAGAGTTTTAAAGTCATTTGAAACCACGTGTTTATTTTATTAATTTTTATCCTTTTAAAAACTGTTTCTATTAAACAAGTAATTTAAAGTCAACCGATAATTGAAAGAAAAAAATAAGAGCTGAAAATCAAAATTTGTACTAATGCGTTTAATAGAAGAAATTCTTTTTCCTGCACATTTTATAAAAAGTTAAAGGGAAAAAATGATAACGTAAATAATATGGCACTTTTTATTTGTTACACATAGAATTAGGTATAGTACAAATCTTGTTTTTAAAGGATGGCGTTTGATGATAGACCATTCTTGCTAAAATAAAGAAAAATGGTTAATATTTAGATTTCTATCAAGACCACCTACACCATGTGTGTAAGAAAACTATCTTTGCTTTCCCGAACTATCAGACAAATAAAGATATATAAATATCACTAACAACAAAGATATCATTAACTACTTGTAATAAATATCTTGAATCAGCTTTTGACAGGTATGTAAGATGTCTTACTTCTAAAGATTCAGAACAATTATAATGAATTTAAGAATTGTGTTCAACACAGCAAAATTCAGTTTTACGCAGTAAGGCATTTTCATGTATGGTTACCACATGTTTAGCGACGAGATAAACTAAATGCATTTTAAGTAGATGACAGCAGTTAGATAAAATTTACAGAATAGATTTTCGTTTTTGAGAATTACTACGAATATATTTTATTTCATAAACGTCGTTGATATGTTGAGCTTACGACTACCAATGCGCAACTCCATTGCCTTGTTTTTTATAACTAATCCAGAAGACAAGAGAACTCATGGATCAAGTATTAGGACAATTTTGCCTTCTGGAAGACTTTTTGATGTAACTAATCCGCATTTGCGTTACATAGAGAGGAAAACCTCCGAAATCTCCCACAGTTTGCCAGACCGCAAGAGAACTCTGAAGATATTTTATTTAGCAGTGTGGCCGGTGTGAGCCAGGTGCAGAATTCGTATCGACCAACCATCGCTGTGAAACCGGGTCACCTCAGTGGAAAGCGAATGCTATATCCCCTGAACCACGGAGACTCAATGTAAATATATTATAAAAAAGTTCGTGTTTTTTGGAAGGGGTGTTTATGAAAGGAAACTCTAAAATTGATTCTAATGCATGAAAATACGTTTTGTGCAATCAAATGACAAATGAATGAATAAATAAATAAAATTTAAACAGTGAAAAGTAAAAATAAATGAAACTACATGCTCTGTAATGAAATTTCAGTTTACCTCAACACAAAATGGTGGCAAATATACACTAAATTTTTAGACAGCGATGGAGTGAGGATTGTTAAATCAACTCATTTTAGGATATTATTTATAAGTAAATAAAAGAAAAAAAACTAATAGTCAAAAAAATAAATAATGCAGCTGTTTTGATTTGTAGATATAAAATAGTTTGCGAAAGTATTATCTACAAATATTTAATTATAAATGTGTAAAAATATTTATTTCTGCTTTGTCTTTTGCCAAAAGTAATTAATCAAAATTATCAAGGTTTCAATACCATAATTTAAATAATAATGAATAACATGTCTAGAAAATTTAAGAAAGAGCTGTGGAAGTTTATTTTTTATTAAGAATATATTTTTATAAATGCAAGAGAACATAATGTCGCATCGTCAAACAATAATTATCATTTGGAATATCTATTTTTACATGGAAAATAATTTGATTCCCTTGTGATCTTATATCCCATTTCAGGCTGATTCTTTATCAGATTGAATTATTCGCTAGCAAAAATCTTTTCTCTGAGCATAATTCTTTTCTTAAAGAAAAATAATAATTGCATTATAATTTTATTTTTATTAACTTCGTTCAATTTAGAATGATGAGAGAGTGTGTTAAATTTGTAAACAACAAAGAGTAATTTAATTATTCACAATTTTGTTCGTGAAACTATGTCTCTAAAGATAATAAAGTCATATGCATTATGGAATAGGATTTAAATTTCTTTTTAGAAATGAAAACTAAATAAATTTCAAATTATAAAAACTTTTATTTAAAAATACATAAATATAGACAAAAGATATAATGTTATATGAAAGTTAAATTCGTTTTAAAATAAACAACATTTAAATATTCTTTAAAAAAAAAAAACTAAATTCACAAATAAGTTTTAGTAATTTGAATGCAAATGTTTCCTAAAACTAAATAAAAAAAATGCTAAAACACAAGGTAACAAAATTTATTAAGGACCCGAATGCATTTCAATATTACTTAGAGTGATATTAATTTATTGAAAAATATGCAAAAAAAATAAACTAACATCTTACGCACAGTAAAGTTTTTCTTTCTGATAAGTGAAATTATATAAATTTTGGTTCAATATAGTAATCATTACTACATTAAAACTCAGAGAAAAGATTCTGGTAAAATTCTCGTAGTTGTATGGTAAATGATTTCTAGTAATAAAACTTCTGGTTAATAAAACCAAAACATACTGTAATTAAACCATTCACTTGAGATTTTTTTTTCCCGTTCATATGGTAACTGCGTACTGGAAAGTTTGGTTTTTGAAATTAAAGTTCTTACTGCTTCTTACTTCTTAAAGTTTGTAAAAAAATAAAAAAACTGAAGAGTAAATTTAAACAAATAAATTATTTTTATGCTCTACTCTCCGTCTCCCCTTCTCTCTGTAAAATTATTACCAAAACACTTCTGTAAAAATTATTGAGCTTTTTAGTGTATTCATAGAGACAAAAACACGGCAAATTTTACCATATTCCGACGGTTTAAGTCATATTCTTTTACAGTGATCAATTGACATGTCAATTGAAGAAGTGCCGGTACCTAATGGAATCATTAGTAGATTATAATTCAACAAAGTGTAGTTTCATAGAGAAATCCTTATTATAATAATATTATGATGCATGCCTATTTTACAAAGTAAATCCATTATGATACATGCAGAAAAATCAATTGTAGATCATTATAATACATGCATATTTAATTTAAGAGTTTTCTTCATTTTACAGTACACTTTGTAGCAGAAAACATCTTAAAAAATTAAGCATCTTTTAACGAAACTTTAATTAATTTACTAAATTTTTTTCTGAATTTTTCAAGAGTTGAATGTGTTACTTACTGAAGTGTCGTACCATAAAATAAATTACTGTGCACGGGTAATTACTTCAAGACCGTCACAATAATATCCTTTTACACTCACTGCCCTAATGCTATAATAATATCACTAAAGATTTTCGCTTAAAGCATACGATATAATCTCTTGTGTATGCATGGGTGCTTGTTCAGGGACCTCATAAAGTGTCAGTTTTTAATCTTTGCAAATTATCCGAATTTAAATGTAGCGTAAAACTTGGCTGTATGTGATCAAATTGTATTTGCCAACAGCCAAAGATAAGGATTTAAATCCGTTTCCATTTCATTGCTTTTCACATCCAAGTTATTTTAAAGATCTTCAATAAGAAATTAAAGTGATAGTAATTATCTCTGGCAATGGCGCTAATTTGAAAATCGTTTGTATGTAATGTAAAACGAATTATCGGTACATGGATGTGAATTTTTACTAAATTTAGTAAAAAAAATTAATATAGAGATAGAATTTAGATATAGAGAGATGTCCATTTCTTCTCAGCATTTGGACATGTTTATCTAGATAATTTAGAATTACTAAAAAATATTTTCATTTGAAATTATTTTTCTTTATCATTTATATTTTGCTTATAATTTATTTATTTATTTTTTGTTTTTTTTTTTGTTTTGTTATTTTAGATAAATTACTGAAACGAAAGTAATCATATAAAACAAAATTTTAAAGCTTATTTTAATCCATAAATAACTGTTACTCCCAGAATTATAGCAAATTACGGTGAATTAGTCTCTTTGAAATATTTTATTTATAATCTAAAACATATTTATAGGTTTTGAAATCTTTATATGATAAAAAAAGGTAATTACGATAAGTGACACTTAAAAATCTTAATTCTGTGCTATTTGACTACAAACGCCGATTAATATGCTATATTCTTTTATTCTTGAATGACACACAATGTCATTTGGAAATTTTATTTAAAATGTCTCACAATATATTTATTATTTAACACATATCTTTCGTTACATAGAAAAGAAAAGTTTCAAAATTTTTATGTAATGATAATTAATTTAGGTGATTCATATAAGTGACATTTAAAAATTTTAATTTTGTAGACTTGAAATTCAAACGGCAATTACTGTGTAATATTTATTTGTCTTTTATGACACATTGTGTAATTTTGAAATTTTCGCTTGAAATTTTCACAAAATATTTTTTATTAATTATGTTTTTTCATTATTTAGGAAATTGTCCATCGATTCCTTTTCGTTATTTTGTTTTAGTTTTTAAAATATCAAAATAGCATTGTGGAGTATAAAAATATTGCCATTGATTTTGATAAACAGTTTTTAGTTATTGAATTTGTTTTTAATTTTATAATTTACACAGAAAACGCATTATATTAACTGAAAATCAAACTTTGACTACCTGGAAGCAATATCCACATAGTCATATATGGCTGATATTTTATTGCATACATCTAAAAATTATTCAATTCATTTTCATTCATTTCAAAAGCAAAGATACATGAAACTTATAGCTTTTTTCACATTGTAAGATAAATTAAAAACTCAATAAAAAGTACAAATGAACATACCACGTGTCAAATTTTCTTTATATATACATTTACATTTCTTGAATATATAATTTTAGGATGCTTTTAAAAATTTATTTCAATTACTTAGCCATGAATTATGTAAGTATTTATATTTTAAAACAGACTTCTTATCCCATTATGCTTTTTTATAAAGGATAGTTAAAAACATTTCAGCATTTTGTAATCTATTATGCATTTATAAGGCAGAAAAATGGCTAAAATAGTAATTTGTTACGCTATTTCTTTTATTTATCCCTTTGGTAATAACCAAACAATACTTTTTCAATATATACTACAGGTTATATTTTTATATCTGCTGCATTTATGTTCTAATGTTGAAAGACCACAGATAAATGGAAAAAACCATTTAGTACCAGGACATATTGATATGAGTGCTTTCTTAAAAACCGGGTTTTTATTGTCTTTTTTTAAAAGAAAACATTTATTAAGAATTAATTCCTATTCCATAATGCAGTTAATTTCGAAGTCTGTTTAATTATGTTTTGCTTTAGCTCAATGACGCTGATGGGACACCAGTGCCCTTTTTATATATATTTTTTTCTGGGCTAATTACAAGCAAACATATAGTTTAGTATTTTATAATTAATAAAAATAGTCGAATAGTAGCTAAACAAAGTATCCAAATTATAAATTTGCCTTCAATATAAAATCAAACAAAAAAAATTTTTTGAATTTATTTTTAATCATACTCAAAAATATAAATATATTTCTTAGAATTTTATTAAGAAAGTTGTGCAAAATAACGGTATTTATAAAAAGAAATATAAAAATGAAAATAGTAAAGAAAATATTAAAAAATAAGAAAACATTAAAAAATATATTTTATATATTTTTAAATATCTGAAATATTATTTCCTTGAATGAACCTGATTACTCATTCCTCAAAGTTTTTAAGCATAAACTTATAAACTTTTAAGCATAAGTTTTTAAGCAAAATTGAATTTAACAAATTGAAGAAGTGGAAAATTATATCTCCATTCCTAAAATTAGAAATAAAAACGAATGTTGATGAAAAAGACGTTTCTATAAAGCATTTTTTACGTACCTGAACATGAAAAAATCTAATATACATAAAATTTTATTTGCATAAGTTCCTGTATCAAAATTTATTCATCCTACAATAAGACTACATATTTTTGAGATCAAAATTGAATATATATATATATATATTATATATATATATATATATATATATATATATATATATATATATATATATATATATATATATATATATATATATATATATATATATATATATATATATATATATATATATATATATAAATATTCTCATTATATTTTTTACATATTTATATTATATATTATAAAGTATCGGTATTTATTAGTATTGGTTCTGCGTAAATCATCACTAAATATATCATTTTAATATTTAATACCCATATTAGCATATTTGGTATATATTACATAACCCTTCATTTAAGTTTTGTGAAAAATAAATTTGTCAGTGAGAGCCAACTAAAGCTGAAATTGTTTTTAAAAAAATTGAATTCTTATTAAAACTTGATAAGGATTTGAGCCATGGCCCATTTGTTATCCTATAGAATATGCCTAGAAAATGTGTAAAATATCAATAGTTCCATACATTACCGGCTAATTTTAGACATTATGTACAATGTCTAGGCATTATATACAATGTACATGCATTCCATAGAGTGCCGGATTTCAAATTTTGCCGGTAACATATAGACTGAGATATCGTAAAACATAGCCTAAAAACACTTTTATTCGATAAAATTTACTTTTCAATTTTATAACTGTTACTAAATGTTCAGAATATGAACTACAATTTTGAAATAAATGTGTATTTCTTTTACTAAATGTGTATAAAGGACTTTAATTTTAAATACAAAAATTTTTGCACGAAGTTTCCATGTGAACAGAAAAACTACAAACATGGTTATAATTTTATTTGAATTTCTCATTTGATTCTTTTCATTATTTTTTTTTCTGTTTGGCTATTTAAAAAAATATATTTTGAATTCTTCAAATACACGTAATATATGTGCTAACATTTATAATTTAAATACACGCGAGCTAATGCTCTAATTTTTGGTTTAGATATAATTTGTAGTAAATACATAATATTTATAAATTAAAATGTGAACATTTACTCGAAGTATGTTTGAGCACTGCTAAGACTTTCGAGCAGTTTTATAATTCTCTTTTGCTATAATCTTAATTTATTCAGAAATTAATTCTACTTCTTTATTTGAACATATACTTCAACTTCAATATTCAACTTGAAAGAATATATGATTCAATTTATATTTACTGAAGTACTGAAGTATACTGAAGTTTTTTTACCACATTATATTTCACCGTAGTTTTTTTTCCTTCTGTAAGCATACCCTTCAGTGATGTTGAAATTACTTGAAATCTTAGGAGAAACATCAATTTCATCTTCGAAACACTGTTAGGAATTTTGGAAGGTGTCAAACCTTAATATGATTTTATTTTTCCAGATAACTTAATATGTGAAGTTTAATCCTATTTTTGAACGTTTGATACATCTTTATTCGATGCAAACAATTATTGGAAATATAGTTTAATTTAACTTTAGAGTTGCAATTTTGGATATACTGACAAAAAACAGACATTGCGATTTTTCCGATTTTTTAAACAGAATTCATATCCTAACTTTAAATCCTGCCGACCGCCAGTGAATATTTCTCTCACACATTTCTGACTATGAGACTATGTATTTTACTCAAGCATGAGTATATGTTAGTTAGTTAGACATAGGGTGTTTAAATTCTTCAAATATTTGTTTTCGGGACTATATATATATATATAAATATATATATTTGACACTCTTTTTCTTAATTTTCAGAAACTTTTTTTTTCTAATATATATCGTTAAAATTTTGAATTCATAGAGTTTTCAAATTCTAAAATTTTTTTTGGAGGTATTTTGAAACATTTTTGTTGAATTTTGAGAGAACTTTTTTCCAGTATATGTATTTTCTATTTTGAATACACGTCTTTTTCAAATTCGACTATTTTGCTTCCGAGCTGTTTTGACACAATTTTGCCCAATTCAAAGAATTTTTTTTTACAGTGTATAATAATGTTTTTATTATATAAGCTTATATAAATAGTAAAGGTAGAAACTGAAGAATTTTTATTTTTAATCGAAATGATGACTACACATAAAATAAAATTCTAAAAATTCTCAAATACAAATATTTGAATACAAAAATAAAATTTAAATCTTTTTTCAGAAACAAGACAATTTGAAACATTTCTTATGTTGCTTTATGTGCCTGAAAATTTTCAGTTAACTTGAGAAAAATTAAAGAAAAAATAAGTTGTTTATTTTTCAAGCAAGTGCAGTTTATTTATTTATAAACTTAAAATGTGAAACATTTTCTAAAAGTAATTGAATCTTCAAGTTAATTAATTTTCAAAATTTGGGTAAATAAAATGGATTCTACTGCTTGAAGTGCAAATTTGTTTTCGTCTTACATTTAAAAATTGTAAATAAATGATGTATATGCTTTTTAAGGTTCCAAATATGATATAGAATTTATTTGAAACCAAGTCAATTTACACAGAGTAAAATTTAATGATATAAATAAATGGGTCAAATTTTTATTGGAACTATTACTTTATTTACTAATGTTTCGACTAAGGAAATATGAAATTAAAAAGTACTCCACATAATCATGCTTGCAGTGGATTTTTCGTTAGCATTTTCATAATTTATTCGAAGTTGAATTCAGAATTAAATAATTAATGTATATATATATATATATATATATATATTATGAAGCAATTGGCTCCTTTAAGAGGGTCGTAGGTCGTGTGTGCAATATTGGATAAATGGAAAGCAATTTTTGCAACACATTATTACACTTTTCTTAATGCCGGTTGTATTAAAGATGGACGAAGCATTTATTCTAAACAAATTATTTTTTTAATTTTTACCATTCCTTTATATAAGCTGGTGAAAAGGTTACTATACGATTTCTGATCAAATTATTTTGAAAAATACCGACGTTCAGGGTGATGGTAATATTTATCGTAAATTTCATTTTTACCTGGTAATGTTATGATGCAAAAAATCTGATGTATAGTAATTTTTACAGTAGTAATTACCTTTAAAATCACTGAATTTACCTCAAATTAATTTATATCACTGTGAAAAATAAGGTATAATATTTTTTCTGTAAAATTAAATTTACGGATCGTGAATCCAAATAACCGGTTATTGCAATTAGATTTGAAAATTTTTACAAAGCAAGGAATATATCATAACCCAACACAAAGAAGAGGAATATTTCTAATTTGTGAAAACAAAATTACCTACAGTCTTTATTAGCTCACTTTCTACTTAAATTTGAACTTCACGGCAAGAATTCAATTAAATGTGTTTTTTAAAATAGGATTTATATTTATCTCGTTGAAAGTGGAATACGACATATCCATCAATCTTGCTTGATCTCTTTTCCAACAAAAAATAACAAATTTACAACAGTGTAGTTTAAAAATCAACGAAATATCTTTTAAATTATCAACGTTTTAAAATCACAATTTATTAAAATTGTTCAACTATCAGCATATTTAATAGGTTGTCATTTGTAATTTATTTCACCCTGAAGGTAGCAGTAGTACATAATCAAATCATTTTGCTATTAACTGCTTATATTCCAAAAAGTAAGCATATTTTTTAAAAAAATGACACTACAGCTGTTAAAAAAAGTGCTAAACAACAATGAGAGATTAAGACTTTACGAAAACGTTAATGCAATTCATGAAAAAGTAGGGCAGATGTTTTAAGGGGACAGTACTGCTTTAAAATGGTCAAAAAATCGATTTTTTAATTTTGATGTATTATTAAACTCCATTTTGTTCTGAATAAAATGACACCAACCATTTTACTCTTCGAGCTACCGTTCGTGAGATATCTAGTTTTTTCCGGAAGTCACCGAGCAGAATTAACTCCAAAAAGTGGGCGAAGTTTGACTCAACCGAAACCAGGAAGTGAAACCAAAACTAGTTTTTAATTTAAATTCCAAAGAATAATACATATTTTATATATTTAATATTTTTCTACCTGGTGAGCCTCGTAGTTTATGATGTTATATTTTTATTGCCACTTTAACTTCCACTTTAACAATTGTTTGTTTACAATCTTCAACTATCGTTTGCATCTGTTTTTCGTCAATTTCTTTTTACATTATTTCTTAACGTTAAAAAAAAAAAAACAGTTTTTTTCAGAACTATTCGAATTGCTTGTAATTTTCTTGAGAATTATGAGATCTTCAAACAATAAACCAGTGTCTGGAGTTCGACCTAAAAAACGAAAGTTTTATGGTAATCGTTTTACGAAAGTGCAGTCGGATTCTGCTAATACTTCTGCGTCATTCAAAAAATTGAAGAGTTCCTGCTTTGACAATAAATCTGTAGCTTCAGATTTCAATGGATATAGGGTTATTGATATTGCTCATTTTTTTTCTAAATTAGCAAAATATGTTGTTTGCAAGGTATGTGGCGGTAATATTAACATTAATGAAACTCTGACATATGGATTATCTTCAAAATTCAGCATTCATTGTGATAACTGCACAGAGTTAGCAGCTGTTAGAAATTGCAACATGCTGGGAACACGGTGCAATATTAGTGAAGTGAACCTGAGATTCGTGTATGCCATGCGGTGCATTGGACAAGGATTAGCAGGAATTAAAACTTTTTTGGGGATTATGGACTTGCCACCTCTGGCTAGCAGATGTGCGTATGGCACCAATATAATCAAAATACGCCTTTCTTCTTCCGACGTAGCCAAAACTTCTATGAAAGAAGCTGGCAAAGATGAAGTGCGCTTGACTGGGGATGCAAAAATCACCGTCAGTGGAGATGGATCTTGGAAGACCAGGGGGCATTCATCGCAAATTGGTGTTGCAACACTAGTTGGAGCCGAGACGGGAAAAGTCGTGGATGCTGAGTTAATGGCATCTTTTTGCAAGGGATGTGATCAGTGGAAGGAGCCGAAGTCCGGAAAAGAATTTGAAAAGTGGAAAGAAGAACATGAAAAGTCTTGAGTGAAAAACCATGAAGGATCAGCTGCAAAAATGGAAGTAGTTGGAATGCTTTGAATGTTCGAACGCTCTGAATCCCATCATAATTGCCAATATGTTAATTATATTGGTGATGGGGATACTAAAACCTTCTTGGAAATTGAAAAGGCAGGAATATATGGCCATATCACCATATAAATCACCAAGATTGAATATGTGGGCCATGTCCAAAAAAGAATGGGAAAGCGTTTACGCGATTTGAAAAAGAACTTTAGTGGCAAAAAGTTAAGTGATGGAAAGCCGCTTAGTGGAAAAGGGCGCTTAACAGACAAAATTATTGATAAATGGTCAATGTATTATGGGAATGCCATCCGCAATAACCAGAATTCTTGGGTAGGCACGCGGAAAGCCATATGGGCTATTTACTGCCACACTCGCTCGACAGATGATGAGCCTCTTCACGACTTCTGTCCTCTAGGCAAGAACTCGTGGTGCGAGTTTCAACGCTGCAAAGAAAACAATATGAATTATAAACACTCAAATGTGATACCACCTGCAGTTATGGACTGTGTCAAAAGCATTTTTAAAGATCTGTCTCATCCAAAGCTACTTCGACGGTGTGTTGGTGGAAGGACACAAAATCCAAACGAGTCATTAAATGCTCTAATTTGGAAAATGTGTCCAAAACAAACTGGATCAGGAAGAAAAATAGCAGAAATAGCTGTGAATGAAGCCATCATTTCTTTCGATGAAGTACAGTTGGGAAGAATTGAAGTTATGAGACATTTAGGTTTAAAAATCGGTAAATATTGTGTGGATACTGCTGAAAGTCTGAATAGTGCACGTATAGAACAAGCACAAAGGTAAACTTTGGAGATGACATTGGAACGTAGACGTGCAAAACGCTTGTCTAAAATTGTAAAACAGGAAAAGTTGAAAAAAAAAGAAGGCTGTTTGTATGAAGCAGGAAAATTTTAATAGAGTATGTTCTCGTTAATTATTTTATTAAATTCTTAGATAAATGTCAAATAATTTCCAAAAAGTCTAATATTTACTAAATACATAACTTTGTGTTAAATGTTAATTAAGTTTAATGAAATTAAAAGTTATAATATTGCAGTTTGTATGTTTGTTTTGATCAATTATGTTAACTAATGAAAATAACGTCTGACAAAAATCAAAATATTTATGCTTTTGTTAAACAAATTATAAACAATTATAATTAAATGTTGTTCAAATAAGCTGTAATAATACATAAATAAGCTTTGTCATACATATTGAAGTTCGAATGTTGTGGAAGTAATATTCTGCAGTTAAATTTTAACTTTAAATGCATTTTTCTCAAAACATGGTTTTTTCAACTTCCGCGCAGGATATCTCTTGTTCTAATTGAGCAGTTCTCTTGAAATTTTCAGCAAATGTGCATAACATCAATCTATTCAAAATAGACTATTATTATGAATCCAATGCAAAAAGTAAAAATTTTACAAAAAAAAAATTACTCAACATTTTATGAAAAATTAATTTCCTCCATTTAAATCCACCTAGAAAATTTTGTAAATGTTTAAAATTATATACTTTAGTCTAAAATGTTAAATTGAATATTATCTTAAATTTTAAAAAAAATTGGAATTTGAGGGAAATTTACTTGAAATATCCTGCGCGATACATGATTATACACAAAAACTAAAATTTATTTTGTTCAAAATATTTGTTTTTAGAATTTTTTTTCTATAAACATGTGGTTTAAACTTTTTATATTTATCAAAACTATGATTCTCTGTTATTTATTTCTGAAATCTCTTTTTTGTCAATTATTGACTTAGTCATTTTTGTCTGTACACCATGCTATAGCTGAAATCTCTCTTGTCTGCTACTACAGCTTGTAAAGCATGTCTAAACAAAATCTGTGTTATTGTGCCATCATTAACTATCAATTATTGAGTTGTTCTTCTCTTTTGGAAGCTGATATTGCTTTTAAAAAAAGAGAGGGATGACATCTAGTTATAGGGAAGCAGAAATAATCATTAACGCTCAAAACCTGGTGAAATTCAGTTGTATTTCTTAAACAACTTTGAAAATACAACAGAACTGAGAAATATCCACAGGCGAAAGAATGGAGACTTAGAAAATGTTAAAATTGTAAAAAAGATGACTCATAATGTAAAAAAAGAAAAATCTGCAATTGTTTACATGTATTTCGTTTTACTTATGCCCTGATAGCATATGCAAACAAGGGCAAATGAATAAATATATTTTTATACATATAAATTACTATATCATGGCAACGTTGACTAGAAACTAAAAATACATTGTTTTTACAACACGCAACTAGAAATATTTCATAGTTATATTTATGATCGTTGTGAAAGCAAAATCAAGATGCCATTGAATGTTATTAATGATTTACTAATCATAAAAATAAAACTAAGATATTTAACATGCCACCCATCTTGTCAGGTTTTTAACAATACTAATTTATTTATATAAACTCAAAGTGATTTCGACATAAAATAATCAGAATGGTTATTAACTCCAAAAACAGTGTAAAGAAATCAAAAGGTATTGCTGAAGTCCTATCATTAGCATCATTCAAGTAAGGAGAAATTGAAGTTAATGAGTTAGACGCTGAAAATAGGAAAAAAATGTTGCGTACTTAAGTCAATAAATTGCCTCTTTGTTAATTACTAGATGAAACAAGCAAGAAAAGTTAATGGATCAAAATAATACTTAGTTATCTCATTTTTAATGTCGCAAATATATCAAAGAGATTTATAAAGAAAAATAGGGGGATTAATGTAAAAATTATGCATAATGAACGTAAAACAAACGTTTTAATTTTTTTTTAAAACTACAGAAGCATTTCGCATTATATATATATATATATATATATATATATATATATATATATATATATATATATATATATATATATATATATATATACATATATATACATATATATATACATATATATATATATACATATATATATACATATATATATATACATATATATATACATATATATATATCAAATAACAGAGCAACACCCCGTTATTCCTGTGGGAATATTAGTCAACATATCATGAAATATGAGTCCAGATTCTGCACAATCTTTTATTTACTAATCGATGGTGAAATCTCAGCCCCGCTTCAGCTTGAGGGGGAGAGACACATATCCCGTCAAAACGGACGGAGTTTAGTTGGTAATCATAAAACACAAAAAGCCACGCAAAAACCATCGGTCCTGCGTTTTATACGTGGGTAAAAGGGCAGTCCTATTGCATTCCTTGTATTCCTACGCCTCATCGAAAATTATTTAATACTCATAAAAAATCGTTTTATCTTTCCTTATATGGAAGTGAAAGATCTTAAAATAACACCTCTTTTGAGACATAAATCTAATTATAATTCATTGGCATGTTTACAGCTTTGAAGTCCCAAAATAGAATATCTGTGCTCTAATTTTTTAACTAAGACATTTTATGAAAACGAAAATGTTTCAATGCTTTTATTAATACAAAAGTATTTTTATAACTTTTGCATTACAATATATATATATATCCTTGGTACATGATTCTTTGTCTTTGAATCACAAACTCCTCCAATTTTAATCTCATCAATAGAGTCCATGGCATACTCTGGGACAACAAATTGTTTTCTCTGACGAATCTTGCTACAATGAAGGGGATATACACGCCAGACGTTACTGAGGGGAACGTCTTTTCTCCGTATTTATCCAGCGTCATACCACACAAAAGCACGGTGTGTGGAGCATCAAGGTGTGAGGAGCTATTGGGTAGAATTGACGTTCCCATTTAGTGCCAAATGCAGGAATATGGTAAAGATTACTGTGCTTCTGACTCTAAGGGAACACCAAAAATTTTTGTAATTTTTAACAAAGCGCTTTGGTACAGTTTTCTCGGTGAAATAACGAAAAATATGTTTTTTCAATGTGTGTTAAAATTTTTTAAATGTAGCAATATTTGTTAATTTTTTCATGATACTTTAGAGTACAGTGTAAAAACCACTTATTCAGTTAAAATTACTATTTATTTTTTATTTTTTACTAAATGTGTAGAAGTAACAACTATAATTGTGAAAATCAAAATTTCCAGTAGACCGTTACCATATGATCGGAATAATTACCAAATGATTGCTTTAAATATCATATATTTTGGTTTTACTAACCACCAATAAGACCACCATTTTTTATGAGAAATGTCATAACCATACACCTTGGTTATTTAACCGGAATTTTTTTCTCCGTGTAATATTGCAATAAGTATTTCCATCTTAAAAACTATTTTGCTGTTTTAAGTTATATTTCAAAAATAGAATGAATGCAAAAGAATTTTCATTTAAAATTTAAACTCAAATTTATCTATTAAAATCTATAGGAAAATTTTAAGAAGATGGTCTGAAAATTTCTTGAAGTAGTACAGTAGAACTTGAAGTAGTAAAGTCTTGAAGTAGTACAGTGAAGCATTGAATAAATTTTTTTATATGATATCTTAATAAAGGGGAGTGTGGAACGTTTCAGTAAATAACACGAAAGGCTGAATCAACAAAAAATATTGAGAATCGTCTCAATGAACATCCCATTTGACTATCTCAGCAATTCAATAAAATGGAGCATTAGACCATTTTAAAACATTTTTTAGAAAAATGAAAATAAATCGTTAAATTATAGCAACTACTTTTTACAGTATAGCGCGATTTTCAACATAACTATTTAATAAATTTAAGATATTTAACATTTATATTATATAATATCTATATTTGATGTTTAATGACTATTACGTATTTAAGAAAAAATTGGTTTTAGAATTTAATTTAAGACTCCGTTATTTTATTATGGTTTAATTTTTTTCTTCATAAATCATGTGATGAAACAAATCGATGTTTTAAGCATAGTATTCTACAAATAATTCAAAATAACAATTTAACTGTGAGATGATTTGTAAGGTATTAAAAGTAAATTTTATATTGGAAAATTAATTTTGCGATATTTATAAGTGTTTTTTAATAGTTTCTCCCATAAAGTATATTTATGTTAATTAATTAAAAACCTCATTTGCTTCAAAAATATATAAATGGGAAATAACAGCCAACATGCATCAAACGCTCAAAAATAATATCTTTTTTTTTCAATCAGATTATCCTGATGCTCTTGAATCTTGTTTTATTCATATGAATGCTGATTCCCTTGTTAACGACATTAGTTTCTCACAAACTCTCCATTGCGCGTGGCAATGCATGTTACCTAGATTTGCCCCTCTCAGCCTCTGTGGTTTCTCTTGCTCTGTTTTTCATCCTTTTTTTCTCTCTCGACTACCGTGAATTTTCTTGTTTTGTTTCCCTTTTTAATTTTCCATTTTTCATTGGCAACCTTACGTTTTAAATATCGAATCTTATGTTTCAGTTTCTTTTATTATTTAATTAAAATATTCATGTCAATAAAAACATTTAACTTTAAAAACAAAATTCCTATTTCCTCTTTAAAAAATTATTATTAAAATACTCTCGAAATAAATCATCTCAAGTTTTTTTTTAAAGATCACTCTAATTATTTAAAAAGCTTTTTTAAAAGAATTCTACATTCAATAAAGTCATTAAATAAATAATCATTCAGATACTTCAAAAAATGTTATTTCAATTAGAAGTAAATTATTCCATTAATTTTATGGACAGAAATAAGGAACTTACTGTGAACTTTTTAAAATGATTTTTTAAAAAAATTGAAATTAGTTTTCTCATTTGTTGTTGTAAGCAAACTCTTTTTCTTAATTTTTAGCCTCTTGTAAACATATTCAAAACTTTCCATTTTGCAGGATTAATTTAATTTTTAATCACTTTTTTCCTTTCAATAAAGTAAGCAGTAACTTCGCTTTTTCGTTTTCAAAGTGATACAATGCAATTAAACATTTCTAATACCCTCTGCGAATAATTGCATTACATGTATTTTTTTAATTTAAATAAATCTCATTGTCAAATGATTTTAAAAGGAATTCAGAATTAAGATAATTAATTTAAGTTTTAATGCTTTTCTCGGACTGGAAATTAGAAATTCAAATACTTGCTTCCGGTTTTAATTATATTAATCTTGTATACAAAATAAAAATTATAAAATGAATAATAGCCTGAAATGTTTAACGTATTCTATTAATCTGTTTTCTTGAATAAAATGAATGTGTATTTGTTACAGAAAACCAAAGTTAATATTGATTTTATTATAATACTCATTTGTTATTATCATACAATTTAATATAAAAATAAATTTCAGAAATATTTATAAGAAGCAAATATTTTTTCTTAAATTTACTCTTCCTATGTTTCATTATTTAAAGTTGTTGTAGTGTTTAATGAAAAAGAGACGTGCTAGTAATTTATCATTTCTTATATTATGGTATTGTTTTGTTTACTTTAATAAAACATATCATAATATCTATAGAATATCAAAACTCTGTTTATAATGAAATCTTTAACGTTTTACATTTATGTTACATCTAAAATAAATTTGCGTGTTTTCTTTGAAATATTTTGATTTTCTGTACTCGAAATTTCGCGAAAACTGTCTACAAACGTCACTCTACAACTATCATCATGATCTAAGCGAGCGAAACTAGATCATTTGTCCTAACTGTTTTTTAATGGCACAACTTTGGTATTTTAATTTCTTTTACTCTTTCACGCTTTAATAGTAATATATATACAGCGTCCCGGCTTTCCCAAACCATCAAAAGTGTTAGCTAAGTTGTTTTTTTTTCCCATTTAATACCTTTTCTTGCTCATTCCCCCTCACAGTGAAATAAATTAGACATAAAGCAGCAAAAAAGGTATTAAAATGAATTTATGCTTTCCTTGCGCGCAAATTAAGAACTTGTAAAATTAAAATTTTTAATTTTGCTACCATAAATCATTTATTGATGTGAGTTTTATATTATAGTGATTTCGCTTAATGTGTTATAAAAACGGCAAATTCTTTGATGACATTGACATATACTCAAAATGAATCTGAAACTGCAAAATTTTTATTTCAGACTACCAAAATATCCACCAGCAATTTTTTATTATTTTTTAATTAATATTAGTTACGGAATGACCAAAGATAAGCCCCTGCAAATCATTTAATATCTCATAAGTGAGGAACAATGAATATTTTGCAAAAGGTATAAGGTCTCTTATAATTTAGAAAAGAAGAACTTTTAGAAGAGCATTTAGAAAAGAAGAATCTAGAGAGGAATTTTTTTTCATTATTCTATACTAGTTAGTATACTTACTACAATCAAGTAATATATTTAAAAAAAATCCAAAATTTTTTTTAAAATTAATACTATGCCAATTATATGTCCATTGCCCCCCCCCCTCCAAAGAAAAAAAGTAACGATATTGAAGTATCTTTGCGGTATCTTATGAAAAACTTGCGCTGAAAAGCACCAAGAACAAACTTAAAATTAAAAAAGTCCAGATTTAGTGCGAATTTTAAAAACAGCAAGAGTCTTTATAAATTCAGACTTAAGAGTACGAGCCTGAAAAAAAACTGAATCTTTGCTGGTTGTAATTTTCTTAGAAAAAGCCAAAACCCTTACAAAATTTTTAAAAAAAAAAACAATTACTCGACAATTTAATTTAAAATTGGAACACAGATTGTACATTCCGAACTGGTATGCAGCATATTTTCACACATTGGAGAACAGGAATGAATGACCGAATGAAAAAAATGAATGTTCGAATTTATATTTTTCTTTTGTCTTGCAGTTTTTGCGAAAAGAAACCGAGAAAAGAGGACGGTGCTAAAAATGTACGTTAACGACATTTTTTATTATAGATAGATTATTTAAAACATTATTTCCCTATTGCAAAAAATTCAACAAATTTGTAAGATAAATATTAATTTATTCTACAGTATATTATGCATGAAAAATAGTCTAGATTAAGATTAAGAAAAGTAATTATATCTCTTTTTTCATCAGCTTTAATTTTACTTCCAGTTATCCAAAGTTTTCTATCTATTTTTTATAACTACTCATTTGGCATGATGAATAATCTCAATGATAGAATGCACTGTAAAAACCAATATAGATCAAATCACAGTAAAATTTTAACTAATAAAATATCTGATATATAGTAATATTTATTGTAAAATCACTCAATCCCTGTAATTAAACAAATATTGTTACAAAATTTATGTAATGAATTTTACGATAAAAATTGAATTAATGGTAAAATAGATTTTCAGCTGCTGCACTCTGGGTGCCTTTTTTTTATCGTGAATTGAACTGGAATTTTTACAGTAATTTTTTACCAATCAAAATATTTGATATTAAACAATATTTATTGCAAAATCTACGGAATAAAATTTTATGGTTAAATACATTTTGCAGCTTCTGAACTCAGGATCATATTTTTACCATAAATTGAACTCGAATTTTTTACCGTTTGCTTGCTTCTTAACTCTACTGCACTAACTCGAATCCTGGTGAAACTTTTTTATTAATAATGTTTTTTTTCTACCGTAAATATACACGGTAAATTTTGATAAATAAAAAAAATATATGTGTACTAGTGCGTAAGATTAGCAAAAAACATTATCAGCTCGTTTAATAAAAATGATGAAAACCTAGATAATAAAAAAATAGAAAAAAAATAGATATATAAAGAAAAATATGTTTAAAAGTACGTAAGATTAGCTGATTAGTAAAAAACATTATCAGCTCGGTTTATAAAAATGATTAAAACCTAGTTGCCCGTATTTTTAAACATTCATTTTCAAGCATTGTTTTACAGCAGTGGAGTAAGAAAAACTTTTCAGAAGGCACATTTTTCGAACTAGGAAAATTCAAATAACTAGAATGACTAGAATTAAATTTTTCTTAATGACTATTTTGAAAAAAAAAAGCGTGATGTTATGAAACCCATTTGCTTAAAAACTATAAACTCACTAAATTCCAAAAGTAATTTTTCATATAGACATTTTTTTAATATGAGAACATAACATTTTCTAACTATAAACTGACTGAACTCTAAAAATAATTTTTCATCTAGACATTCTGACAAAGATTATAGAGCAGTATTTTCTATGTCTTCATTTGTTTCTAACTAAAACACATTTGTAATATTTATATAAGTTTTTTCAGACCAAGAATAAAAAATATTGAAAGAAAAACTTCATATATGCTTTCAAGAGGGAAGAGTAAAAAAAAGTTTGAGAGCATTCTTAATTATTCAAAACTTTCGTAAAAATTACAATTATAAAAAAGTATTTTAATTTGTTTAAAAAAATGAAATACTTCAGACCTTTTAAATTAATTTTTCTCTTTTTAAAAGGGTCTGAGAGACTCAGATGACTTGCAAAATAATGTGAGAATTATATATTTCCCCTTATAACAAAAATACAAATAAAAAAATTATTAAGAAACACGCATTATTATTTCATACAAACTAAAGTGATTCGAATATGAATTTACTATTAATTCAATTAACAATCTTCCCGTACAAAAGTTTAGGGTATTTTTGAAGTTTTTATGGGTTTTTTTTTTTTTTTGAGGTATCAAGTGTGATTTGAGATTTATTCGAAGTTGATTTCAAAAATAATCTTAAAAATTCAACCTCCCAAGGTGTATAATCATAGTGCATGAATTTGTGTTATTCACACTTGAGGTTGTTTTGATGATTTCGTTGATTTTGATGAGTTTTCTTTAGGTTGATTAATGAAAATCTACTTTAGAGCAACAAACTTAGAGAGGTTGTTTTTAAGGTGTATGGATTATTTTTTTCTACACTTCAGGCAAATACGTGAATAATTTTTCACGATCTGAACTAAAATTATTTAAGAGTTATATATGAGGTTGATTTTTTGAAGTGTAAATGAGGTTGAAATTCAGCTTTATTGTTGACTTTATTTTTGGTGCTTAACATAACTTCATTTTCTACTTCAGCATATACCTCAAAAACACCTTATTTTTTGTAACGTAATTATTTTTTTTATTAAAGAAAAAAACTTTTTAAAATCATTTTGATTAAGTCAAAATTATGGAAAAAATATTTAAAACAGTAAATTTATGAAGAAAAAAATATTTATAAATGTAGAAATATGTTATCTGGTGAAAAGAAATCAAAAATATTAAACAGAAGAAAAGGAAACTTTGCCTTATAATATTTTAATATAGTTTCCTCAGATATGTATTTCATAATGTTAGTAAGTCAAAGATGTTTCCTTATATTTGAATAATATAAAAAAATTTTAATATAGATTTTATGAATTGAATTGAATACTAGAGTTCTACTCAGTGAATCTAAAATTGGTTTCTCCAAACTCTTGAACTTTACAACAGTGCTACTCCGTTTCCATACTACGGATTTCATTTTATACTTTCCCCATCTTTCATACATATGAATGGAATTGAAGAATCTAAATCAATATATGTCTATCAAAAATGCCAAGTAATGTCATTTCTTTGCGTGGATATCTCATATGCTTTTTTTATAATTTAATAAAACGCAATAAATATGGACGTGTATCTATATTATTCTATTGAATAGTAATGTTTCACATACACTTTGTTTACATGTTAGATTCAAGATTTTAGGAACAGTTATTCAGTTTCAGAGAGATAACCAATTGATTATAGTTAAAAATTTAATAATAATAATGCAGTCAAACCCCGATATAGTTAACCTTCAAGGAACCGAAATTTCGGTTCACTATATCCGTTACGCAGGCAACTTAACTAATGGTTCCCAAACTTCTCCCTTTTATTACACATTATTCAAATGAATGACTAAAAAATATTATGCAGTAGCAAAAAATGCGTCATTTTTTATTACTCTTCGTTTTGCGTACAAAAAAAATTTGTAAACCTTGCTGATAAGCACTTGATAAACTTGAGAAATTGTGCTGATGAGCAATCCTCAACATCAGATATGGAAGAAATTCCCGACTCTCAGATAATTTTTCCTGAATTTCTGTTATTCCGCTTTTTAAACCTGTCTAACCTGCCATTCGAGCACATAAAAGTAGCCTTATAAAATCGCTTAGCAAATTCATCGACATTTGTCCAGATACTGGAAGAGTGCGGCTTCTTCGAATGGTGAACCACTTCAGTAATGCTTCTTCAACATCCTTGTGATCTGCTTTTCTCAATTTTTTTCTGCCATCTAAATTTTTTTCAGGAGCAGGAATTATTAATTGTCTATTTTTCCATAAGTTACAAACTGCAGATTTGGATAGCTTATATTTCCTGCAAATATCAGCTTGATTGCGTCCATTTTCAATTTTTCTGATTATGTCCATTTTATTATCAATGAAGAACGTTTTACATTTACTGCTCGCCATAATTAAATTCGAAGCACTTGTTTGCAGGATATTTTTGTATGAACTGAGAGCAAAAAGGAGTTGAAATGAGGGTCATATCAATACATATTAGCGTCCAACCCTTTGACCAATAATTAATAATTACTCATTCCCTATGACAGAAAATTCATATTGATATCACTGACTCCTTACAGGTGCATCATCTGCCTGGGTGGGAAACATCTGCTTGGTTTGTTTATGGATGGGAAAGTGGGATAAAAGAAGCAAACAAGAATAAAGGCTTTTCGCGACATTCTCCTCAATAGATAGTTTTAAAAATCGGCTTATGTATTTATTTTGAAGAAGAAATTTCAAAATTATTATAAAAAAAAGGAAGAAAAAAATCAGTCGAAGACAGAAAAAAGTTCATTATATCCAACTTCTTCACTTTTTTGGTTCACTATATCCACAAAAATTAAAATTATACGTGTATAGCAACACACGGGACCGAACATTTCGTTCACTATATCTGGGAGTTCACTATAAACCGTGTTCACTATAACGGTGTTTGACTGTAATAAGGTTTTGTGGGGAAAAATAATATGTTTGACAAACACTACGTCAGTAGGATGTATGTAAAAAAATTATTAATTAAAAAAAATTTCAATTCCCGATTGGTTCCTTAAATTATTGAATTATTTCACTGAGAAAAAATGTATGATCAAAACTACCAGAATATGGTAAAATTACCGTGTTTCTGGTTCTATGAGAAACAAAAGAGCTCGGTCAATTTTAGCTACGCAGTTCGGTAATGCTTCCGATAAAATAAAAGATAAAATATGTGATAAAATTTTGCGGTATGTGATAAAATTTGGTAATTTTATTATGGTATCTTATAACATGGCATAAAAATTAAATTCCTCAGTTAAATTTTCTATTCAGTTTTGTATTTTTTTACTCAAAGTGTGCTAATAAGAACTATAATATTGAAAGCCAGAAATTCCAGAAAACCGTTGCCACATGAGATGAAAAATTACCAAATGAATGGTTTAAAAACCGTATATTTTGGTTTTCTTTCCCAGAATGATTTTCTTTTTAAAAATGTCTAATAGCCCAGGGTCAGAAACTGGGGAGTGCAGAACACTGGAAACTCTTGAGTCTTGATAGGAATGGAAATATTGAGGTGTCAAAGCTGGGACTCGAACCCCCATTCTTTTGGTCATGAGATTAACAGATTAGCCCTCTCGGCTAAAATTTGTAATCAACTTAGAGGAACTAAGGAGCTTAATCAGTTGGCTCTTTGTTGGTGCGATAAAAATTTTGGTTGTTTAACCGTATTAGGTGGAAGCAGTTAATGAGCGGCTCTCTTAGTTAACAGTTTGACTTCATATATTTATGGTTATTTCATTGTTTTGTTTGAATCCGGTAAAATAACAATAGTAATTAAATTGTTATTTAACCATTTTTTCTAAGAAATTTGCAGTGCAGGACTCGACACATTTTGAAATTTTTGAAAAAGTTTCTGCTGCCTTGTAGACGATTAATTAAATTAGTATAATGTCTGAACTTTGCGTAAATTTTACAGAAAAGAAAATATTTATTGGAAGTAACATACATTTACAAAAAGAGAAAATACGTAATTTTTTAATCTTACTTAAATTTAGTACGTAAAAAATGACCGTCAGTCAAAAAACATCCTTTCACAGTAGTTTTACCACTTAAACTAATCTCTTCACTTCAATAAATATAATCAATATTCCATCAAAGATACAGATCTTCCCAAAAATATAGGTCAAGTGTACGATTAAAAATGATGCACATATCAGTTTTCCAACAAGCTGAATTGTTGCAATGTGGTCAGCATCGCCCACGTAAACAAACTGGTACACTTTGATTTGAAGATTAAAACTGCACTGATAATTGCGCATTTGTCCAGCTCAGCGTATGGCTACTACCTGCTTCATTAAGCAATTTTAAAAAATGTATAGAAGTTTAGATTTATATACTAATACTCTAAATATTTACAAAACTAAAAAAAGATAATTTTTGCTAATAAATGTCAGAAACAGTTTAAATTTTTTAAAAAAAAGTCTATTTTTAAACAAAATGCTTTTACTTTTTATTAGAAACAAGTTATTCTGTATTATTTTTTTTTAGATCTTGAACCACCCAATATATATTAAAACAGTGACATTTCAATGTTTTATTAAAAAAAACGGCACACTTAATTTTTAATTTAGAAAAAAAAGCACCTGCAATATGCAAAATTGTCTTATTTAGGAAACTTTTTTTTTATTTGAATAAATTTAAATCTGAAACAAATGATATATATGTTAAAATATAAACTACGTAACAATAAAAATAATATATAAATAAAAGTAACATATAAGTGCATCCAAATATAAAAATATAAATTGTATCCAAATAAAAAAAAAGTCATATTTTTAATTGTTCAGTTTTAAATGTTTTTTCTTTCAAAATTATTGTTTTTTTGAAGAAAGAAATTCGCTTATAACATTCTTCTTTTATAAATAAATTTTATCCACGCTATTAATCCACCTGAATTTTTCAAATATCTTATATTACCTATTTGACATCAATTATTACATTAAAATCGAAATGCGATTGATCCACAAATCGCAAATAATCCACCTGAATATTTCAAATATCTCATATTACCTATTTGATATCAATTATTGCATAAAAATCGAAATGCGAATGATCCACAAATCGCAAATAATCCACCTGAATATTTAAAATATCTCATATTACCTATTTGATATCAATTATTGCACTCAAATCGAAATGCAGTCTTAAATATTAAGTAATCTGCAAACCATTAATCACGCATTATATTCCAAATCATATTTTATTTCATAATGCTACATAAACATAAACATATAACTTAGGTTTTTTAATTAAAAATATGATTTAAAAATATTAAGTAAAACTACCTAACAAAATTATCGATTTTGTTTTTAATTTTAAAAAGTAACTTTCAAAAAATTTCGGAAAAAATTTAAAAAACATTCACGTCACGTTCTGTAAAACAATTTAAAATTATTAACTATGCCTAGACATTTTAAAAGAGATGAAAATGACAATAACATAAATATCTGCAAGCTGTATACTTAAGTTAATTAAGTCTCAATTTAAATTTTTTGGAAACCCGTTGCCACAAAATTATTCTAACGCCAATTCTAAAATGAAAGTATTATACGCATAAAATAATCAGGTTGGTTCCAAGTCAGTAACGAAAATTAAATGAAAAAGAAAAGGGTACTAGCCCAGAAGTAGAGCTTTTAAATTTGAGAACAAATTGAAATCTTTCTTTTCAGAAAAAGATACTATACTCACGTAATCATTAAAAAAACAAGGCAGTGGCGAAAATAAGAAGGCAAGAACAATGAACGGGGTGTTCATTTTTATTGAAAAGAAAATAGGAATGCTTTAAGAAGAAAAAAAATTTGCATATTCTCTTTTCTTTTTGAAGCTTTTTTAGTTTCATTAACGATAAAAAGTTGGTTCTAGCCTGAGGAGAATATATTTTTCATAAGAGTTTGAAATCGATGAACAGAAGTATAAGTCCGAGCATACTTTTATTTCCATATTTTATTCCGGAGAATCTGAAGATGACAGAATATTTTATAACTCATATATTGAGAGACTCGAAAAGGTGCAGCAAAAAGTTCATTTTTTATTGAAAAGAGAATGTTGAAGATACGCATTAACATTTTTTTAATATAAAACTATTTCATTTTTAAATGCATTATAGTTTTCCGCGCTATATTGAAATCGTAACTCATTCTTACCCTCTTATCAATCTCACCTTATTCATTCTTTAAGTTTTATATGTAAGATATATTTTTACATTTAAAATGTATACTAAGAATTATTCTACATCACAAAGAAAATCAGAATTTATAATTCTAAAAAGTAATTTTTTTTATTTGTATGAATGTGCATAAACTAATAATTTTCATGTCTTCCTATTTGGTACTAAAATATTTCAGACATAAATGTCAGATTCACAATTCTTAAATGTGCCAATTAATTAAAGCAGACCATTTTTTAAGTTACGAAGTCAGACACAAGAATGTATTTTTTCTGAATAAACTTACCCACTTTTCGACAGATTCGGATTTATGAACCTTAACAATATACGGGGTAACCGGAATCTTGGTCTCAATAGTTTGGTTAGAAGAGCGGCCCAAAGTTTTGACCCCTTATTCTTAATTTTACTTAAGATTGAGCCCTACAACCAGAAGATCCGATCAATCGATCAAAAGATAGTGGGGGTGGTATTTTTTATTTTATTTTGAGCACTATGTACATGGCGTGTTAACGTTACAGCTTTGAGGCTTGGGTTTTATAATTACAGTAAATCAATTTTCATATCAGAGTTAATTGGATAACTGAAATTGATATAACAGTCGTACCTGATTTGCCAGCCCTCGCGCGACGTCACTTGCAAGTACCCAATTTTCAATATTGCAATTCAAGTTCGAGCTTCTTGATTCATATGCGACTTACTATGGATTGAAATGTTAAAAATGTTGATGTAAAAATTGTGCCGGTTATCATGATTAAAATTCAAAATCTTTCAAACATGCTTTAGATTTTATACTTTATTGACATATTTTTATTTAATATTAATTATATACAGTATTTTATATAAATTAATATGAATACAATTATATGATACTTAGAAAATAATGTTCAATAACTTTTGCTTGTGTTTCACAATCCCAATAAATATTATTTTATGTTGAAAATTGACTATATTCTGGCCAGCCTGTTATGCAGTCAATTGAATAATTTAAAGATATGTTTTAAAACACATCATCTTCCTAATATTAAGCATTACCTTTTTTTGTTAAACACTTTCAATCAAGTTTATTTTGTGTTAATTCTGTTTTTTTTTATAACTGTAGTCAGGGGTGCAGGTAAACCCGCAGGTATTACCGTGCAAGTAATAAAATTTCTGCTATTACCAGTACAATAGTAATGGCACTTCTGGTAAAAAAAAAATAATAATAATAAAA
This sequence comes from Parasteatoda lunata, assembly GCA_949128135.1. NCBI lineage: Eukaryota > Metazoa > Arthropoda > Arachnida > Araneae > Theridiidae > Parasteatoda > Parasteatoda lunata. The sequence goes on along the minus strand of OX421974.1, from coordinate 56,350,102 downwards.
AAATAGAAAGCATGATTCTGGTGACTAAAACTAAATTATACGGTATTTAAACCATTCATTTAGTATCTTTTTTTTCAGTTTATATGGTAGCGGTACACTGGAAGTTCTGGTTTCAAATTCGTAGTAATCATCACACTTTCAGTAAAAGAGTGCAAAAAAGTAAATTTATCCAAAAAATTGGTTGTTCATGTCTTCCTCTAAAGTATTAGGATAAAATTACTCAAATTTTGCCACCTATTCTGAAACCATTTTTCAATATTAAATCTATCAAAATCATTTCCAAATGTTTCAGCAAGGCGATGCTGTAAAAATTATTGAGTTTTTGGTGGTCTCATCCTGTCAGAAATATAGTAAATGTTACGCTATTCTGACAGTTTTGATAGTACTTTTTTTTCTCAGTGCAGGTCAATCTCCTGTGCAATCTCTTATCAAATAATAGTCCAAAAACTGTGTACTTAGTCTTATTTATCATTTTTTCGACTTTTGTAAAAAAAATTTGTGTGTCATTGACAATAAATAAAAGCGATAATTAATTATTATTTAAAAGTGTTAAAAGACTATAATCTCGCAAATATTTTATGTTGTCAGAGTAATAATTAGATAATATTTTAAATAGAACATGTGGATTCTCCTCCAACACTTGTATTGGAACGATGTTGCATTGCTAACGATTGATTGCTTACATCTTTTGATAATTATTATAATCAATATAGCTAAATAATATTTATAAAACAAATTGCACTTACTGAATGTTACTTTGTCTTGTGTTACACAGTTCTATACAATGCCATTTTATGTTTAGTTCCAAATTTTTATTATAGTCTACCCAATATATAATGCAGCCAACATTAATTTTGTGGTTTTTTAAATGTATGTTATACGCAATTCAAAATAAAAGAATTTTTAAAGGTGATTATTTGAGATTTTTGTTCGTAGATATCTTAATTGCATTATGTTATTAAAATATTGTTCAGTAAAATGCTTCGTAAATATTTATTAAACATTCGAATGACTGAATTGTGTGTACTGCATTTTTTAGGGTTATGTAAAAAAATATTAGAGCTATTATTACTTTCTTTAAAATTATTAGTAATAATTAGTTGACATGCAAAAGCTTAAATGTATGACAATATTCTATAAAAATATAAAGTTAAGCGTATTTCTCCAGTTAATAATTGTTTATGTCAAAAACACTCAAAATGTTATTTCAACAAAGAAACTAAGATAAAGTAAATTATCAAATCTCCGAGAATCAAATGAAGGCACTATTCTAACAAATTCAGTTCAATACTTTTAGAAAAGTTTATTTTTCCATTAAATCGATAGTAACAAATTAATCAATGTTAGATAAGATGAATAGATCGTTATTTAATGAAGCTCTTTGTTAAAATGTATAATTTAGTAGTAAACTGAAAGTAATTATTAATATTTGATAAAATATTTATATCCCTTGCTATTTGTTAATAATTGAAGCGGGGAGTGAAATGAATAATATTAAAAAATTTTATATATCGATCGAACTTATATCCATAATTTGTATCCTTCTTGTTTTAAGAGGTCCACTTTCAATAAAATTATTTATTAATAATAAAATAACATCCATAATTATATAAATTAATAGATGTCGTTCTAACTGGCAAATAATTCTTCTGGTTTTAATAACATTGCATTTAAATTCTTCAAAATTCAGGTCAAGATATGTAAGTGTATGTAAATAAATTTTAAAAAAAGAGAATAAACTATCAGAATTTTAATAGAAAGTCTATTCTAAAAGCTGTCTTTTTTACTAAATATTTTTATTGGAAATTTGCTTAGGTTTATTTAAATATTTATTATATTACAAAAATGTTGCTTTAGGTCATACTTTTGATATCCAGTTTATTTGCTTATGTTCATCAAAAAATCAGAACAATTTCCTAAAAAAAAAAAAAAAAAAGAATAATAAAACAACGCTTTTTGACGCTAAGGTTTGATGTTTTTCATTTTTTTTTTTTCTTTAATAGATGCATTTTTCTAGAGATTAGTATAATGTACTATGTAAACTAAATTAAGCATCATCGTGTTAGAAGTGACGCGATAAAGACGATAATCTTTTTTTGAAAAGTAAAAATAATGATTTTTTTTATGAGAAAGGGTTAATTTTTTGATATATATGAATAAAGCAAACCAACATAAATTTACCCAAATATCACCACAAAAAACTGGCATATAGATTTGGTTTCATACAGAAGAACCTTCTTCTGTATCAAAGTACAAAATGAAAGAGAAAAACTCTAAGATACAGAAGAACATATTAGAAACATATTACAACAAGGAAATCAAGAAGTTGAGCAGGGGAAACAAGTGTGAACAAAGAAATAAGAGTAAGAAGATAAGAAGCGTAGTAAAAACCTCATATGTCGAAGGATTAATTCGTTTCACCATTCTTTTGTTTGGTTTCATGTCTCTTTTTTTTAATATTTTTTTTATAAATATAGTTTTCGTTGAACAGCCGACCCAATTTTGGGTTTACGACTACTAATGTTCAACTCCGTAGCCTTGTAATTTTGAATCAATTCAGAAGACTAGGAAACTCCTGGATATGTACCCCCAAAGGTATAATTTGTTATAGGAACATGGAAGACCTTGTGCCTCGCAGTCAGCATTTACTACACGGGGAGTCTTCGACCGTCAGGGATCGAACCCGTGACCTCTTCGACATGAGCCCAGTGCCTTCCCAGCCAGGCTATCCCTGAAAACCTGATTCAAGTTAAAATAAACTATGTACTTAAAAGCAAAGTTTATGGAGAAAAGGTTCATGGGAAATCCACTTAAGAGAATTGTAGAAAATCGCCATTCACAGAGAAGGCTTAATTACTATGTACTACTAATGGTAATATGAACCACTGTTATTATGGTAATTGGAGCAGTTTGTTAAGATTTCTCCAAGTGTTTCGTAAGTTCAAAAAGTATTTTTTCCAGTGGTAACAAATATAGAGTATTAATATTTTAACGAATTAGAGTTAAAAGAAACTTTTGCACTACTAATTATAAATATTTCAATAGTAAAATAAAGGTCAGGTAGAGAAATGGTCATACTCCAAAACCCTTATAAAGTTCTAATAAAAATTCTAATTAAAAAAAACCTTTTGGCTGTCAGAGCTTTCACTGATAAATGTATTTCGCACAAAACTCAAAGATTGATGGGTTACGTAATAAGTACGAAACATGCTAAAATAGTTAAAATATTGTATTGATATATCGGAGATTATTAACACTGCACCAATATTCATTAATAGCGATTACGTAATGAATTAAGTATTTTACGTCCCTGATATGTACCACAAAAAATTACTGGATAATTGAGAATTTTGACTACCACGAGTTTAAATCGAGCAATGTGAATTTATGCTAAATACATTTTACGTTTATCCTATTGGAATGAACTACAAAAAACGAGTTTTGCTGTTTTCAATCGCATAAAGTTACCGGAAGGGGCCACAAATAATTTTAAATCAAAAAATTATAATTATTACATCTATATAAATTGAAAAACTTAGTTGAAGAACCAAGCAAGTGATATTTTCAGAACAAAACTAAAATGTATTCGAACTATTTTATTACCAATTTATTAGAAGGCTGAACTAGTTTGTCTTTGCTTTATTTTATTTACCACTGCCTAATTTTAAACAAACATCATACAAGCATACTAAAAATTATTGTGGATTGATTATGTTAAGATTGATGTGAAGGTCAAAAACAGTTGTGTTACATTAAACATATCCTTATTGATGCAGCGACCTTATGTTATTTTCTATTTTCTCTGATTCATTAACTCCTTTAAAAATGTTACTTACCTGATTCTTCTATCAAGTGTCTCTCAGTACTATATATATATATATATATATATATATATATATATATATATATATAAAATATGCCTCATCAGAAGAGGAGAATACCATATCAACTACTGGCGGAGTTTGTACGAGTACGAGTCCGTAACGTCGATATGCGAAAGGGAAAGGATTTTCGTATCGAGAAATCACTGTGTAATCCATCAAAGATGTCTTTCGCTAAATTGGACACTGGTGTTTTATTTTATTTTATAACCGTAGTTGAACAGCCGACCCATTTTCATGGGTTTACGACTACTGATGTTCAACTCCGTAGCCTTGTAATTTTGAACTAATTCAGAAGACAAGGAAACTCCTGAATCAGTAACCCCAGAGGTATTGATTTCTTATGGGAACATGGAGGACTTTGAGACTCGACAGATTTAACGTGCATCAGTCACCATTTACTACACGGGGAGTCTTCGGCCGGCGAGGATCGAACCCACGATCTCTTGGACATGGGCCCACTGCCCTACCGACCAGGCTATCCCGGCCCCGGACACAGGTGTTTTTTTTTTTTTTTATAACCGACGTTGAACAGCCGACCCAACCTAATGGGTTTACGGCTACTAATGTTCAACTCCGTAGCCTTGTAATTTTGAACCCAATCCAGAAGACAAGGGAACTCCTGGATCGAGTATTGGGAGAAATTTGCCTTCGTGGAGGACTTTTTGATGGAGCTAACCCGCATTTGCGTTACATGGAGAGGAAGACCACGAGAACCTCCCACGGTTAGCCTGACGGCAAGGGGACTCTAACCCATGATCCGTCTACCACTGAGGATATTTCACTTCAGCACTGTGGTCAGTGCAAGCCGGATGCGGAATTCGTATCGACTGGGATTCGAACCCGGTTCGCCTCATTGGAAGGCGAACGCTCTATCCCCTGAGCCATCGCGGCTCGGACACAGGTGTTTTTATTTTATTTTATAACCGGCGTTGAACAGCCGACCCAACTTAATGGGTTTACGGCTACTAATGTTCAACTCCGTAGCCTTGTAATTTTGAACCCAATCCAGAAGACAAGGGAACTCCTGGATCGAGTATTGGGAGAAAGTTGCCTTCGTGGAGGACTTTTTGGTGGAGCTAACCCGCATTTGCGTTACATGGAGAGGAAGACCACGAGAACCTCCCACGGTTAGCCTGACGGCAAGGGGACTCTAACCCATGATCCGTCTACCACTGAGGATATTTCACTTCAGCACTGTGGTCAGTGCAAGCCGGATGCGGAATTCGTATCGACTGGGATTCGAACCCGGTTCGCCTCATTGGAAGGCGAACGCTCTATCCCCTGAGCCATCGCGGCTCGGACACAGGTGTTTGGAAAAATTGGACACTGGAGAAATTAAAGAAGCCCTAGCAATGGTTCACGTAATAGCAGAACAGTTCAGTATAGCATCTTCTCGTGCATTATCACAACTTTGGAACAAGGGTACAAGTTATTTGTTGTTTAGCTCCATCGATGGTTCGTCTCCATCTGCAGCTGCATCAACTATTCTAAGAAATTCCATGATTCAGGATTCTTTATCTTTGAATCACCAACTCCTCCAGCTTTAATCTCAGCAACACTGTCCATGGCATACTCAGGGACAAATTGTTTTCTCCGATGAATCTCGATACAGTCTGTAGTACAATGGTTAAAAAAATACGCACCAGACGTCTTTTTCCACAGTATATTATCTAGCGTCATTCCACACAAACGCGTGGCAGCAGGGTGTGGGGACCTATTGGGTATAATTTTTCGATCCCATCTATCAAATTACATGAAACTTCAGAAATAATCACTGCATAAAGGAAATTGTGGAGCCAGAGGTTCCTCTCATTATTCAATGCATTCCGGGTATTATATTTCAGCAGCATAATGCTCGTCCACATGTTTCTAAGACTAAAAAAGTTATTCAGAGATTAGCAGGTATCGCTTCTTACATATATATATATATATATATATATATATATATATATATATATATATATATATACAACGATTTAAATGTTTTCAAAACACAATCCTTTATCACCCAATAACTTGATAATACTATTATAGCATACTAAAATAAATCATTCTTGTACACTGAAACACATCGATTTAAATATTCTCGAAATAAAAGCATATTACTGGGAATTAAATATATTGTTAATCAATTAAAATATTCATAATAGTTTTAAACAGATATATGTGTGTTTATTATTCTCGTTATGTGAATTTAACGTCTATTAAACAAGTTCGTAAAGTTTTTTATAACAAAAATTGTAGATGGTTTTGAAAAGTGGAAAAACAAATCTACCATATATATTCCTTTAGTTAATGGAAAAACAGCAGCCTTTTTTAAGTATCAGAAGCTTTATAAATATTTTATGTTGATAGGAAGGACTTATGGGGGAGCTTAATACAATATGAAGATTAGTAGTTTATATTGCAAAGCTTATTAAACGCAAACTCACTATTTCCTTCTCTAAATTTGTTTTCTACTGGAAATAAAGATAATAGAATATTGCGTTTTTTCAAGTGTTGAATATATTATTTTCTCCAATACCTAAGCAAAGAAGATTATAGTAAATAATGGAAACCAGTATTTTTATTAGATGGTATATTGTCAGAAAATTAATCATCTTTATGTCTATTGTAATTATATAAAATATTTAATTAATTAATTCATGCATTATGTTTCAGAATAAAATTTTAAAAAATTTTATTGTGAAAGTTTAATTAATTTTTTTTATATGCTAAATGATTTATATGAGCATTCTTTTTTTAATTCCATTTATATTCATTCAATTCACTTGATTTACATTAAAAAAAAGAAAAATAATTTTTACTTATCGAGAAGAATCCAAAACTGCTCGCACTGTTCCCTAGACCCCGTGATTGTATCTCAATTATCGTTGTGTTTTTTTTAAACTCGATAATTTTATATAAAAATTCTGAGATCATTTCGCATGTAAAATATGTAATTATAATAAATTTCTATAAGCACAATTTGTAAGTATGCAATTTGTAAAAGAAGGGATTCAATGATTTTTAGTGTAAGTTTAAATGATTTGATAAAATACTAAGTGGTTTACCTGAGCTTTCATTTTTTTAAAGTTCTTTTCACTTTCATTCTTTATACATTATTTCATACAATAAAAGAAATAATATTTTTTATTTCAAGAAGGATCCACCCCTTTTTGCACCGTTTCCCCCCTCCCGTTCTTGTTTCTCAATTACCACTAGCAAAAAAAAAAAAAAGTTTTGTTTACAAAATATCCAATTATTATAAATTTATGTAAGCATAATTTGTTATTTTGTTAATCGTAACGAAAGGAAGGGTTCTCTAGATATTGGGAAATAATAAACGATACTTGAAAAAATAAACTTGGGAAAACATAATGCGTCCTACATTGAAAAAAAAAAAAAAAATAACTGATGTAAAAGTAATTTTACTCACTGTCGATATGTAACGAAACGATAATGCGACAATAATGAAGAAACAATAATGATATGTAATGATAACCTTATATCAAATGCAATAGGAGATGATTTTGTTACTTTTAAGCTCTTGAGTTAGGTTTTTTCCAATTTTTTTAAAATTTCAATAAAAATCTTGAAATGTTATAATGTTATATCCAACAACATTCTCTCTCTCTCTCTCTCAAACAAAAAAAATATTCCTGATATTAGTTAAACTATTGCATAAATAAAATTAATAATCAATTCATAAATTCAAAATTAAAATAATTAATAATATTATTTTTAAATTATATTACAATTGTCAATAATAATAATAATAATAAGCAATTCATAATTTCATAAACAAGTTAAAATTTACTTCATAAATAAAATAATTAATTCATCAATTCAACAATAATAATTCATAATTAACTATCCTTCATAGTTAATTCCACAATTACAATTCAGTAAGAATTAACATTAACTCATTAGTATAAAAATTCATAAATTCATAAATAAATTACAATAGATAAATTTCATAAATAAAAATGTCCATTCATGAACATCAAATTTCAACTATTTAGTCGCAGCATCACGACGACTTTTCAGAAAAATATTGTGATATTGTACAGTTATATCTTATACGTTATAAGAACTTTAAATTCACGACAGCTATAATGTATACATATTCTCTCACGATTTATTTATTTTGTTACAGTAAATTCAAAAGACTCAATTTCATACATTGTAAAGCCTGAACGTTTTGATGCATTATGATGAATAACCAAGGATTATTAACTTTTTCTAAGCAGAAAATTAAACTTTTTTACTTTATTTTAAGGATCAAAGCTTTAATCCACAATACGACGTTTCAACAATCAAAAAATTCTATTTATAATTTAACGTGCATGTTTGGAAATTGCTGAATTCTCTCTTAACTTTCAACAAAAGCCTACACTTCACAATAATTTGACTTTGTTTTGAAGACAGGGGAAGTAGAAAATTGATTGGAGAGCATAGAAAATTAGTTTTCGATCAATAAAGAATTTGCTTTGATCGTGTTTGGAAGGAAACTCAATATCACGTATTTCGTTCGCAAAAATGATTGATCTTTTTTTAAAAAAATGTTGTTGATCTTGGTTAGGTAAAACTCCAGACGTAATTTTGAATGTATACAGTTAGTAAAGAGGCAGTTTCTCAACATAATCTAAAAGAATGGAGAATTAAACATTTTTTTAAAAAAATTGTGCAGGTATGAAAATAAATTATTTTATAAGAATAAATAAATGTAAAATTATAAACACATTAGCTGTTTAAACCGGTGATGCTAGGTGGAAAAAAAGAACGACTTTGATTCAGTGATCTGTATAACCAGTTCGCAATTCTCGAAAATAAGTTCTTGTGGTAACATAAATATTTTATAATAATTTTTATTGTGGAAACTGGTACGGTATTACGTATAACTCTTTAAATAGCTAGCCCTCCGTAATACAGCGTTCCATGATGCAACGCTGGGGCTCAAACTTGTTTCACCGGTCATATCTACAAATTAGCCTTCTCGGCTTTAATATGTACCCATCTGCAAGGAACTAAGTGGCTTCATTAGGTGGGACTAGTTGGTGCGATAAAATTCTGATTCTTAACCGTATTAGGTGAAAATAGTACATAAACAGTTTTTCTTACAGTTAAAAATTTGGTTTGCCAAGTCCTGGGCTATATGGTTAAGGGTTTTTCATAACCTAGGTACATGCCCAGGGCTTGGAGGAAAGGAAAAGAAAGTTAAAAATTTGAATGCCATCTAATTTAGGGTTATTTATCTATTTTGATAGAATATGGTAAAGCAACGATGAAATAAATTGTTATTTCACCATTTCTTTAATAGTGAACAATAAGAAATTTCTAACAGTGTACAATAATAGCCTTGATTTTTTTTAATATAATAATCTATCATTAGTAATTGATAAATAGCTAAACACTTAATTTTTTTTTTAAATAACTTTTGCGCACAAACGTCTCAGTTCTTACATATATCTTTTTTAAGAATATTGTTTCTAGCTGTTTCATTATTTTTTGACGCTTGACGTTTTTAATTTCCTTAAAATTCCGGTTATTTCAAAAGTTCAACTCCCCAAAGGAAAAGATAAATAATAACGTCTGGAATAATTGTTTAAATCTGCTATCAAATACAACCTTATGTTCTAACTCCAATCAGCTCCTTCATTTCGTTTTTCCCGCACTATAAAAATAGGAAGATTTTTCGCCTACATAGGTTATGACATGGTTGAAGCAAATGACATTAGAAGTTTTTCTTTCTTCTATAGCGAATCCAGGATATTCTCATCTAATCTCTGTCCGAAAATGCATAGTATCAACTAGATTAAATAGTAGTTTCAATTGAGTGTTGATCTCTTTTTCCCTTCTTGTTCTCGTTCTTTTATTGGTAGTTCGGAGGTGACAGGGGAAGTTTTTAATCTGAATAATTATCACTTTTGAACAAGAAAATAAAAGGAAAATAAACGTCGAACTATCTAGTGAAATATTATTCAAATTACGAAAGCATTTAAGAGTATCTTATATCTAACATATTATATAAAATTAAAGAGATTTTTTTTTAATAACATTTTTATTGTTCGGATTATTATGAATAATTGTTATTTCTCAGTTTTTAGATTATTCTCTATTATTCTCTGATTAAAATGATTAAATCTAAGTCTTCTTAGTATATCAAAATTTTAAAACAGACTTAGGGAGGAAAAAAAGATTTTTTCTCCTACACTTGATTAAGCGATCCCTTGGGGAAATCCTGTCAAAGTTCCAAGGTGTCCCAGGGTTTCACGGGACTAAGTTAGAAGACTTCTGGTATAAAATATCTAAAATCAACAAGCAAAGTATGAAATAATAAATATTCCACACACTGTTATTATTTTCATTCTAAAATTACAATAATAGGTAGTAAAATAACGGGCAGCAGTCTGTCGATTCAATTAACCATAAGGTTTACGGTAAAGAACATTTTATATCTCTACGGTATTAAAACCGTTCAGAGCTGGTATGGTTAAAAAGCTGAAAATAAAAAATACGCGATTTCTTAAACATAAAAATAAATTTTACTGGACATTGCGGATAGACTTTTCGCTAAGAAATGGACATTGGGAACTCTTCATTGGTTGAAAAGAGTGAAGAAAATATTGTGGTGTCATTAATAGGACCTGAATCCTCATTCTGTTAGTCATGAGATTGACAGATTAGCTCTCTCGGCTACAATATGTTCCCAGCTAAGAGGATCAAAGAGGCTTTATTAGGTAAGCCTAGTTGTTGCGATAAAATTCCGGTTGTTTAACCGTATTTGGTGAAGGTAGTTAATAAACGGTATCTCTCACAGTTAACAGTTTGAATACTATCTTATCTATGGCTATTTGACTGTTTCGTTTATAATATGGTAAAATAACAATAAATCCAATTGTTATAGTAACCATTATAATTGCAACCATTTTTTCCGTGAACTTTCTAACAGTACACATTTTCAAGATACATAACTGAATGAGTTGTAAAAACTGTATAGATTTTTTGTATAATGACTGAGCGAGGTGTACAAAAATAATTCGCATACTTAATATTTGTCTAAAAAAGATTTTGTCATTAGCAAAATATCTAACAAACGTGAAAGTTAAATAAATTTTTTTCATTATTTAAGAGTAATTATATTTTAAAAACAAGAAAGCAACTTTTCAGTTAAAACTTGTATTAATTTGTGTTCTGTTATGGAATAAAATTAAATATCCGTTAACCAAAATAAGTTTGTTTCATAAAGCTCATGAGTTTTAAATAAAACTAAAATCTAGTTCATTTAAATCCCATGCTTCCATTAAAATTTTATAGCATTAAAATATAGTCGTATAAATTTAAAAAAATAATTTAAATAAAAAATTTGAAAGCACAAAAATTCTTTAAAATGTATTCTGTGATATATTTACTTGCTTCTTAAAATATATATACTGTTTTTTTTTTCAAAATTAATATCTTAATTAATATTTTAACCGAGAAAAACTGTTTTTAGAATATCTAACTCAAACAGTCGAACACAATGGATATGAAAATAAAAAATTTTATTTTCATGATTTCTCTAGTTCTAGAAAAATATTTCGAAGACAATTAAATATTTATGTTAATAAAAAATACTCAGATATTAGGAAATCTTTAAATTAATGTCTTAAGGAATGCAAGGCATGATTCTTTAAAAGGTGTGACGAGGCGTGGTTAGAAAATGTCTAATCTGGTGTTTGGAATTATCAAAGTTCGTCCATGGGGTGTGGTTCTTCTAAGACACCACAAGACTCCTCAAATTTACCAAGAATAGAGCTTCTTAATTTTATTTTTCCCTTCTTTCTATCTATTTACATTTTCTTGGTGACCTAAATGCTAATAATGGGTATTAAAATTCAATAACCTGAGATTATCTTAAAGAGGACAAACATGAGAAATGCGGATTATAGAATAAGTAATACCACGTCTTTTATCATAGTCTAATTAATATTACATTTCACATGGTACCTCATACAATACTGGAATGAAGTATCTCTAGTTTGAAAGTCATTTGTTACAGAAATTAGATTTCTAAGAAATTTCATAGGGTAATGATTGTTTGGTGACGCAAGGCTTAATTAGGAATCTTAGTTAAAGCACAATTTAAGCACGTCGTAAACAAAAGAAAACATGTTTATTTTATATTTAAGTGGATATGTGATAAACATTATATATATATATATATATATATATATATATATATATATATATATATATATATATATATATATATATATATATATATATATATATATATATATATATATATATATATATATATATATATATATATATATGCAGTAGATTTTGAATATCCTCTTCATAAAAACTTGTCTCCTTGCTCCGATTCCCAAGAATTCACAGACCTTTTTATTTATTCGTCTTTGTTGTAGCAGTTTCCGCCGAGAGTAGCTGCATATTTGAGACTGCGGGAAAGTTTGAAATCATTTCGTGCAAAATCTGGACTGCGAGGGGGTGATCAAAAACTTCCTAGTCAAATGATATATATATATATATATATATATATATATATATATATATATATATATATATATATATGGCATATGGCATAAGTCATTGTTACCCATAGAATGAAAAGCAAAGCAAAGATAATGACTTCAACAGACAAGCAAACTTAATAATAATATAAATAAATAAAAACCACTTCAAAAAATTCTAATTGCCAATCAGAAATTCTTTACTGATACAGATGAAATTTGGATTAAAGTTTGTATATTAGTTTGAAAGAATAAAAACAAGGTAAGCAATTAACAATTTCGATTCCGACGTCTGATCATGTATGCATCAGAGTTGAAAGGTATGGAACAGTAAACAAAGAATCGCACATCCTCTTTTTCTACAAGCAATGGCACTATGTTCTATTCCATCCCGTGGTAATGATTTTGAAATCAGACAAAAGCAGTATTAGGGAATTCCCAGAAATCACACTGAAAAGAAATACGATTCATAACGCAGATGACACGCAGTTTCATAAAATATTTCACAGTTGGTATTTCATCAAAGTCCGCACGAGTTTGTAAAAAAAATGTCAAAATTAACGAATTACAGCTTTAGGTTAGGATTTCTGAAATGTTGAAAATGAGAATTTATTTCTAAGAGTTATTTATTAAATCATTATTTTATACAATTATCTTTATTTTAGACAATTGTATGTCATAAAGGTAAATTAACATGCTTTCTTGCATGCAAACCTTAAAAATAATGAGAAATATAACTGCAAATGGGAAATTTATAGCGACAAGGATAGTATAGCTGCAAATGTGTAGGTAATTGTTCATAAAACATATTAATTTCAATGTCTGATATAATAAACATAAAAAATATAAATTTAATTTGAAATATCAGAACTATTTAATCATATCAAATACATCATATATGTAAGGTGTACAAAAAAATATTTCTTAATATGCATCTAACACTTTTTCACAATTAAGACTTGTTTTATCATAAAGAGAGCAGAACACTTTTTTCAAAAATAATATCATTACCATTACTTTTAAAATATTTTACAAAACATATAAAGAAAATACTTGGAAAATACATGTTCTCTATTTAATAAAAAATTCAGTTTATATCGCAGTCGCAATTATCATATTTTGTTAAAGATAATAATGCATATTTTTATAATGCTTTCAACGATGGTGGTAAAAATAATAGATTTTCATCTTGGTAAGATTATCTTTCTAAAAGGACTACGCATCAAAATACTTTCCCAAAATCCATTTAATTCTATTTATACCATTCTCAACAATAAAGAAAATGAAATAATGCTTTCGGAAACGAATGGCTCTTGTGTACTAAGCAGAAAATGTTCGAATACTTTTTAAAAAAGTTTTCGGAATATGTATTTGAAAATACTGAATAAAATCAATCATTTAAATTTTTTTTACATATTTTTGGTCGAGTGATTATCAAAGATTGTTTGACCACAGTCTCAAAAGTTTTCCAAGAGATTTTGAATCTTTCTTTTTAGATTTCAAAAAATAAATACTAAGCTTACAGACATGAGAAAAGTATATCATTTTATTTTAAAATATTGAAAGCAATTTTACATTCGGAACATAAAAAAAATCATATGCTCGATTGATTCACAATATTGAACATGAAACCAAAATGATCTTTCACTTCTCGTTTATATTTTCAGGGAACAAACATGGTCGATGACTTATGAGAAATTCTTTCAAAGTATAACCAATGTATTGCTTTTTTTTTCCTTTGAAACCTAGCTCTATATAAATGTTTCTCCTTTATTGGGAGAGCATTTTTCCTGGAACAGAGTATTCAATTTTAGAAAAAATATTGTATCCCAAAAACATGATACTCATTTCTCGAAATGTATTGCCCATTGAAATTTAGTCCTGAAAAATAAATATTTTCCTTGAAAATTTTGAAAAGGATTGATATTATTTAAATTCTTTTTTTATGTATAAATGTTACTAGAATTGTGCCACCCCTGTTTGGTATAACACTCCAATCCCATAATGACTTTCTCAATTCTCTTCACATAGCTTTGTTACTCACACTTGCTTAACAGATATCAAAACATAATTGCCTAGAATCCTTATTTAAGTGATATGCCGGTGCGTTGATTAAAGTAAACAGTTTGAAATCTAAGAAGCATGCAGATTAGGAAAGGATATAAATATTAGGAACGGATGGCTTCGGTATTCGATTCTTTATTTAAAAAAAAAAAAAAAAAAACATAAAGTATTCAGTTTTCTATTGATTTTATATCACATCAACTAGGCCTATCTAATAAAGCCACTTAGTTCCCTAAAGCTGGGTATATATTAAAGCCTAGAGTACTAATCTGTCAGTTTCATGACCGACAAAACGGGAATTTGAGTGTCAGCGTAGGCCACACACAATTTCTACCATTCCCTTGAACACAAAAAGAGTTTCCAGTGTCCTGCATTCTCCAATTTCTGACACTGAACTATAAGAATACGATACTCTCATTCATGCTTAAATGGTAGCGCAATTAAGCTGTTTAATACAAAAAGTATAATTTTTTCCATCTCTTACGATAGGTGAAACAACCAGATGAACAAATGAAACTACATATCAGGGTTAATTTGATAAAACACAACTCAACCACAACACAACTACCGTGTCCATTACCTAACGAAAAGCCTAGTTCAAATTTCCAGTTAAATTTCTTTTTTCATGGTTTTTATACCATGAAAAAAACGTATAACTTTGAATTTGCGATTTTCAACCATACAAGCATACTTGTACTACACGGTTTCAGAACCGTAAAGGTAAAAAAGGATGTTTACCGTAAAACTCACGGTAAGTTGGATGAACAGATAACTTCCGGTTATCTTTAGAATGAGAATGCTACCAATGTATATATATATATATATATATATATATATATATATATATATATATTTGTTTGTGAAGAGGAATGTTTTCAAATTTTCAAAACTATGCTATCCATATGTCAAGTGCGTAGAAGAGAGCTACCGATGTTTTAGGATGTTTAGGACCGATGAGCAATGGTAAAGAATACTGGGAACCAATTGAATACGCACTGCTCAATCCCATTCGTCTGGAATATCCGAACATAAGAAACAAAAATGGGAACCGATCAAGAATCCACTTCTACTATGCTGTACTCTCAAATTCAAATATGAAAGAGCTGGAACTTGCTGTGCTGAAGGAAGAGTGCAAGGAATCTAATTTATTTTACCAACCAAGCCATTATCGCTGTTGATATCTGGTCAAACTAACCAATCAAAACTTTTTTCGCGGAACTTTAAGCGTTTAAAGTTTCCTGCGCGTCTCGCCTTTGCTATGATCATCAACAAAGCACAAAGGCAGTAATTACAATTATGTGGAATAAATTTGGAAAATCAGTACTTTTCTCATGGATAGCAATCGACCATGGACCTACCTCTGCGTCGGCAAACCTTTTAATTTCGTAGTGTACGCTCTGAACGAAAATACAAAATATATTCTGCATCCATGCACATGAAATTATGAAATAAGTTTCTGAAACTTATGAACAAAAGGCCATATTAAAATTATGTAAATTAGTTTTTTTATTTACGTTGTTACCTTTAAATATAACTAAGATTGGAGGTGCTGCGGCGCACACACACTGCCAAAATTGATGCTCAAATATAACGAAACCTATTTCGTTCTTGATGAAACCGTTTCCTGGTATATGAACGGGCAAAATTTTCGTCGAGACGACGAAATAACTATTATCGTTTCTTTAAGGAAACATCAAAATTATGGAAATATTTTGTCAATCTATAATTTTAATAAAAATTAAAGAAAATAAAAAAAACCTCGTAGTACCTAATGTGTTCAATATTTCTAATATTGACTTAATCGTGGACACCTTATTTGAAGTAAAATGTCACTCCAACAACGTATTAAGGAGGAATAGAACAAAGAGATAAATTACGCCTAATTCCGAAGCGAGATACGAACACGGGATCATCCTGGTACGATGCCTACTCTTTAACTACCATACATACCGGTCAGCTCATTTCGTTACTTTATGTTCGATCTTCTAGTTTTATTCTAGTTAATAATCGCCCACAAAGCACCCCGATGTAGTTTCAAGTATAGGAAACAATTTCTTAATATATGTAAAAGTTAACATTTCGTCCCAAATCACGTTTTCGTCATAAAATACTTGTCAAAATTAACGAAATAAAGCTCAAGGATTTTTAAAGCGTCAATGCGAGTTTTAATTTTGAGAGTGCAGAGTATACAGCTAGTTAGAAATAAATCACTTCCCAAAAATTACTCTCTAACTCCTTGCATAAATTTTATGAAAACAAAATCTAAAGCTAATTTATTCTTCTCACAAAAATGGTTAAAAATTTCATAAATATTAATCTGAATGAAGATCATTAAAATAATTTTCTTTCTTGACGAGATTTTTAAATTCTCTTTTATAATTATTTTTATACATTACATTTATCAGTCAAAAAAATAATAACAAATCACAAAGGAAAGTAATGAAGTGTTTTGAAAGAAAGTGGCGTAGCCTTCATTTACAACATTGGATACGAGCAGGCTTTTCTTCGCTTCAAAAAAAAATGATAAATAAATAAAAAAGGAAGAATCTCCTGTTTTTGAAGCTTAGTGATTAATGTTCTTGCTGAGAGATTATTTCTTTAGAAATGTTCTGAATGGAAATGTTCCATTATTTATAAATAAATTTTTAAAAAAATGCCTTTTTGTCAAAAAATGAGAGTAAAACACTCAGGTTTTAAATCATTCTTTTTGCGCCAATTCAAGCATATTTAGAAGATTTAACGTGACTGCCAGGAAATAAAAGAAAGTTTATGGGTTTTCGGTTTTATGATAGAGGACACCTTTTTTAGCTATGGCCTCTCCATCAATCTTCATGTAAATCTCATCTATGATGGTTCATTTATTTATAAATATTAAATATCTTGATAAATGGCAGTAAAAGTTTTGATACACATATGATCCATAGTATCCTGTTACGTATAATTTTTAACAAAAGATACTATTGTACATTGTAATTGTTACTATTGTAAAATTACTATTGTAATTTAAATTACTTATTGCAATAATTCTAGATAAAATTTAGGAGATGCAACACATGATAAAATTTTTGAGAATATTTTTTTATAACAACTATGAATTAATTTTAAGTATGCGGAGGAAAAAGAGTATTGCTAAAACTTTCAGAATCTGCTAAAATTTACCGTATTTCTGGTTCTATGGGAGCACCAAAATCCATGGTATTTTTAGAGCTTATTTTTAGAGCTGCTTTTGTATTGATTTTAGTAAAATTAACAATAATATATGGTCCTATAATGCGTGATAAATTTAGAAAATGTGGTAATATTTAGTAATTTTAATATGACAAACTTGAAGTATGGCATGAAAACCATTTATTCGATTAAAAAGAATTTTCAGTTTTGCATTTTTTTTTACTAAATTTGTGGTAAAACGGACTTAGATTCTGAAACCTTAATTTAAGGTTAACTGGAAAATTAAAAAATTATAGTTTTAATACCGTATATTTTGTATTGCATTAACAGAATTATGCTTTTTTTTGCCACAAATGTTATTATCATACAATTATCGGTTACTTTTAAGCACATTGATGAAGTTTTAGTATTTTACACTCAGTAAAAATTGTAAAAATATATCTATAAAATGTATCTGAGTAGTTTTAATATTTGTGATACATTTCTTGCATAACTGCAGTGATATTAAAAAATAAAAAAAAAATTCTACTTGTGTATTATGTGGGCGTGGTTTTATTTATTATAATAATAATAATAATGCGTAATTGTTGTAATTGTAAAACTAGGGAGCAATAATAGCCTTTACGAATGCATCGGAATTAATATGAATCGGTTTTAGATCATGCTATTTGTATGTTATAAAGATATATGTGATAATTACTTTTTTAAAACATACAAACATGCAATAAGCGTGATAAATTAGATAAGGATGTCTTTAATTATAGACTTAGATAAAAGTTTGTAAGTGTTCACATTATTTATAATGAATATATTAAATACCTTTAAAAAATTTAAATTTTTTTTTATACCATAACCATGTTCATGTAGAAAACAATTCTAGTAGAACTACTGTACTGCTTGATAATAACATTTCTGGAAAAAATAATTAAAAAACACACTTTTTAGTCAATAAAATAAAAATATACAGTATTTAGACCCTTTATTTGATAATTTTTCCGTTAAATTGTTAACAGTTTACCGAAAATTCTGATTTTCAGAATTATAGTTCCTATTGCCCCGCATTTAGTAAAAAGGACAACGCTAAAAAGTAAATTTCACCTAATTAATGACTTCCATGCTGTGATAGAAGGTATTATAATAAAATTACTTAACTTCGCCATATTTTCCAAATTTTATCATGCATTATAAAAAGCACATTTTATAGCTGCTTTTGCCAAAATTTATTCCAGAGAATTTTTTAACAGAAAATTAGTAATAGATTAGAAATACGATTTAAGTCTTTTTTCCAAATTTAAGCATCGTTTTCTCTTTCCTGAATAAGTAGAATTATACTATTTTATAATTGAGATATTAAAAAATGGCGAAAACAAAATTCTCACTGTATGTTTTAATAAAAACTGAAAATTTAGACACTGATTAAAATGATTGTATTTAATAATTGCATAATGGTTGTATTCAGTTATTTTTTTTTCTAAGGCAAATTCAAATTGCCTTAGAAAACTGAATCGCTTTTCAAAACTGAAAAATAAAGTATACAATTACTATACAATACCGATACAAATATTGTACAATTTAACCACGGAAAAGTGATTTTTCGAAAATTAATGTTTTCATTCTTACATTGTTACAATGCTTTTAGTCTTTCAACATTGTGGATACATTTATCAAATCTACGGAATAAATCGATCTGGTATTTTGAATCATCCTCATAACATATTATACCATGTACAGCTATTTGTATAGGAATTTGTATAGGAAATTTGTATAGGTACAGCTATTTGTATAGGCTATTTGTATAGGAAATTTGTATAGGAATACCATCTACAGCTATTTGTATAGGAATTCTATTTGTATATAGAATTTGTATAGGTATAGTGTGATCAACACTTGATTTTGTCATGTCCTACACGGCGATAAAAAATCTGATAAATTACCGTACTGTATGGTAATGATATTTCTGATTTAAAAAAAAAAAAATACCTAGTTTTCTAATTTCATTTAAACAAACCATAATATACGGTTTTTAAACCATTCATTTGGTAATTTTTCGGCTCATATGCCGACGATATACCGGAAATTCTGGTTATATATCTGATTAAAATTACAGTTGCAATATCACACGTTTAGTAAAAAATACAAGCTTGTAAAGTAAATATATCCAAAAAAAATATGGTTTTTATGCCAGGCTTTATGGTATCAAGATAAAATTACTAAATTTTATCACATATGACAAATTTTATTACGCATATTTTATTGGTAAAATTACCTAAATCATTAACAGAGTGCTTTGCTGGAAATTACCGAGCTTTTTGGTGTTCCCACAGATAAATTTAACCAAATTTTGATAGTTTTGGACATACTTTTTTTCTCAATGAACTTTACTCTTATACCAGAACATACCAGACTCTTATACCGGAAGGAAACATTTAAAACAATAAACGTATTTTTTTATTCCAAGTTCCATGTATAATTAATTTTAGAGAGAAATAAAATAGGAGTGCATAAGAGACATTGTTTAAATTTTTGGAATTTCAACTACAACTTCAGAACAGCTGACACATACATTTTATCGAAATTTTTTCCCTTTAACGAAAACACTTTTGCAAAAAAAAGTTCGTTTACTTTTATTACGAATAAATTTAAAAAAATCATGAGATAGCTCAATATACAATATTATATATAACACAAAACAAACTTTACAAAACAAACTTTTAAAAATGAGACCACTTTTGAAAAAAAAAAAAAGATTAATTTCACGAAATGGCAGAAAAAATATATTTCCAACACTTTATATTATTCTTTGTTAAATGAATTTTTAACAGATAAAAGCATTTTAGTAGTCAAATGGATACTTTTTTTTTTTACTTTCTCAGTTTGTTTCGTAATAATTAAGAAAGAAAATAAATTAAAAGTATAAAAATCAAGAAAAACTAAAACATCAAGGAATTCCATTAGCATAGAAGTTGAAAAAAGTTTGCTCAAATTCTAAGATGTTTTAAAGTTTTATTACGAAATACCTTATTTTGAATATTTTTTTTAATGTTTTTGTAATATCATAAAAAATTTTTAAATATTGAACATATTTTATTTATATTAATTTAGAAAAATTTTATTCTCATAAGGATTATAAAGCCAAGAGAATTTAATATATTTAGTGTAAAATATATTGAATTCTCTTAATATATATCTTTATATATATATATATATATATATATATATATATATATATATATATATATATATATATATATATATATATATATATATATATATATATATACCTAAGAGCCATTACATTATGACCATCCTCCATCTATAACAATGGGCTCTCGCCCAGGTTTTCATGGTTTCTCGCTCAGGAACAGTGGCACATTAGGGCCATTAGGACCCATAATCCTCATAGAACATTCCCTGACGTCTGGAAGCTACTTGAACATAGTTGCAGACCAGATTCATCCATTCATGGCAACTTCTTTTCCTGCGGGGGATGGTATTTACCAACAGGATAATACACCATGTCATAAGGGTCGAATCGTCATGGATTGGTTCGAGGACTATTCCAGTGAATTTCAAGTCATGTCTTGGCCCCCAAATTCACCTGACCTAAATTCAATAGAGCACTTGTGATTCTACTTGGAAAACCAAATTCGTGCTGCCACTCTACCCCCTCGCAATGTGAGGGAATTGCAGGACCACTTGGTGAGCGCTTGGTACCAGATATCTCAGACTACCTATCAGCACCTTGTGGAATCAATGCCACGGCGGGTGCTAGCAGTTTTGAGGGCTAAAGATAGTCCTACATGTTATTAGCAGGATGGTCACAATATAATTACTCTTCGGTGTATATATAGGGGGTTCTCGAATTCATGGTACAAACTTTAAGGATAGGTACAGGACGTAATAATCATTTATTGCATATGAATTTATGTGCGCATGAGACGCAGTGGGGCGCAAATACAAAAAATAAGAGACGAACGGGAAGACGAGTTGTTTATTGAGAGTGTTGTTGACAAGTGTAATGTTTACAATAACTATTCAAAATTGCGTCTACCAGAAGCGATACATGCGTGACAGTTGAATGTTTGGCTTCGGTGGAATGATTGGCGTACACTTTCAAAGATGCCAGGTATTTCACGAACAGGAGCAGCAGCTTCAGATATTCGAGCAACGAGATCCTCATCAAAGTCAAATGGAGTTGGATAAACAAGATTCTTCAAATGTCCCCATGAACAGAAATCGAGGCTCGATGAATTGGGAGATCGTGGTGGCCAAGGGACTGGTCCAACACGCCCAATTCATCGCCCCCCAAATTCGGCATTCAGGTAAGTGCTCACATAAGTGCTGAAGTGGGCTGCTGTCCCCTCATGCTGAAACCACATGCGGTTACGTGTGGCGATCGGAACATACTGCAATTGTTCTAGTAACACCTTTTCCAGAAAAATAAGATAACATTCGACATTAAGTAGTGTCGGTAGTAAATATGGGCCAATTAAAAAGTCGTTGGCAATACCAGCCCACACATTCACAAAAAATTGCTGTTGATATGCATGTGGTCACGTTGCATGTGGATTCTCGGTTGCCCACACATGGGAATTGTGCGCATTAAAGGCACCATCTCGTGTAAACGTCGCCTCATCTGTAAATAGCACATGGGCTATAAGTCCGGCACATTACTGCACCACCCGCTGGCAAAAGTTCAGGCGGAGAGGATAGTCTGCTGGATTCAAAGCCTGTACTCGCTGAAAATAGAAGGGATGTAAGCAATTTTAGTTTAAAACTCTACTAGTGGTGTGATGACTCTGACAAACGTGATAAGCAACAGCTCTTGTACTTGACTTGGGTCTAACAGCCACAACGCTCAAGATGCTTCCAAGCTTGTACTGCGTACAGCTCCTCGTCGAATAGCTTCATGTGTGGGGACGTGGAACGAACCTGTTTCATGAAATTGACGATTTAACGCTGAAAAATTCTATGATCCGGCTTCCGTCGATGAGGAAACTGCGCGTGATACATTCGTAGCGAACTCTGCTGTTACCATTTGTACGGCAGTACATTTAATGCGTGTCTGCTTTTTCGGCATACACTGAGTGTCCCATCGTAAAGTATCACCATACGTAAAGTGTCTTAGACGTCAGTACAATTGCGAATGTCACTTTTCCCATCTGGAATGCATTAAGTTGAACAGCGGCAAGACATCTACTGTCCTCTACTGGCGACGAAACCAACCGATAACTCCCTTTCACATTTCTTTTATTTCTCTCCTATCTTGGCCTCATTGCGTTTCTTGCATCCATGCATTCCTGTACAAAAATGATTGTTATATATATATATATATATATATATATATATATATATATATATATATATATATATATATATATATATATATATTATGTAAAACGATTTAATTTTTACGAAACGATATAAAATCCAAAACAATTTATTCTGTTTAGTGTAAAAGTAAAATTATACAAACTTTAAATCTCTAAAATATTGGCTAATTAAAAATGTATGATATAGCATTAAACGAAATTCAAACATTTTCAAAAAATCTGAACTTTAGCGTAGTTAATATATTACCACCTTCCAGGTTCTGCGGCTTACAAAAATACTTTAAAAACATGTTTAGATGTTTAGATAGTTTTTATTTTAATTTTTCACAATACTTTTAGACGTCTTACATGAAAAGCGTAAAACAAAATATTTAAATTGGATGATGTCACGTTTAAAATTGAGCTCCCAGTTTATTTTTATCGATTGCTGTATCGATTTATTAACTTAGATATTTTTATTCCATCGTCAAGGGATTTGATTTATTTTGGGTAAATATCTCTAATTGTGTTGTGTTTCGCTGTTTATATTTTTCCCTTATTTCAGTTTAAAAAAAACATTGAATACAATATAAAAAAAACTGTAAAGAAAATACCATCATGTCATAATTGAAACTGAAGGTAGCATTTATGGTTTTTTTTTTACCCGACTAAGTGTAAAATTTTTAGCGTAAAAATATAAAAGAAAACCTCATAAACAAGTGTGAAAGCTGAAAATTCTGTCTTGAAAAAATGTTTTGATTAATGAAAGTGAATTAATTAATATCGATTTTTTTCTCGAAACAATTCTTCCATATGGAGAAATAAAAAAAATGGACTCAAAATACTCTTCGTTTGTCTTAAACCGATAATGACATTCATTCTGCTTCGCTGCAAATCTTATTATTGGAAAAAATGGAAAAGGTATCATAAACTTGATACAGGAAAGCTAAATTAACTCTAGGCGTCTCTTCTAAACTTCATTTACTTCTCTTTTTATGGAACTTTATTTTCCTTCAAGCAAATTTTTGTTAAATTTGTGTCGAAATATTAACTTATACATTTTTAAATAGCTTGAATCGGAATTAATTTATAAATTTAACTGGCATAATTCTTCATTAAGATTGATGATATTTTTATAGAAAAAAATAAATCATGTGTTCAATATAAAATAAGTTATATATTTATCTCTTAAGCTAAATTAATAGGATATTGGCAATGGTCTGATGATCTTTCTTAATGATGATCTGAAGCACAATACTGTCACATGCATTCGTTATCGGAACAATCACAATTTATAATCAGATGGTAGGACCTGGTAGTAATCACTTATTATCCATGTCGCACTACTGTATCACCCAAACTTGGGTGAACTTTTTCGAAGCCACGGAGAACGACTGATGTTCATCCTTAATTTTGATTCCAAAACATAACTGGCACATCCGCACATTAATTTACCACTTTTCACTTCGGAGGACAGATGACTGTAATAATCAATTGACCTCCGTGCCACCACCCAGCCTTGAGTGGACCTTTTTAGCTTTATAACCATGAAGGACATTTCATGGGTGTATTTTGAACCACTACGACGTGATCAAAGGGAGCACAGTACGATTAAACTTTCAACTTTTGATACCGGGAATCAAACTCTGTCCAAGACACCGTAGGCAACGACTAAATCCACCACATCAAATTACCATCTCAACATTTCAGTAAATAAACCATAGCTGACTTAATTAAACGTTTGTTAGAGCTATAACAATAACTTTATTGCATAAATTATGCCTTTTTCCACGCTTAACAATGTCCTATTCATTTTAATTTTAAGTGCAACTTCGAAATAGTACAAAGCGATTCGTTCATGTTCGACTCTAGTTTGAAAAAGAACCTAAGGATCGGGCAATATATTACTGGAAAAGGGTCATGTTGTCTGATGAATGACGTTTTAAATTACACCATGCATATGACAGAGTTCGGATATGGTAAAAACGTCACGAAAGCATCGACCCCAATTGCATTGCCTTAACACTCGAAGCTGCTTATAGGCTATGTTCTGATTTGGAGGATGTTTTCTTGGCAATGTATGGATCCTTTGATTCCTGTGGAGCAACGTTTGTAAGCCCTATGATATTTAAGTGTTATCGCAGATCAAGTACATTCTATAAAGTAAATGGTGCACCCTGCTGGGGATCGATATTTTCAGCAAGGCGACATATACGACAGCAAGGCGTCATACGACTCATATTGTCATCATATGGTTCGAAGAACATGACAGAGACTTTACCTTTTTATTGTTTTTCATCACAATCACGAGATCTCAATCCAATTGAGAATTTGGGGGATGAGATCAAACGGGGTATCAGGCAGCTGGATTCAGTGCCATCCCATCTGTTATATACCCTATATATGTTAAAAGTAAAAATGATAAAATTTATCTCCAAACTCAATACTTGATAATTTATTCTAATATTAAATAATCGGATCCATTTGTTCTCAAATCATACTGATTCAGTCAAAATTTACATATTTCATTAAACAGGAGATTATTCGCAATAATATATTTATCTGATTACATTCGAGTAAAATTGTAATACATCCCTTTGAAATCCAACGTAAATCTTAATGATAAACTCTTAAGTCGAAAATAGCTTAGGTATGTTTATTTCAATGGATTCATCATTTGAATTTATTACGCCCGTTTATTACCAGAAATCTCGTTTCAGTTTTACATTATTTATCTCATTCTTCTGATTTATAGGCGTTTGAAATCTGATGATGATTCGAAAATCCTTTAATATTTATAAAAGTTAAACGGAAATAAGTTATCGTCACTAATCTTTATTGTAGTTACAATTTACTTGTTTAAATTTTTCACAATATATTTCGAAAATATCTAAATTTTTTAAACCTGAATACATTAAATACAGGCAAATAAAACAAAGCTTTTTTACTTTTATTTTAATAAAAAAAAACTTTTATAAAAATGCATTACTTAAATCGAATTGGGTTTAATAATTCTCCTTTTACTTGACATATATATCCAAAAGGGGTTGAGTTTTAAACAACAAATCTGTATTTTCGAAAATTTTATATATTTTAGTAATAAATTGTATTTGCCAAGCGTCTTTGACATCATCTGCTCAACTTGGGCAAGACAACAATAAAGACAGTAATAAATTGTAATAAAAAAATTAGTAATTATATCTTAGTAGCAAGAGTTTCACCCTTTCATCACCAAATTTAATTCCTTATTATTATTTTCCTTCTCTTCATTATTTTTTTTTTCTACTTTTCGTCTCAAAATATAGCTTATATTCCTTACTCTTTAATAAAACTTCTTTGTGCACTCTATAATGAACGATTATTAGCGTAACTGTTTTTACTAGTCTATTTTACAATTGCATTTTTTTAAAAATCAGCACAAATTTTAGTATTGGTTAATCGAGCTCGTTATGTGGTATTTATCAATATAAATTCATATTAAAATAAGTTTCATATCTTAATAGAATCCAGTAGGTTTTCTAAATTGGATGACTTTGGGTTTATCAATTTAAGACAAATTTGTTTGCAAAAATTTAAAGTAGATTTTATTTTTATTTTTTTAAGCGTTTTTTAAAAGAACGTTGATAAAAAAAACAAAGAAGAGTTTCAAATCGTTCTAAATGTCTAGGACATATTTTTCTCGATATTGAAAACTGTATTAGTACAAACATGTCTCCAAACTGAAAATAAACTCATTCTTTCCTTTTAATTTAAATATTTCTACTTTCTTGAATAAAAATGCTATTTTAGTTATTTCATTAAGCAATAATATTTTTTCACCAAAAAACTGATAAAAACTTAAAGTGAAGAAAAAGTATATCTTTAAATTAATTCATTTCAATTTTTGTTTTTGTTCGCAGGTTGGCTAGCATTTTATAAAGTTATTCCAAATTAAGCAATATAACATTCTACACAAAAAAAAGACTGTTCTACATAGTGCAGGTAATAATTCTTTTTTCTTAATAAACCACTCCTTTTTTTATTTCATTAAGCAATGATAATTTTTCAAAAAACTGACAAAACTTCAACTGAAGAAAAAAATTACTTACTTTTAAATTGGTGCATTTTAATTTTGGTTATTTTTCACTGGTTGGTGCACATTCTACAAAACTATTTCTAATTACACAAGCATTCGACATTGAACAATAGTCTGTTCTACATAGTGTATATAATATTTCTTTTTCTTAAATAATCGTCGTTTTATTAAGAGTAATTCAAATTTCTCCAAAAAAAAAATAAGCAAATAAAATAAATAAGACAAACAATATAATATTTTTCTAGTTAAATAAGTCAAAAAATATTTTACTAACCTTATAGAATGTGCTATCATATTAGTCTTGATTGATTCAGAAAGTTTAAATGCCTAAAGCAGTTTTTAGATTTAAATAGGGGGAATTAAATTAAACTTTTTTAATTGAAATCTCATTAAAATTTATTTTCTACATCCGCTTAACTTTTTTTCGAATCAAATATTAAATAATATTGTACTAAAATTATAAGTTTAGATGCTTGAAATCGTTTTTGTGTATACTGAACAGAAAACAAAATTTTCTTTTTTTCTTTATTAAAATCTCGAAAAGTTTATTTTTTACTTCAGCTCGAATTTTTATTTTAATCACAATTTAGATAGAATTTAACTTCGTATTTACTAATATTATTAAGTTTAAAGAAAAAAAGGTGTGTTCAGATTTTGAAAATCTAACATTAAATGAATACTTTTTACGAAAAAGACGAAATTAAAATTCATATTTTAGAAAAATGTCTTTACCAAATTTACTTATGAAGTGAAGAACACCTGTAACAACTATTATGGGTGTTCTTTCAACGCCAACAGCATGATGGTGAGAATATGTCCCGCATTACACAAATGGCCACTTTCACTTCCTAGACAAACTGACACATATTGATCAAAAACTTGGTAGACTATAAACGTGCACACAAAATAGAACCTCGATTTTTCAAAATGTCAATGCCTTAACTGTGGGATTTCAGTTTGATAATTTAACCATCCAAAGAATAAAGGTGATTTTTCTAAGTCTGTATAAAAATGAAATGTTCGCGATTTTTCCACATAGCAAAACAAGATGGCAAAAAAATTAGAAATTATAAGTTAATTAATTATAATTTATGAGTGTTATGGGTTTTGTTTTCTATCCATGCACATGGAATTGGATTTCAATGTGTTTGGTTTGAGCAGATGACCTCAAGTACGCTAATTAACTAGCCCATATTATATTTTAAGTTACGAAATCAGATACAAAAACGCATTTTCTCTAAGTATACATACCTTTTTTTCATATAATCAGGAATTCTAACCCCCAAAATATTGTGAGAAACTAAAATTAGAGATATACGATTCCCATACTTTAAACAGGAGAGTGATCCAAAGTTTGTACCCCCTAATGTTGATTTCACTTTTAGAGCCTTTCACCATATCTCAAGAACTTTTATCGCAAATAGAAAAGTTAATGCACACATTTATAAAAATAATTTATTCAATGAAAATTCTATTCAAAAATAAATCCTAGTAAATATTTAATAATTTTTATACTTTATATATTATAATTAATATATTATAATTAATATATTTTATAATTAATATATTTATAATAATTATTTATAAATTTTATTTAAAAATAATAGAAAAAATTAGGAATGGTAAGATGCCCTTAAGAATTAAAAGGTTCCATCATTTTAAAAAAGAATTATTTTGCATGGGAAAATACAAAATTTTAGTGAAATCGGTGGTTCCTGAAAATTGATTCGCAAGTTCCTGAAAATTGAATTTTGAATGTACCACTTTCTTAAAATTGATTTCCGAAGATCTCTATAATTGTGTGCAAACAATTTTTCAATTCGCTTAAAATTTCTCAAGATATGGTTAAATACGAAAAAAATGTTAAATTTAACTTTAAACGGTTCAAACTTTGGATCCCTCTGATGACCGAACAAATCGAATCATATTCTCCAGATTGCATCTGCCTACTATATTTTGGAAGTCACAAATCTGAATCCATAGAAAAAGAGGTACGTTTATTTCTATATAGTAAGTCTTTTTATCTGATTTTGCAGCTTAAAATATCATCTGCACTAAGTAATTAGCATATTTGAGGTCACCCCTTCGAACCATTTAAATTAAATCCTTGGTCGTGAAATAAAGATTTGATCATTAGACCAAAAGTTATACAATGTATTCCGCTATTTTTTTTCTTTTTTTTTGCACACTTTTAATAAAAATACATCAGTTCGATGAAAGAATGCTTGTGTTATGATATTTAATAAAAATTTTAAATACATAAAATAATGCAGAGTTGTCAAGGGTATTTATGCCAAAATATTTGCACAACAGCCGCAAGTGATGTGGTAAATTAATGCTATTTGAAGACAGCTTACTACTGTCTGCCATAAACTTATCTATAGGTTTAATACGTGCTAGTATATCATATTGTTAA
This sequence comes from Parasteatoda lunata, assembly GCA_949128135.1. Taxonomy (NCBI): domain Eukaryota; kingdom Metazoa; phylum Arthropoda; class Arachnida; order Araneae; family Theridiidae; genus Parasteatoda; species Parasteatoda lunata. The sequence goes on along the minus strand of OX421974.1, from coordinate 56,320,682 downwards.
TTGTAACTCAAAAATTTACTTTATCATCGCATTAACTAAATATTTCGACTTTCCGGAAGCAAAATATTTTTTTTCCTCTATCTTTTAAGGTAATGTATTTAATTAAAGTATTTTTTTTAACAAAATATTGTTTCAAAAATATTTTGGTTGATTAAATAATAATTTGCGAAACATATCTAACTAATGATAAAAAAAATTTATGCTTGTAACTTTCCTTTAAGAAATCAATGACTTTTCTTCCTTTATTACTCTTTTTGTTTAAAAAAAATATTTATGAACTACATAAATATGCCAATTTTTAAAGTACATACAACGTAATATTCACTTTAGAGCTTGAAACAATAACGGAGGGCATTTATACAAAATCAGGAAACGCAAGGAACTTGTTAATTAAATGACATATTTTTTTTTCTTTTACTCTTAATTCTTTTAAAGAGTTTGTGGTAATTAAAATCATGACAATTGAAAAATATTCATTTAATTTATTTTACTTTTTTCGTCAAATGATTTCGAACAAAAAGCAACTCGAACTTAACAACTATGTATTAAATTTAAAATCTTAGTTTTTAGTTTTGGTCTGCACTGCTCGAAATTAAAATTATGAACTCCTGAATATATTTCAAAGTACGCATATATGAATCTGTAGTTCCGCTTGCAATTCATTTAAAACAAATGCTAATGCACCTTTAAAATGATATAAAGTGGAAAATTTTGACGGTACTTTTGTGTGGAAGTAGAATATGTAAATGAATTTGACGAAGACTTGGTGAATTTATTATTTACTTATGCTCTCATCTAATTCTTAATTTAAAGTGATAAAGCAAAATCTTTTGATACAAAATATGCAAATGTGTTTGTGAGAAATCCTATGTTGGCAAATGATCAACGTTGTTGGTGGTAGTAAGGAAGCTACAGAGAATTAACGTAAATTTGAAAAATTAAAATCATCTCAGCTGGTGCACTCTTTAAACGAGTCATTTATTAATAGCGGATAGCTTAAGTGCAAAGAAAAGAAAACCGATGTAACAAATAGTCAAATTGAAATTAAATTTTTTTTTTACTTAATAAGTGCTGCATAAAAACTCAGAACATCCTTATTTTTTTGGCAAAAGTAAGCACAAAGGGAGTTTTATTTAAAGAGGGAAAATGTTGGTATTATGAAATATTGAATCATGAAATAAAATAAACCTGAAGTAACGATGTGTTTTATTTTGAATTATTGATTTTTCTTTTATTTTGAATTTTAAGAGTTTGCTGATAAAAGATGATTAATTAAAATAAATTCATAAAATTTAAGTTAAATGAACAGAATATGTAAATATAAAAAAAATTCAATAAGAAACAAGAATTAAAAAATATACAGAATGATAAATAAAAAAATGAACGGTAATGACAACTTACTAAAATTTGAGAGATCATTTAAAAAAAAAAAAAAAATTATAAAATTGAATAATTATTTGAATTGTGTGTTTGTTTTTAAACTTTATACAATTTGACTAGTTTACAATTTAAACCAGTTAGTTGGTGAAAACAGTGGATAGTTTAGGTACGAAATGAAAAAGTATCTTTATTAAAAAAAAAAATTTTAACAAAAAATATAGCATAAGTTACAAATGTAGCTAAATATGTGGCATAAATCTAATAGATTATTTTAAGGCAAAAATGAAAATAAAGGGTAATTCTATGTCTAAAAATTGGAAAAGTTTGTCTTCATTATAATTACGACTTTTAAATATAAGTAAATTTAGGAAAAAATTCTTGCAAAATTACCGTACTATATAGTAATAATATTTCTGGTAAACGAAACACACAATAAACAACATCTGTTAAGCAACAATTTTGTTTAATCAAACCAAATATGTGGTATTTAAAACATTAATTTGGTATTTCTTCTGTTTATATGATAACGGTTCACAGGAAATTCTGGTTTTCAAAATTATCGTTCTTAATACCGGACATTTAGTAAAAAATACAAGACTGCAACGAAAATTAAACGAAATACATTGTTTTTATGCCAAGAACTAAGGTATCATGATAAGATCAATATAAATTTTATCACATTTATCAAATTTTATCCGGTATTATAAAATCATAGTTTATAGTTAATTTTACTAAAATCATTCGCAGGGCGATTAAGCTAAAAGTACCAAGCTTTATCAACAACTCTTAGAAGAGCAAAGGCTTCATCACGGATCAATTTAGTAGTCCAACGTAACAGACATAAACTGCGCAGTGGAGTTAAAAGATGTCACGTTCATTCGGGCTACTAAGCTGCGCCGTAGGGAAAATAAGAAAGATTCTTGTTTATGGTAGCCCGTGCTGAGATCTTCTCTTTTCTAAGAGGTATGGGCTTTATGGTGCTCTCAGAGGGCCAGAAACACTGTAAATTTTACCATATTCTGGTAATTTTTACCATACTTTTTTTCAGTTCATAATATGAATTAAGTATAGAATAGGTATTTTAAAAATCCATTCATAAGATTGTGTGAACAAAATGAAGCATGTTTAAAAAAATAATATTTAAAGCTCCAGCGAGCAGCCTGTCATCCTATGAAATATAAAACTGTATAAAAAGAAAAATTAATAGAATTCAGCGGTTTATAAAAAAATTAATAATAACTCGAACTTAATACTAAACTTAATCTTCCTAAGTTTTAAACTATTTCTCTAATTCACTCCAGATGTAAAAGCAAATAGATAAAAAATGATAGTTATGTTATTTTTTCGAATTTTATGTAAGCATAAATAACTCAAAACTATCTTGCATAACTGGGCAAAACAAATAGACTCATTTTAAGCCTTGAAGTAAGAAAAAAAATATATTAAAATAAATTGAGCATATCTAATATGAAGAAAAATCTAATATGACATAATTTTAAAAATAATAATTGCAATAAAAATCATCTAGTCACTATAATTAAATAAATATTACTGTAAAATTAACCGTACGGTAAAATGCATTTTGCAGGAAATGAAACCATATAGCCGGCTGATTATACATCAATTTCCTCAGAATTTTTTTTTTATAATACATTATCATGCTATAAAAACTAGATTAAATTAAAGAAAACTTAACTCTTTGTGGGTGTAATAAGTTTATATACCGTTGTCATACCAGTGGAATTGATTTTGATTGGACGAATAAAATACGCAGAAACTTTGAGCGAAAAATTTTTTCGTAAGATGAAAAAATTCGAAAAAACTTTAATATAGTATATTAAATATAAATTTGCACTTAATATGATTTCCAAAATATATCATCCTAAGGAAACAATATTATACAACAGTGTTAGATTAGCATGGTTGTTTACTGTAGGACTGATATTAGACATAAAACTGCAAAAAATTAATATTACTTAGATTTCGATTTTTTTTTTAATTTTATATATTTATAATTATATAATAATTGCAGCTTAATATTGTACTTATTTTTTCTAAATTTAATATGTTTCGGGTTTAAAAAATTTTAACTATTAAAAAAAATAGATTTTCAAATTGTATCATAACGGAACAATTTTATACAATACTATAAGATAAGCATGATTGTTTACTGTGGTGACTAATAGCAGAAATAAAACTATAAAAAATTTATATTAATAAGAATTCGCTTTTTTTAAGAATTTTATAAACAGTTATAACCATATTTTAAAATTTGATAATAAATTCAGCTAGCATTGCGCTTAAATTTTCGAGGTTTCATATTTTTTGAGTTTAAAAATTCTATTTATTGAAAAAAATAGTAGTTTTACCATGTGCTTACTGTGATGTTACTCATTATTTATTTTTTAACTTTCAACTTCTTTTTCTATTTAATTTATTAAACAATATTCATAGCAATGTACTTAAATTGTCCGTGAAAATTCTTTAAAATCTTTCGTTTGTCCATGTTTATGTTATATTTAAAAATTTATTTTTTATTTCAAATTCTAAGTATCAGATTTTTCGATCAAAAGTTTAAAAATGACTACAATTTATGAAAAGAAATAATATAGTTTCTTTATTTTAAGTATTTAATTAAAAACTGCTAATTAAATACATATTTTTACGAAAATAAAATGTTTCGTTGTTGAAAAAAATATAATGTAAATAAATTAAACTTTCTTTTTAAAGCGATAATAACTTTAAGAATCAAAATATCAGCAGAGAACTGGAGGTTAAAATTTTTTTTCCTGGGAATTCCCTTTCACACGAACAAATTAAAATCTTTCTACTTTTGAAATACTTTCTAAACGAAAAAATAACAGTAATTATATAAATACAGTCCCAACAGACTAAAATATACGGGTTGAAAATGTTTGCTAATTTTTATCATGCAAATTATAAATATTTAATTATACTGTCAAAAAAGTTATTGCAGTGCAAAAAAAAAAATCAGATTTTACTTGCATCGAAAAAGTAATACTTATTAGTATATATGTATCATGGCAGCGTTGTTTAAATAATTTCAAAAAAGTTTCAGTTTCAAAAAAATTTGTTTCATTTACTTTGTTTGATTTATGAATAATATATTAATGGCATGAATGATATTATTTATCTATATCGTTAAAAAAAAACTTATCTACAAAATCGCTTCCAAAAACATTCATCTTCAACTAAAGATTATATTTAGAGAAAATATCTGTAAATATTACAACAAAACATGATATGAATTATTTCTGACATTAAACCATAATTTCTGGATTGAAGTCTGTCCTCAAAATATTGTTAGCCAGCAATCTATAGATAGCTCTATACAAATCAAGCACAAAAGCCATATTATTGGAAATAACATCCAGTGTAATTATATCTTAGTGGTTACGCCGTATTCATATAATTTAAGGCTCCTACTTTGATATTCAATGCACGACAAAAATTAAAATCCAAAGATTTCTTACCAGGTAAAATTTCTTATTCACGTCAATACTGTTAGTTATAAGATCTTAAACTCTATGTGGTCCGGGATAGCCTGGTTGGACTCGTGTTTGTGATAACGTGAGTTTTAATCCCGCCAACTGAAGAATCCCCGTGTAATGGTGACTGGTGCGCATTTAAACTCTCGGCATAACGTAGTTCTCCTAGTTCCCATTCATTCACTGGTTCAGGTCAAAATTATGATCGGTGAATAAATAGAATATTATTAGGCTTTCCCTGTAAAACGGGTTGTGACGTGTAAGCGGCCGAAATCGCATTCTATAAAATAGTATATTGTAAGCAGGCTTGCTAGTATTGGTAAGTGGTATCAGTAACAACATCAGCAAATTGTATGAATCAGACACTCCTCGAAAAAACAATATTGCAATAAAAAAACTTTCTAAAAATTTGAAATTGAAATGTGCCACCTAAATTTCATGAGTGTAACTTAAAAATTTCCAGACCTATAAGTTTGTCGAAATTTGAATTGTAATCCCTAAAGTCTTAACATAAAAGTCATTTATTTAGATTAAACTAAACTGGTGTAAGAATTTAAGAGAATTTGCTGACTTGGTCGATTATCTCTAGAACTACTGGAACGATTTTAGTGAAATCTATAGTACATCCATTGATACAATAAAAAACAAATAACCATTTAACAACTGTAATACACACGCATGATCGTGAGTAACACTCGTTGTAGTCGGAAGGTATGAAACAGAGGTTGCAGAATAAACAAAAAAATGGTTTAATAGTGAGTATGGTCCCCTCTTACAGATATACAAGCCATGCAGTGTGATTTCATACATTAAATAATGCAGTTTATCATTTCAAGTGGAAATTGGCCGGAATTGCCTTGTAGCAATTTCAGACTCCAACGAGTGTTATGCACGATTATGAGTGTGTATTAAAATGGTTGAATGCTTATTTGTTTTGTATTGTATCAATGTGTGTACATATCAAATTTCATTAAAATTGGACCCGTAGTTCTAGAGATAATCGACCAAGCCTGCAAATTCTCTTAATTTCTTACACCTGCGTACTTAGACAAGACCGAAGAAAATCTTAACTTTAACACGTGAATGAATGAAGAACCAATCCTGCTGCTTTTAACGACCTGTTGGGAATTTTCCAAAATTAGAAAAATAAAAGCTTAATTTTTTACCTTTTTTTGAGTTGAGGTAACAAATATCAAATTTTGAAAGAACTAAAGAACAGCATGATATTTCAAATGAACTACATCCAAGAAGAAAAACTTCAGAGAAGAGAGCGAGTCGTTAATAGCCGCTGAGTTGTAAATTAGAAACCCAAATCCGTGATTGCTATTAACTTATCTCACGACACCAACCGGGCAGTGGAAAACATTCACATTTCTTAAGCGTATTCTTCATATAACCTTCCTATTCAATTAATCAGTCTTGTTACAAACTGTTACAAAAAAGTACATCAAAGATAATTTTAAATATGGAAAGACAAGTATGAATTTAAGTGCTTAATCAAAAAGAATTTAAAGCAAAATTTTACACTAATTAACTATTACTTTAATTAACTATTCTATCTTACAGATATCAGTAAATTATCTTCAAAAAAAATCTTATATTTATAAAAAATTACCTTATATCCACAGTTAAATGGAAAAATCTGTTTTGACTAGTACCTTTTTTTAGATATTCAATTTATTAAGAAATTAGAAAGAAAAATTTTACATCTTTTAAAAATTTGCATTGAACAAAGGCACACCGTACGAGCAAAGAAAGAAAATATAACTCTTAAATCAGAATCAATGTTAGCTTTTTCTTTGATAATTCAAAGCTTTTGATATGATAAAAAATGAAAATAGCCTTGAAGTAAGAGAACTTGATTTGGAAAGAAAATAAAAAGAAAGTCATATAAAGATGACTCACAACGAAATATTTCTACAAAAACCATTTGAAACACTTCGTTTCTTAATGTCTCATTTCTTTTTCTTTTGATGTTTAAAAATGAGGTTCATTTGCTTTTTATACAAATGCTATAAACATCAAAGAGCAGAAAGAGGGATTTAAAAAACTTAACTCGTTTGTGCTTAAGATAAATTTAAAGAAAAAAAAATCCACTAAGCCTTAAGGAAAATTTACTTAAGAAGGAACAGAATAATGTATATTGCATTAATTTTACATTTTTATTTACTTATTTTTTTCATTTAATAGGAAGCAAAGGGAATAAATGGCTCCTTTATAAGATAGATTATTAATTATTTTAAAGCAAATTGTCTTTATAACTCAAATGGCCTCCAATACACATTTATGCCTATCAGTAAGGAAATATTTATGACAGCAATTTGTATTTTTAACGATATTAACTAAAACATAAGTTTAGTTGATTTAGTAATCCAATCAAGTAAAAAAAATTTTTTTTTTGTATTTAGAAGCGAAAAAAATATTCTACTACTTTATAAATTTTTTTTTTGCCTGAAGGAAATAATGGTCAGATAACGCAATTACGCTTTATCTTAATTTCCATTAATGAATCTCTAGCATAGAATACAAGCACGTGACTTTAACCTACATCATATGTGATGCCATTTTTCTAGCTTTTAAATTTGTTTTATTTTCATAAATTTAATATTTGTATCCTTCTTAATCTTGTTATGATTAAATTAAATGGATTATTTAATTTTCATTACATTATATAATGAACCAAATTAGCTATTTTTTAATCTTTTACGTAAAAATCAGTATAACGACTAAATTTTTAATTCACTACTCATGTATTACTCAGTTATTTAGCCTCGCGACAAATCCAATATCAAAATCTATTTTTTACTTTATTTTTCTTTACACTAACCACGAAATTGTTTCTGTTACAGGATTGTAATTAATTCCAATTGTCTTTTTGTTCATTAAGTTATACAGATTATTTAAAAATTAATATTAATAGCACGGGATTTGTTTTAGTTTTTGGTGTATAGATTTGGCTATATTATCGAATACCTCACAAAATTTTGCATGTCTTCTCATGCTCTTAAGCATTCGTTAGCAACTATGCATTAACTGGAAACTACATAAACTTGGTGTTAGGACTGGGGGATAGCTAATTTGTTTTCGCATGTCCGATGTCCATTTAATCCGACCACTAAAATTTTTTTTAAATTTTCATATAAAAATTAGATGCCTTTTAAGAAACTTTCTTTGTATCGGTACAAGAGATGGCAAAATATTTTTTTTTTGTTTTTTGTAAAATATTTTCGAATTAGCTGTGCCCATTATTGTTTCGTTAATTTTAAAACTGTTAACATATAAAGCTTTTTCTTTGTTTGATCATATCTCAGTTGCATCCCTATTTTATTATAACGAAAATATATCAAAAAAATCACTATTACATCACGCAATGGTTACATATTTTCATGTTTTCATTTTTCTTTATAAGATATGAACTAAAAAATTATTCAGTAAATGCTCGTGTCAATTGCGTACACTGATTTAAAAGTGACGTCTCATTTATCAAGTCAGAAACAAGTTTTTTAAAAATAAAAAAAAGCAGATTAGATTAATTTTGAAGTTTGCTTCAGTGAGCAGCTTGGTCACGCACTTTGTAAAGGTAAGATCCACTGTTTAAAGTGACAGAAGCCCGCCCAACGAACCCAAGCGAAAAGTGTTTCATTGACCCAACCTAAAGCTGGATCTATATTGGGATGTTGGGCAGTCTTGATGGTGCCACCAAAAATCATAATGGTTTGAGATAGAAAATTATATTGGAAACCATTAATTTATGTTGTATCATGATGGATTTATTTTGTAGACAGTCTTCATGGTCCCAAAAAAAGCATGATGGCTTATGATGGAAAATTATAATTGTAACCAGTAATTTATGCAGAAACGTGATGGTTTTTTTTTTGTTTTTTTTTTGTTTGTTATGTTTTATTATAAAAATCCATCATACTCTGTCGGCCCAACAACCTAACTTGGATGGATTCCTAACTTGGGATGTTGGACAGATTAGATGGTCCCATCAAGCTGTATGATGGTATGATGGCTCAAAGCTTTTCCTTAATGTAATCTATTTGTAAATTGCCTTAATGAAAATTTTGCAGCTGCAAGACACATTTTGTGAATTTTTTTAATTTTTTTTTTTTTATTTTATTTTCAAATATGTTGTTTTATTTTGCTTGCTTTTTAGTTTTTACTTTCATTTTTTGAGCATATTAATACGAAATGAGTCGACTAGTAAAATACAATTTAATGACAAATTGTACTAATACATATTTAAAGAATCGCCGAGTTCTGAAAGTAATTATTTTACTATTACCCTATCAATTATTTTACAGAAGTTTAAAAAGTTTGAATAAGTGCAGTAACATATTAGATTTGGTTAAATTTTCCTTTAGAGGACAGAATTTCAGATAGTCGTAAAATTTTTTTAGGGCAACCCAGTTTTGAAAAGCTAAGGCAATTAACCGTTTTATAAAATGCTTCGGTTTCAGATCGACCACAGTATTGACGCAAAATACACCTGAAAGTTGATTAATTTTGGTCTAAAAGTTTGTTTAAGTAAATCATTAAGTTAGCCGTACTTTACAGTCACATCTAACCCCAATGTTAATTAATTTGGTCACCAGAACGGTTTATTTTCCAATACTTTTGATGCAAAGGTTTTATTGCCTACTGGATGGGATTCATAATAAAAAAAAAACTTAAACAATACACTTTAAAAAAATTCATAACCATATAACGGTAAAAAATTTCTCCTGTTAGGTATCAGCGCTTTTAACCGAAAAATCTATATTTACCTTCAAAATTTACGGAACACTCCTGATATATTGCAATTTTTACTGTAATATTTATTTTAAAATCATTGAATTTCTGTCATTGAATAAATGTTACCGTTAGCATTTAAAAAAATGATCTTACTGCAAATTGGATTAGACGGATGATGCACTTAGGGTGTCATTCATTCCCCGTAAATAGTATATTTTTAAATAGTACTCTAATTTTACAAAGTAGTACTTTTACCCTAATTTGATCAGGAAATTTGTTAGAGTGTATTTTTTTCTCTTTTATTTATTCTTTTCTCTTTTAATGCAGGTTAAGAAAATGAAATAAATGTAGCTTTTAGTATATCCTAAAAAACTAATGGGCTGTAATTTAGATTTAACGCCTACATTAATTTCGTCAATAATTCCACTAAAATTCGATTAAATAATTTCGTAAAATTCCGGAAATCCCGCAATTTTACTAGGAAAAAAACACTTATATATTTCTAGAAAAATATTTTTGCTGTAAAATGATAATCATGATGTAGAAATAAAAATGAATTATTGCAATTAATAATATACCTGAACTACTTTTTTAGAAAAATAGTTCTAAAAATAAATTTGTATGCTTCATTTATACTTTGAATGAAAAAAGTATTAAAACTTTAAAGAAAAGAAAATAATTTTAAAATTTTGCGTAGAATCTCCTACTACTCTTCTTATTTTTAGTTCATCATTATTCAACTAGAAAAAAAAATTAAATCTTAATATAATATCTCTAGGCTAAAATTTGATGCGAATTTGTTAAAATGTAGAAAAAGTTGTTTGCATTTTTACCTTTCCTGTTGCCATTTCTTTACTTTTATCAGATGTCCTTTTTTTAAATGCTACACATATTACTTTTTAAAGTAAAATGCTATAGATAATTTTGCCATTGTTCAAAATGTCATAAAAAAACAGAACGTATGTTTATAATTTTTTAATATTTGAACAAACAAAAAAAAAGAATTTAAAAAAATGAAATAAACGTGGTTTTGCAAAAGAATTTTTAAGACGGCATGCTATTCATGCTTGTTTTACTTAGTTTTTCTTAAATTTTAAAATTTTTCAATAAAATGTTTAGAGATTATTGAATAAAAAATATTTAATCTTAATTCATTAATTCTCTGAACTTTTAAAATATTCATTAGATTCAAAATATTTGTTTTCGCTAGAGTCATATTTTCAAATTTACTTTGCAAAATCGACTAAGGAAGTAATTACTTTATCAAACACTGCAATAAAATTAAAGGAATGCACCTACAGCTTGAAAACGTTTTAAAGAGCAAACGTTGTTCAGTATCTCAAGAAAAAGAACAGGCTGCGTTCGAACAGGCTAATGTAACATTTTGGTTTGACGACATACGTCTTAAAGAGAAAATACTTATCTTATACTTATCTTTACTTATATATATATATATATATATATATATATATATATATATATATATATATATATATATATATATATGTATATGTATGTATTCTATTTCTTAGTTTATCAAAATCAAGAGATTCATTAAGTTTGACATTCTTTTGTATGAGTAAAATATGAAGTATTTGCAGGGCTCCAAAAAGAAAATCAGAAATTCACTTTTTATTAGGATTCCTTTTCTTCAAAAAGTGCAGTTTCTTCATTTAATTACATCAAGTCCTAATAATGTTACTCTATGGCTATTATGTTTTGTAGTATGCTCAGATAATTGATAAGACATCCTCGTTACTACTTCCCTTTGGCATCTTAGTAGATCTCATATACCTGATCTAAACTTTTAAATTATATTTACGATAAACTATTCGCTGTCTCGGATGATAACAAATCTATAATAATATCGACACAGAGAAATGTTTCCTTTTAAATTGTTTAAAATTATTAAAGAAACGTTGAACATCGAAAAAGAACCATTGTTTATTTACATTATAGGTTTTTCATAAACAAAGTAATATAACTTTCTAACGTATTTGTTGTGATATTATTGTTAGATATTTGGACACATTGAAATATTGAAACAGTTTTGTATTCCTGACAGATTTCAAATATAGCGTTGGTTAAATAGCTGGTTTTTAACTAGGACAAAAGATGAATACAATATATTTTCTAAACTTTCAAAATGGTTTTTTCGCGTAATTTTTAATTTGTCTAAGAAATAATCGTTACGCTTAGCTTACGTTATGCGGGAAATTGTGAATCTGATTAAAATATTTATTATTTCAGATCAATGAAGTTATGAGCCACCTCTAAAAGTATCATATTTATTTGTTTAAAAAGAGAGTTGACGATATAAAATTTTATTTTGTTTGGGGTTTGTTAAAATTACTTATAATAATTTTTAGGGCATTATAGGAACAAAAATATCATGAAGTGCTAAAAAAGCATAAATTATTTTAAAACAAATCATTGAAAAAATTGCTGATAACTACATAAACTAAGCAGACAAATTTTAACATTTAAACAGTTAAAACGGAGTCACGAAATAAATTTCAATATTTTAAAAATATTTATCGCAATAGTTTGTGCAGGAGCTTAACCTCAGAAAACGGGATAAATTATTAAAGATTATTTGAGAGAATAATTTAGTATTTCCTGTGATATGTGATATTATCCAAGTTTTGTTATCAAATTATTTAAGAATAAGCAGAGTATAAAATTTATAAAAACATTTCTACAAAGAAACTAATTTATACACAATCAGATTAAACTATGGTAAAAAATAAAGCTTAAAAAACAAATTCTTTCTAAAATCGTTGTTGTGGCTTAAAGAGAAAATAAAAAAGATAGATTTTTTTAACATTCATTAGTTTTTTCAACCTTTATTTTTAGAACAAAAAAAAAAAAAACATTAAAAAAATGTGATGATTTTGCTGCAGAGAATCACAAATCCGCAAAAAGAGCTAATTTGGCACATTTTTTTAATCATGGTCTTACGGTAATGATAGTGTTTTATTTATTTCTTTAAAGCTCACAGTCTTTCCTTCAATTTTTTTATGCCAACAAACTAAAATAAATTTAAAAATGCTAAGCTTGATAGAAGAATAATTGTTGTTCTTTTAATAGAAAATAAACGACTTCGTGCTAATTAGAGATGATTGAAAAAAATATCAATTTTCAATGAGAAAAAAAAAACAGTTACGTTTACTCTAATAAATGAAAAAAGTTGAGAAGTGAAGGAAATAAGAGGAAATATATCTTTTGCATAAATTATAAATACTATTACAGTATTATGAGCTTAAAGAAAATGTCTTAAAAAACACTTGAGAATGGTCAGAAAAAAATTCTGTAAATATTACCGTGCTGCATGGTATTGAAATTTTTAAAAAATATATATAATTGCAGTAATAATATCAAAATATATGGTATTTATAAACTATTCATCTGATAACTTTTGTGTGCCTACTGTAAATGTTTGCAATAAACACGCAATGGTTGCAATTTAGCGTAGGTTTGCCGTTTTCAAAAGTACATTTCTTATTAAAATACAGTTTGTAAACAATAATTAGTAGAAGTAAATTAAACCGAATAAATAGTTTTCATGCCATGCTTTTCGAAATCATGATTCAATTAGATTAATTCAATTAGAAATTTTTCCACATTTATTAAATTTTATCACTTTTTATAACACTATATTTTATTGTTAATTTACCCTAAACAATTACCAAAGCACTTTGGTAAAATATATTAAACTTTTTGGTGTTCTTTTAGAACCAGAAACACGGTAAATTTTACTATATTCTGGTAGTTTTTACCATACCTTTTTTTTCCTCAGTGTAGGAATAAATATTTAAAAAAAATATCAGTTTAGTATAGTTCTGTGGTAAATTTATTTGTTTTAAAACAATGCCTATGGAAGACAAAGTATTAAATTAATAACTCGTAAACCGGGACGATTTCGGTATTTTGAAAGGTCAAAAGTATGGTGCTGCGATAATCTGGAGGAATCAGATAAAATTTATTGCACAAAGACCTTAAATGATATCAATTTTGCGTATTTACAGTAAAATGAAGTACCCTCTTGTACCCTAATATGTTGCTTTTGATTCTTAGTATAGTTGATCTTAGAAATTTTGAAAATGTGGCTCAGTCGATAGAGCACCTGCCTCCCAATAAGGTAATCCAGGTGCAATCCCAGGGATGGCTGGTCGAAACGAATTCCGCCCCCGGCTTGCATCGACTACTTTGCTGACGAAAAATATTCTCAGTGGTAAACACATCATTGGTTAGAATCCCTTTGACGTCAGGCTAACCATGGGAAAAGTGTCCTTTCCATGTAACGCAATTGCTGGTTAATACCATCATAAAGTCTCCAACGAATTCAAATCTTTCCCAATGATTGTTCCAAGAGTTCCCTTGTCTTTTGGATTGGGTTCTAATTTAGAAGTCTACGGAGTTGAACTTAGGTAGTCGTAAACTCAAACTTGGGTCGGCTGTTCAACGACGTTTATAGAATAAAATAAAATTTATCTTATATCTGATTCATTCATTCAAATCTAATCAAAAACAAATCATTTTACCAAGTACATTAAATTCACTTATTTTAATGTTATTTGTTTTGTTCTAAGAAAATGTTAAAAAAATCAAAAGCAGGAGATCAAATTTAGATTCCCCAAATAAAAGATATTTTTCTGTTATTTTTTTCTAAAGCAGATGAAACTTTAAGGAATATTTAACACAACTAGCAAAATGTTATCATTTATAAAAAATAATGTTGTATTAGGGCAAAGTTAAAATCGTAAATATTTTTTTATTGCAAACGTGTGTTTTGGTGCCACTTCATCAGCAGAAAAGCAAGTCGTGGTTTGTAAAAACGAAAAATGCAAAATGAATAACGCATACAAAAACGAAAACTCAGTTTCGCAAACAAAACTAATAGGCCATGGAATACTTTAAATGTTAGAAATTGTCAAGTAAAAGAGTTAAAAGATGATTTTATTTTGACCATTTTATAAATCGAGAGCGAGGAAATATTGAACATATGACTTAAAGTACAGTAATATTGTGTAATGGAATTTATCGTTTAATCATATCCAAAGCAAAATATATCAATACATTAGTGTGAGGAAAACCAAAAAAAATTTGAAACGAAAGAAGAACATATTAAGGAAAAAATACGAATAAAACATATCAAATAAAAAATAGAAAACAAAAATTCAAGAAAAAACAGAATAAAACACAAAATGTAACGTATGAAACGAGTAACGAATCTTTAACGGTATCTTTCAAAATTGATTTAAAATATTAAATTTAAGCGGTAGTTCATATAAATTTTCTACTCGTTTTACACGTTACATTTTGTTTTTAATTATGTTTTTTTCTTGAATTTTTGTTTTCTACTTTTTGCTTGCTATGATTTTTTTCTTATTTTTTGCTTAAAGAATTTTTTTTTAATTTTTAGATGCTCTTTTCACTATTTAACTGAAAAATGAACTTTTTTGGCAAAATTAATAAAATATTAGAAAGCACTCGTTTTGCTGTGTAATCGTGTGAGCTGATAACGAGATAATATGTTTTCCTTACTTTGTTTTATTTTGTTAAAATATTATTAATAAAATGTTTTTGTTTTAAATAGTTAAAAAACCATTTTATTAATAATTTTTTGTTTTCAGAAACGTTCAATGTTGAGAACATGATCAGAATCATTTATCCCCCATTCTCGATGACATATCAGACTTGTGACCACACGGGAGTGTTTTTCACGTATTCAATTTTTAAAAGAAATGTATATGAGTGGTATATTATAGATAAGTCAACGGTGCTCCTTAACAACGTATTTGACTTCATAGTTTTTAATTTAGGTTCGCTTGCGAAAAGGAAATATAGACATGGCTTATTGAAGTTCTGGTGGCAGGAGAATAAAACCTTGAAGCTAAAGCAATGTTTTTATTTTTATTTTAGGTGCAAGCTTCTTTTATAATAGTTCAATATTTTGTTTCCTTGCTTTGTTTGTTTTATTTTAATTCCCTTATTTAGTTCATTCTACTGTAAAGAGAAGTTACTTCCGAAATTAATTTTAATGGGCAGCACATATAAAGCTTAAAAAAATCTTTTCGAAAATAAAGGATTTCAAATTTATTATTTGTGATTTTGAGACTTGATTGATGACAGTTATTCCTTTAAAAGAATGAACCAATTATGAGAATGAAAAATAAATTATCATGCGAAGAGATATATTTAAACTTTAAAAGTATGTTCACAGATACGTGGCAAGTTCATTAATCATTCAATAAAAATTCCTCTCGGATATAAATAAATTGATTGGATGTCAGTTGCAAGCCACTTTTAACTTTGAAATAGCACGCGCTTTGAATGTAAATGATTTAATTAGATGTTGGTTGCAAGCCATGCGTATTCTTGTAAATTTCCTAGTTAGCTAGAAATGTTGTAATTATATGCCCGTATAAAACCACATTGCAAGCTAATAAAATTGCTACTGGATACTAGATACTCGTTTTAAACCCATCTGTATACTTTAAAAATTTGAACAAATTGGTGTAATAAAGTGTCAGTTGAAAGCTGTATTGAATAATTTAAAATATACATCAAATACAAATGATTTAATTAATTATTGGCTACAAATCATATGTATTCTTATAGAGAGTCAGGTTGGTTAGAAATGCCATAATTATACGCCTGTTGAAAGTTATAGGCAATCTAATAAAAACTGCAAATAGATATAAATATTTTAATAGGATAGCTCATAGAAAATTCCGCTGTAATCTTTAAAAAATATCATTTGCTCCAAACAATTAAGTAAAATACCTCTAGCAAACTGCATTTTTAACTGCATTTTTTAATTTGATACAGGTCTCAAGTAATATGTATTTTTGCAAAGATTCTGGTTGGCAAGAAATACTTTACTTATATGCCAGTTGAAAGCTATGGGCAAGCTACTAAAAACTGCCAATGGATATAATTTTTTTTTATTAGATACATTCAGAAAAATCATCTGAAACCCTTATAAAATTCTCATTTGATTTAAATGGTTTAATAAAATGATAGTTGTGAGCCATATTTAATAATTCAAAATGTATAATTTAATATAAATAGTTTAATGATATGTCAGTAGCAAAATATTCCCTTAGGATGCTGTTGAGAAAGAACCAAAATGAGATATCAACGCTGGAATCGATATTGGTTCTATAGAGTCACAAACACAAACATAGTAACACAAAACTTTAAACTAACTACACTAATTAAAAACTTTGAGAGAATTATTGAAAGAATACTGCAGACCTCTTAAAAATGCTATGGCAGAATAAATCATGACTAAAAGAATAAATCTGAAAACGATAGCAGAAACATTTACGGCAAAAATAAAAACATTTATGCTTAATGATGACGATATTCTAACAAATACAAATAGTTTTAATATGTAGAAGTGCCATCTCATCTTTTATCCTGAAAATTGTTGAAATCCTAAGAATCCTAAGAATTGTTGAAAGAATGCTGCGGACTTCTTACAAAGCTATGACAGAATCAATCATTACTAAATGAATAAAATGAATAAGCATAAAAACGATAACAGAAACATTTAAAACGAAAATTTTATGCTCAATGTTATGTTTACGATATTCTAACAAATACAAATAATTTTAATGCATAGAAGTGCTACCTCATCTTTAATTCTGAAAAGTTTAGCATTGAAATTTTTTTTTTTGTTTATGTATTCAAGAATTACAAGCTTTATTTGACTTCTTGTTTTTATTCTAAATACGAAAAAAAGGATAAAAATAAGCTTTAAATGATTAAGATTCAAAATATTTTAAATAAAAATTGCTAAGCTTTTACGAATTTATAAATTTTAAATATCCACAAATACCACACCATTAATCATCCGAGAAAAGTGCATTTGTTATCATTTCTATTTCAGTACCTAATATTATTTCAATATGAACACACATATTTACTTTTTGAAGGGTAAGTTGGATGTCTAACATCTTCCTTGCAGATATTATGCATTTAAAATCTTTTAAATCATGGCACATTTATGATTTTTGCAAAATAAAGTTTATTTAATTTCATATTAGTTATTTATGGTTTTATATACTAGGGATGGGACATTTTTCAAGTTACATAGAATGTATATTGGTTAAATTTTGTGACAAGGCTTCGATTATTAATACATAAGATTAATTTCCAAGCATGATGTAAAACTAATACAAGAAAAATCAATCCTGAAAAACACGTTCCGACTTGTTCAAAACAGATGTCATTAGCCGTGATTAGTTCTCTCATAAAAATAGTTTAGTTCAACCTTGACATTTTTGAATTTTATCTTTGTCAGAAAACTTAGCGAATTTGTTTTCAGGAAGCGAATCTTTACGTATCATTTATTTTGGATCAATAAATCAATATTTAAAGTTTATTTTACACTTTATTGCTTAGGGATGTTTGAAACTGCTTTTTCTGACCCTAATAAATAAATTATAATTAATAATGAGAAATTTTCTTAAAAAAATATAAATAGGAATGTGCTTAAATTTCAGATTTTATAATTGAAAATATTGAGTTTAAAAATTTATGTAGTCAATCTTTTCAGTCAAAAAAAATTAATATTTGATTTTCAATGAATTTTAGTCGTACAAATATTTTAAAATGTAAAAACGTAGAAATGTTAAAACATTTTTATTTAAATGCATAATTAAGTTAAATGCTTGGATGTTTTAAATTTAAAATTACTATTGGGAATTAAGAAAAAATATTTTCATTCCAAAAGTTGGAAAATATTTTATTTTATGGAATTTATTTTGACTATTTAATAAAGCTACTACTAAATATGTGTTTGCAAACAAAAAACTAGAGATTTTCAACTGCCATTTTATATTCGTGATTTAGTTATACAGTCTTTTTAATTTCATTTTAAATAAAAGTGCATTAATTTTTAATGAAGATTAAGGAACATTTCGAGCATTTCCTCGTTTGATTATTTATTTGAAAATATCCATGAAAACATAATGAAACTGTTTTTATTGAAAAAAGATTTTTCCTTCAAAAGAGGCAATTCTTTAGTTGTTTTTTTCAATAACACGAATTTAACTGAATAATAAGTTTGTTTTCTGACGCATTTAAAAGTATTATTCTTTTATCGCACAGATTTGTTGGAAAATTTCATATATAATTGAAAATTCCTTAAATTTAATGCTCTGTTATATCATTTATAGTTAAAAATTAAATCATTTAAAATAATAAAAAAATCCAAACACTCATTTTATTGATAATAAAATCGCATTAAATTGATGTGAATTCAAGTACTTATTAAAAAACAAATCTACTGATAAGAATTTCGGTAAAACAAAATTAAAAATAAAGATTTTTTTTTGTATAATAATCATTTTCAATTATAGATGCAAAAAAGGGCAGACAAAATTGGTATATTTAATTAGATGTTTGGCTAACTTTTGATCAGTGAACATTCCATTTTTGATAGAACGCTAATAATAAATACTCCGTAAGCTTCGAGGAATAGATTTTTTAAAAGAACTTTGCTCAAATATATCTTTATCAAATATCACAATATAATTACAATCATAGAATATATTTATTTTCTTGACATATTATAAATAGCAGCACTTATTAAACGTTGATAATATACAGTATGAAAAGAATGTTCTCATAAGAAAACTTTTTATCTAAAGCTCAAATTTTTCAAGTACGATGAATGAGTACTAGTGTTTCGTACTAACGTTTTGAGAGCCTAACCGTAAATATGCTAATCAATTTGTGCAGACGATTTGTTAAGGTACGAAATCAAATACTAAAGTGTTTTTTCTCTGAATAAACATACTTTTCATCGATCAATTTTCATTCCTTACTTTCAAAATAAAGAGAAAGCCATAACTTGGAGAATTTAATCCCAATAGTTAAGGCAGGAGAAAAATTGGAGCCTTTAATGTTAACTTCCTTAACGTTTCTGAGATATAAAATTTTGAAAAGTCATACATTTAAAATTTTATTTCTCGTGAACAATTTGAATAATTTCGTTCAAATTTTGTATTTTATCATAAACAATTACATATAAAAGATTAAATAAAAAAATTTATATCTTACTATTCAAAACTGTTTTGGCTCTTATTCAATAAATTAATTAACACAAATTATTTAAAATTATTTCTTGCTGGGAATTATAGTTGAATAAATGAATTTCGAACTTGTGTGCAAAGGTGTCAAAAACAAAAATTCCGATGAATTTGTTTGAGATTAAGGGGTCACAGTACCCAAAAAATAACCAAAATATCGATATTTTTTTTATTACTTTTAATAAAATTTCAAACTATTTCAAATGCTCTGAAAAAAATAATCTCTCTAGTTACATTTTTAAAAAAGTTATTAATGATTTTACAATTGCCCTAAAACAGAAACTTGATCAGCAGACAGACTTTAAGGTGCTTTTCTCATAGATGATATTTTTGTGTTTAGTCTAAATTAAATCCCTAAGGAATTTTTTCTATTTAAGATAAAGCTTTAAAGTAAGCTTTTTTTTATCTTAAGTATAATATATTTTACTTAAGTATTTTACTTTTACTTAATATCTTAAGTATAATACCTTACACTTATTTAAACTGTGCATCGAATAAGCATTTTAGGAGGTATAAAAATTTTTACAGCATGTTATATATACCTAACAGGAATTTCTAACCTTTTTTTCTACTTTCTTACAAAATAATCTATAAATAATGTTCTAATTGATATATCAACAAATGAATGCACAAAATAGTTCAGATGAATATTGAAAGCACTAAGAATTTTTTAAAAAAAAATATGTTGAAATAAAAAAGCATATGGATTTATAAATGCTGAATTTTCTCAAATTTTTTAAATTTAAAAAAAATTAAACAGTTTACCTATTTTTGAATATAAATTATTTATATTTATAAATTATTTGAATATAAATATTGATTATAAGTTAAATGAGCATGTAAAGCATCCACAGAATGAATGATTATACCTTTATTTTAAAAAAAAATTTGCAAAGGTACTGTGACACCTTCGAAAGACGCAGAAAGTAAGTGAACTATTGGGACCATATTTTCTAGATAGTGACTTCTGATTTTGAGGGTGAAGAATTTAAATCCATCGAAACAAAGGTATTTTTATGAGAAAAAAGGTTGTTTTTTGGTTGTCTAATTTTGTAACTTAAAATATTTCTTCTCTAAATAATTAGCACATTTGAGGTGTCAAATCATCAAAATTGTGTCCTATAAGAAAACCCGATCATTTGTTCGAAATTTGTTCAGGGTGTTTGTTTTGGCGCCTTTCACATTTACAGAGACTTTAGAGAATACTGAACCATATAGTACCATTTTGATTAATATTATTTCTGTACTATTATAGACTATTTCTACTACTGCTTTGACTTCTAATATTATTTCGTTTCTCTTTTTTTTTTTTTCCTTTTTAACGATATTCTTCTTTGACTGACTAAATCTCATTTACCATTTGGGGATCTGCGTTTGCGCCTTATATAGAGTCTGGGAGAGTTTTTTTTTTCTTTTTTTGTAAACTAAATAATTGAACTGATTTGACTGAAGCAAAGAAATATACTGATTACTTTTAATTTAAAATGTATTTATTTTAAAACATATTTTATATAATTTAACAATTTAAAAAAATATTTAATGTTCATTAAAATTAAATATTATAAATTAATATTATTGCAATACTTTACTTTAATTATACTTTTTTGGAAAATTAATTTAATTGTTGTTTTGAAGTGTAGTTCTTAAAGATATAACCTTAAAAATTTTAACTAATTAAATTATATATAAAATTAGTAAATTATATTCAGTAAATGTATCAAAGTTTTATAAAAAAAATAAGTAAATACACATATTTTAATATTATCGTTAATAAATATTAAGAGTAATAGCTAGTTTAGTTTAGACAGCAAATAGTTTTGTATTTTCTTTTAAAACTAAATATGAGTGTTGTAGATTTAAAAGAATTTTAAAAAAATATATTTTTAAACTCTGGACTAATTAAGAAATAATAAGTAGTAATTTTAATGAAAAGAAAACTAATAAGATATTTTAATGAGTTTAATGAAATGCCTCTCAGAAATTAATGTTAATGAATAAAACTTTTTAGAATAAGACTATTTTTTGGTTGGTATTTATAAGAACAGTATTTATAAGAACATTTAGAGTATTTTTAAGTAGGTGAAGGAAACTAAAACTCATGATCACCAATTCACCAGTGTTGTGCTAATGTTTTTTTTTTTTTTTTTTTTTTTTTTTTTTACATTAGATTTTTGTATTAGATCTGGAACATTTTTGCGTTGATAATTTTAAATTTGTAATAATCTCTAAATATTTTCTCTCTCCAAGCTGCAGCTTTTTAAAATATATCATTATAATTTTTTTTTGATACGTAAAAGTTTAAAAACATTGTTTAAAACATTATATAAGACGGAGTTGTGTAATTTTGCGACAAACATCTAGGGGACTTAGGACTCAGCATTAAGATTTTATAAGAACCTACGTTATATAAATTGTATCGGAACCCCAAAAATGTCATCCTACGATGATAGTTAATTAATTTCAGTTTGAAAAGCAAAACAATTTCAGAGAGAGCAAATTAATTTCAGATGGAACAAATTTATTTCAGATTCGAAATCCATTCATCTGAATTAGGCTATATCAAGCATTTTTATAAATGTATCAAAAAATTTGTTTCCCAGTGAAATCCACATTCACAGAAAATTTTATGCACCTCAGTTTTTTAAATAGTTAGTGAGTTGTTTTATGTCAAAAATATAAATTTTTTGAGAGGAGAAAACATTAATTTGAGTTAGTTTTGTATTAAAAGTTGCTCAAATTTGGTAGCTCAGTTGATAGATTTGGTAGCTCAGCTTCAGAAAGTACATGATTCACATTTTATACAAAGAGCACTTGAGTTATAGACATGTTTAGATATCATATTAGAAACCCAGTCGAAAATACCGAGAGGTAGTCCCAAATATTAAATGACATTTTTAAGGTTACTCTATTCTTGTTTTAAAAGGTCAGGTGGATGCTCTGAAAAACTGATGCTATTTTCTGATTGGGGGCTGCGATTTTCTGATTGGAAGGACGACAAAAAGAACAGTAAGGGAAAGGCGAAAATAAAGGTTTACTGTTCATAATGATTTAAAAACAGCAATCTTGCACGAATGTCCTGAAAGTAGGGTTATCATCGGTTTCTTTATGTAATAGTAGATTGAATGTTTGAATGAAGAAATAAGAAGGTTGAGAGATAAGTTTTATTCTGACCTAACTTTTTTAAAAAAGAAGAAAACAGTCAACATAGATCAAATCTAAAACAGGAGCTACCAAATGTCAAATAATTTAAATTCAAAACAGCACACATTATCTGTAATAACGGTATTCCACAGCCAGAAAATCTGAAACTTCATAAAATTTATTATTACATATTTAAATATTCCATTCCAGTCAATTGTGCAGAGGGAATTCATCTAATCCAAATAACTAATAATGAAATCCGATATATCGTTTTTAAAAGCTTTAACAAGTATTGCGATCAAGTAAATTCCAGATCAAGTTACGGAATTAAGTACCGGCACTTTGGGTACATATCCGTAAAATTCATTTCACCGCAATATCCATTTTTACCGCAAAATATTATGCCGTAATTTTGTCAGTAATATTTATTTAATTAAAGTGCTTCAGTGATTTTACGGTTAAT
Organism: Parasteatoda lunata; assembly: GCA_949128135.1. Taxonomy (NCBI): domain Eukaryota; kingdom Metazoa; phylum Arthropoda; class Arachnida; order Araneae; family Theridiidae; genus Parasteatoda; species Parasteatoda lunata. The sequence goes on along the minus strand of OX421974.1, from coordinate 56,297,346 downwards.
ATATCCTTAAAAATTTCGTTGCATCATTTTTTTGTTTCGAAACATGTTCCGGAAAAATGGATATCCTAAGTGCTGGTACTTTTTTCTGTAATTTGATCCTGAATTTCTTACGGTTTGGTTGGTATTCAACATGAGACTTGATAATTTTACGAATTCTAGTTAAAGAATACTGTTGATACCTTTCTAAAAATTTGTTCAAAAATACTGAATTTTAATTAAAATATATTTACTTATTTGTTATATATTTTCTTAGAAATTATAAAATTTCTCTTACAACTTAATAGTAACCTATCAACCCAAACTTTAAATTTTTAAAGATCACTTTTGAAAAAAAATCTTTTAAAATTTATGACTTATTTTATTATTAATCTATGAATAAATAAAGCTTCTTAGGAAACAAGAAAATATTTCCATAATCTAATAAAAAGAACAAGCCTGCCCTGTTGCACCCTATAACTTGCTTATTCAAGATTTTTTTATGGCTATGAAATAGAAAATAAAAGTAAATTTTCTGAACACATCCTAGATGTTTACTATGCTTTTAAACAATACCCAAGAGAATATCCTCCACTTATACAATCCTCTAAAATGTTTACATAACCGATAAGTAGACGATGATACTGCTACAAAAATATATCAGAGCTTCACTTTTTAAAAATATTTTATGTGTATTATTGGAAAGATATTATTCAATGCATTTTTGATCACATGAAGACATAAAAAAAAGAGATTATTACAGATCTACCTAAAATTGTATTGAAGGAATTTTTTATTGAGTGAAAAACAATTTTATTAAAAATTATTTAAATTACTAAACATTATTTAAAGTATTTAAACTAAAGCAAATCTGAATTAAGGAGAGGTGCAGTTTGCTCGATAAACTTGGATCGACTAAGATAAATGTAAATCACAGCTTTGATATCTAAAAATTAGCTAAAAAATTTTAATGAATAATAATTTTTTTTTGCAGTTTCGGGTTTCACAGCTAAAGGGAATTTTATCATCTAAATAAAAAAAAATTGCAACTTACTTACATAGTTTCTTTAAAAAAAAATAATAAATAAAAAAAAACTTAAGAACCCGATTTTAAAATAGTTTACTCTTCTTAAAACTCTTCACTGTAAAAAAATTCAGAAATTAATTTTGACTCTAAAAAAATGTAATATTCGACAAATAACATGTTTCCGATCAATTGAGAAACATTTCTTTGATTTTCCAAAAGTAAGAAACTAAATCTCATTGACGCCTATTCAGTTTCAAAATATGGCGTAACTACCTCTGCAGCTATAAAGTTCCACTTCACATGTTAACTCTATTTTACCTTGTGGAACCTTTTGATAGATGATGGTTTACATTGTTGGTAGTCTAGCCCTACAGAAGGTTTCTAAAGTATGAAGAAAAAAGTTTCAAATATTAAAAAAAAATCAGAAACCACAAAAAATGATTCTAAATATTTCTGAAATTTCGATAGTTTGAAATTTTTTTTGAATACTATAGAAACAGGTATCTGAGATATTCAGAAACGTTTTTTAAAACTATATGCATCCTAGGTACCCTACATATTCAGAAACGTTTCGGGAATTATTTTTTCTGCAGTGTTTATATGTAAAACTGAACTGGATATTAAGAGGCGCTGTTATAATTTTTATATCCAAATAAATGTTTTCTTTCCCTCTGATATGATTATTTGTGTCCACTCTTTGTGATCTGAAAATAAAACCGGACTCAAGATAATTAAGAGAAGTCTTTAGTACATTGTGAAAAAAAAATTATATCAATCATATTTGAAATAAAATTATAAAAAATAAAAGTGCAAATTTAAAAAAAAAATTATTATTAAATATTATGGCCTACTATCAAACAAGAAATATTTTTTATATTTAATATTATTTTCAGAAAATAACTTTTGATATTTGATTAAGGAGCAGTATCAAGATGTGATTTTCTTTAATTCCACTTAAAAAATAAGTAACACATATTAAACTCCTGCAAGTTGGAAAGGTAGAAGAAAAATGGATATACATACTCTTTTCTTACACACATGAAAAATGTTCAAAAAATGTGAAATGAAAAAATATTTTGTAATTAAATTTTCTTTCCATTATTTTTTAGAGTATAAATATTTTCAAATATTAATCGAAAGTCTTTTATTTTTATTTTAAATAAATCTTTGAGATATTTGAATCCCCTTATCGCCGGATTAACAACGGGAGGTTTTCGTGTTTTTTTCCCCATGTAGCACAAGTGTGGACTAGTTCGATAAAAAAAATTCTTCCTCGAGGGCTAGTTTGCCCTAATGCTTGATCCAAAAGCACTTTTATTGGCTTGATTTGGTATAAAAATACAAGGCCACGGAGTTGAACATTGATAGCCATGAACTCAGAATTGGGTAGGCTGCTCAAACACCGAATATAAAATCAAATTAAATATAAAACATTTAATAGCAATTCATATTCGATAGAAGAAGTTCAGTATACATTTACTAAATAGTAATAAAAAATAAAATATTATAAATTTTACTTCAATAAAGCCTAAGTTTGTAATTCTCAAAAGTATTTGAAAAAAATTTGAGAAAACAATGGTTATCTAATCTATCTTCATCAATCATTGGTAGTAAAAAAAATTGTCTCAAGTACAATAACGAAGCAAAGGCTCTATTATTTTCCCTTTGTTCAGTAATCTTTCTTAGTGTTTTAACTTCATACAATCAGTACAAAATATAATTTAATGTTATATTATCTGAATTAAGATCACGAAGTTATGCTTTAATTAGTTTTAATATTTATAGAGCCTATGTATTAGAGTTTACCTACATTCGAAAATTCTGGATTGTATCCGCGTCGTGGTGTACTTAACTGCGATTTAATAGATATACATACATTTCTTATTAAAAAAAATCAAGAAAGTAAAGTTATTTCGAAGAATATTTTGCAACTATATACAGAAAAGAGTCAAGGACCTAAAAAAGCAAAAATATCGAAAAAGGAAAATAAATCTTAATATAGGATTTATTTAGTTATTTTACTTATTTCCCATTAAGAAACTATTTAATATTTTGTTGTTGTTGGCGTATGCCTGTTTAGAATGGGGGTGCGATTGTTCTTGTTTTCCAGTGGCGCCATCTATGGCCAAGAATTCGACTTCAGCCACACCATACGTCACACCCGTTCATTGGGCGGACCCATTCTTACATACATTCATCCCCAGATCGTAACTTTGACCTGAATCAGAGAACGATCGATCTCCAATCCAGTACCCCCAGAGGTGTTGATTTGTTATAGGAACATGGAGGACTTTTGCGACTTGATTTAAGGTGCATCAGTCACTTTACTACACGGAGAGTCTTTGACCGGTGGGGTTCGAACCCACGAACACTCGGACATGAGCCCAGTGCCCTACCGAACAGGCTATCCCAGCCTATTTAGTATTTTAATTTTCAAAACTAAGTAGTTTTTATGGATTTTGAGAAAACGAAATATAAATTTGATGATAACATTTAAAATGGTGCAGAGATACCAAAAAAGAAAAGAAAAGAAATAACATGATTTTCTATAATTAAGAAGGTATATTATTAATATGTTTAGGATGAAATTAAAATACATTAGGATACGTTTCTTAAAAAATGAATCGTAAACGTTATTTTATTGTAAATTATGAATCAAATTTTTTAGCTGTTTTCATTTTATTCAAATGCTCAATTATAGGAATAAGATACAGCAACGGAAAAATATTTTCTTTTCATTACTATAATAAGCAAAATGGGCAATTTTTGAGTATTTCCTTTATTAAAATATAAAACAGTGATTTAAAAGATTTAACTTGTTTCTTATTTGTAACGATTGCGCATTCTCTCACACAGATAATAAAAAAGATGCATTTAAATGTTAGCAATAGCATCTAATTACATTACAGATTACATAAATATATATAACTAATCAATGAGCTTTTCCTTTCCTGCAATCACTGCAATCACTTTGAAAGAAATCAGACTATTAGAATTTAAGCTTGCAAATATTCTAAACACACTTGACGTATAGAGGGCGGACACATAATTTTGACTACGCCTATGAAATTATAATCCATATATTTATAGGCATAGTTATATGTATCTTGTACAACAGCTGAGAATGTCTAAGCACACCAATTGCCAATTTAGAATGTTATAATTATTTTTGTTTGATTCAACATATGTTCAACATATATTCAACATATTTTAACATATAACATAGGATAGTAAAATAGCATTGCAACATCAACGGGACATAGGTATATGTAACATTAGGATAAGCACTTGTGTATACACTGTTAATATTTACATCATACTTTTTTAATATCAATACATACTATTTACTTATTACTATCTAAATCAATTATTCTATCATTATAATTATGTTACTCTTACTAATATCTCCCCGGAAAAAAAATCTTTAAAAATTATGGTATTTTATATTAATCACATTACTGTTAAATAAATCCATAATTTTGGATTATAAAACCAAATATAAGGTATTAAAACCATTTTTTGGTAATTTTTCCGTCAGGTGGAAACGGTTTTCCGAAAATTCTGATATTCAAAATAATTCTTTTTACCACATATTTGGCAAAAAACACAAAACAGAAAAGTAAATTTAACCGAAAAAAATAGTTTTTATGCCGTGCTCTTAGGTATCATGATAAAATTAATAAATTTTACCTCATTTACCAATTTTCAATTACCAGTATTATGAAACCCTATTTTATTAGTTAGTAATACTAAACTTATTACCAAACCGCTTCGGTAAAAATTATTGAAATATTTAATGTTCTCATAGAGCCAAAAACCTAATAAATTCAACCATATTCTGCTAGTTGTGGCTGCACTTTTTTACTCAGTGTAATAGTGACGCAAGAAAGAAGCTAACAGATAAACCTGTTAGATTATATTAGGTACAGAGAAATTAAAAAATAGGTTTATTATTTGACAGCACAAGTTTATGCCTTGCTTGTAAATAAACTGATGTAAAATGCAGTTTTTATTATTATAAAACAGGATTTCAAACGGATATTGTAATTCTATTGCTAATTTGTATCACCTGGAACACTGTTGCTACGATTTGTATTATCCACACTACCATTTTCAAAAAAAAAAAAAAAAAAATTATGCAATTTCTCTTTAAAATAAGAGACAAGTTAAAGGAACCATTTCTGTGCATGTAGCAGGAATATTAAAAAAAAAACTTTCTAAACGTAGGTATATCTCAGAGTGACGCTGTGCCAACTGATACCTTTCAAGCAGCCAAATGTTAAAAAATTAAAAAAGGAAATAAGTAAAGGCTTTTCTATGAATACATGGAAACAAACCATTCATTTTCCGACATTCTAAAGTATACTTCTTGAAAACAGTGCCAGAAATATGGCTTTTATTTAAATCCAAATGCTTCTGTGAAACTGCTGAATATCGGAGCTCCATATGCTGCAATAGGTGAAACTTTGTCATCGATGACTTAAGCACCTGGATAATAAAAATGTGTAGATGTTTCTTGATTAATCACCCTAGATACTCTGAGTTCAGCTCTTGAACAATTGGTTTTTCCAGATACGTATCACTTCTATTATATACTTTATTCTGTAATAATTACGAACAATAGATAACAAGATGTTTTAATCCCCATCGGTTTTCATTCTGAATACTAATATCAGTTTTTATGCTTGCACAATACATTGAGAAAAAATATATAGCCAAATCTACATGAATATTGTAAAGTTTACCGTGCTTCTGACTCAAAAGGAATATAAAAAACCCGGACAATTTTTACCGAAGCACTTTGTTAATAATTTTGGAAAATTCCACAGTAAAATACCATTTTATAATATTTAATGAAATTCGGAGAGTATGGTAAAATTTGGTAAATCTAATCATGATACTTTAGAAAATGGCATAAAAACCAGTTATTTCGTCAAATTAACACTTCAATTTTATTAAATTTGTGGTAAAAAGAACTCTAATTTTTAAAACCAGATTTTCAGGAAAACTATCACCATATGAACGGTGAAATTACTAAATGAATGGTTTAAACACCGTATATTTTGGTTTTAGAAACCAGAATTATGTTTTTGTTATCAGCATTGTCATTACAAAACTGTAAGTTAGTTTTACCAAAATATTTTTCTTCGTGTAAGAGCATGAAATGTGTCAGCTGCTTCGACATTCTCTGCATTTTATGCAAATATAAAATGTATGTATTTTAATATATATGCATTATGCATATGCATACATGTATTTTGTGAAATTTTTGCGGTGAACTGATTCAACGTCGTTAAAAAAAATTATAACATCTTTAATTTAGCATATTGTAATTAATGTGATTAATGTAAATATAGTTTTTACGGAAAAGGGCATTAATATAGTATATAGTGAATTTTACCATGTAAGATTAAAAAAAAAAAATTTTACATAATTTTTTACTGTCAATATAATGCTATCATACGTAAATATCACTATATGTAAATGCTTTTAAAATGAGTAGGTGTCAGAGAGCAAAACAGCAGTTACTTAAAAAAATATATTTAAATAATATACCTTATTTATGACGGTGATAATTATTTTTATATCAATACAGTTCAACGCACCTTTAAAAAATATTTTGCCTCCTTAATTAAAAAATATGTTTCGCAAACAAAAAAAAAATTTCTTGCTTTATATTTTTTAATGCATAGCATAAAAATTTTAATTAAAACAGGGTATAAAAAAGAAGCATAAAAATCTCCAAAAACACAGAACAAATTCATTATTAAAATTGAAGCGGCTATTCATAATTCTCACTCAAGTAAGTGTGAAATCTTTCAGAATGAATAAAAATCCATAACAAAGTGTGAAAAGTGAAAACTTTCAAGGAAAAAAATGAAGTGCCTTGATTAATGAAAGAGAATTAATTAACATCGATTGCAACTAAACAATTATGGCTGCTGGGAGAAAAATAAAGAAAAATATTGGAAATTCAAAATTGTCGACTTTTATGTTAAGCCAATAATGGCATTTCTTATGCTTCGTCAAGACTCATACCATTGGAATAAATAGAAGGACGATCATAAAATAGAAACTACGACGGTAAATTAATTCCGGGTTATGTTTCGCGAGTTTAGCGTTATTTTTTCATTCGTCGTTTATATTAAGTGTAGTTTCTTTTTTTTTTAATGTAGTAGTTCTTTTTTATTTCGAGACAATGAACTGCAAAAAAATGCTTGATCAAATATTGTTTGCTTCTATTAAGTTGTCAAACATGATATCATATAATTATAAATAATATAAAAATCTTATTCTTTACTGATATTTAGCATTTGTAAAAAAGCACTTTTTTGATTAAAAAAATGAAATGGGAACATTGTAATGACGTTAACTCAAAATAATTTCATTTTATTTTATTTTATAACTTGTGTTGAACAGCCAACTCCACTCTAAGTTTGAGACTACTAATGTTCAAATCCGTAGTTTTGTAATTTTGAACCCAACCCAGAAGACAACGAAACTGGATAAAGTGTTGGAAAACTAATTATTCAAGAATTGTGGAATCAAGTTAAACTCTTGGATCAAGTATTAAGAGAAATTCGCCTTTGTGAAAGACTTTTTTGATGGAATTAGCCCGAATTTGCATTCCATTGAGAGAAAAACTGCGAAGACCTTTCCTGGTTAGCCTGACAACAAGAGGTCTCTAACCCATGATCCGTCTACCACTGAGAGTATTTTACGTCAGCGCTGTGATCGGTGTGATCCGAATTCGGAATTCATGTCGACCAAAAATCGTTGGCATTAGAACACGGTACACCTCAAACACGGGCGAATGCTCAATCTCTTGAGTTACCACATCTCATTCCCCCTTTTAAATAAACTCTAGGTGGTTTAAAAGATTCGGCTAAGAAAATATATCATAATTTTAACCAGACACGTACACGTCCTTCTTCTTAAATATACATTATTTTTCCCTGATTTGCATTCTTGATCCTTAAAAAGTAAGAGGAATTGCACTGGGAAAAATATGATCCCTATAGTTTCTTCTAATACAAAAAAAAAAATTCAATGTAACGTGCATGGCGTCATTAGCATGGCGATGTATTGTGTAGTGGAAGTCTGTTACTACACTGAGAAAAAAATATGCTAACAAAAAAATTTTACCGTGTTTCTGGATCCATGAGAGCACCAAAAAACAGGGTAAGTCTTATCGAAGCGCTTTGGTTAAGTTAACTACAGAATATGGTTCATTACCACGCTGTTTGATGGTAATAGTTGTAAAATTTGGTAATTTTATAATGTTACTTTAGGGCATTGTAAAATAAACAATTTCTGCGGTTAAATTTACTTTTCAGTTTTGTATTTTTATAAATATGTGATAATAATAATTAAGAGTTTAAAAACCAAAGTAACTAATGAATCATTACTATATGAACGGGAAATTTGCCTAATGAATGGTTTAAATACCGTATATTTTTGTTTTATTGCAAGAATTATGTTTTTTTACGAGAAATATTATCACCATACAAATACGGTAATTTTACCAGATTTTTTTTCTATGTGTAAGATGACTTTACAAGCCACCATCGAAAAACACTTTGTTAAAATTACAAAAGAAGGCATGTTTGTAACGGTTTAAAACTTGCTAACATTCCTCTAATACGCAAATTTTTTTTGGAATTACAAAACAAAGTATTTCTTATGCAATAGTAAGCAATATTATAGGTTAAAATTTAAAATGAAAGATATTTTTATTTCCTCTGATACCAATATAATGAATGTGGACATCATTTACTTTATTTCCTTTATACATTCTTTTCACTTTATGATTAAAAAGAATTGGGTGACCACCGGCCAAACGAAGTTATTTAAGCAAGAACTCTTCTTCAAATATTCTTAGAAAATCCTGTCACACACTTAAAACTGCGTTTTTTTACTAAGCACATATCTACCATGATTTAATTAACCTCTTGGCATCATACTACTGAATCAACTTTAAATGTTATCAAAGACGCTTAAAACTTATAATCCACTTTTTCAACTTTTTTTGATACAGCCAATTGAGTAGTTTAAGATTGCGAACTAGGAATATATTTCTAAGAACTGAATCAACTCGTTTCGCTCAGTCTTTGTATTTTGTCAGTTAAAAAATCACAGTTTTAAATATGGCTGAACACTTGAAGGTATACCTTACTGGTAAGATCTTTATCAAATATATTTGATAAAGTTAAACAAGTCAACATTTAATCTTAAAAAGAATTTCAGGGAAATTGCATTTAGTAATTATATATATTTCTGTATGTTATAACATTTAATATTGCTATTAATTTTAATAAGTAGAATTTTTTCCTTTTTTTTATATAGTGGTTTAAACGTTACAGAAAATGCCGAAAAAGGTGAGCGTAGAATTTAAGAACCGACCGCTCTTCTGAGCTTGTGTGACTAACACACATTTTTTTCAGAATGAACAAACCAAATCTGTCTTGAAAAAAGTCCGTTTACTTCGAAAATTACAGATAACGTGAAAAATATTGTCCTACTAGTATCTATTTTAATATTAAACCATCAAACAATTATGATTGCCTCTTAGTAGTAAAAATTCGATTGTTAAATCAAGCTTGTCATGTTTTTTGAGTACTGTACATATATAGATTCAAAACTTATACATTTGACCGTTATATATTTACACTGTCAAAATTATTTATAAACGTTTCGTACAATTTCCATGTATTTTCAACAAATTTAAATGCATTCTAAAGAATTGTTCGATATTTTATTTTTTTTTTAAAAAATAAGTGAAAAAAAATTTTTAGAAGATTAAAATTGTCGGCAACTTTTTCAGACAAATTGAAAAGTGATTTGTTTTTAATCTTCTGGATTCTTTTCAATACAATATATACAAAGACTATCATAAAATACAAACTGGGTTAGCAAATTAATTTCAGATATGCTTTGTGTGTTTAGTAATATTTTTCTTCCATTGTGTCATAGATTGTACTTTTAAAATACTTCATTTTAATTTGGAAGAGGGAAGTTTGAAAAATATTTCAATAAATTCTGCTCTTCCTGATTAATTTATCAAAGATATCATATATCAATAAAAAAAAAAGAATGAGCAAATCTTGCAATTTTTCCATTTCTCCGTCAGTTTACTTTTCAAAGCAATCTAAAGCTTATGTGAGGCAATGTGCAGACGACAATGAAAAAAAATAAAGAATTTTTCTTTTTTTTTTTTTGCTCTAATGCGAGCATGGAATTTTATTTATTTTATTTTGTTGAGTTTTAAGTCCTTCTTTAAAGTGTATTAGTTTTATTTAAATGCCATAAAATATTCTGTTATGTTTTGTATGTACTAGAATGACGCGTAAATACTTCTATATGTTCTGTTATCTTTTATGGCAAACACGATTTTAGTTTATTTTTAAAACTTCCTTGTTTTCCGTTGGTTGTTTTTGCAATAGTTTTGCATGCAAATAATAAAAAAAATTATTTGAAAAGATGACTTTTCTTGATTTAAATATTTAAAGGGTATGTATACAAATATTTATGATTTTTGTCTCGCGATATTCTTAACGTACGAAATTTTTATGCTTGAATTGATAGATTTATTAATTTGAAAAAGAAAAATAATAGAAACAAATATATCGCATGATGCTACGAAATGCCACTAAAACTTATATCTTATACTTTTTGCGAAATTTGCTCCTTTGCAAAAGTACTCATTCAAGCGATACGTTGATACTATAAATGAATTATTTCATTTTGTGTTTTTAACCCTAACAGCAGTATAAGTCTCTCTCTTTCGCTATTCCTTCACTGTCTTTTGAGGATCGACTTTGATTCGCAGTTTAAATTTTTTAGAGTTATTAATGTTCAAAACTCATATACTTTTAGTACTCTAACACTGAATTTTGTAGTAAATTAACTATGAAACAAAATTTCCCCTTTTTATATACGATTTGAATAATATCTCTATATTACTTTCTGACAGTTATTTCAACGGAATATTAGCAATTTCATTTTGAAATAAATTTAAGAGACATTTGTATAATATATATTTGTTGTGATTTATAGTTACATCGTATATTTTCTTAAATGTCTAATTACAATTAATAATCTATAAAAATACTACGATATGATTGATGTTTATTATACTCATACGCTGAGAAAAAAATTTATGGTTAAAACTACCAGAATATGATAAAAGTTACCGCATTTCTGACTCAACGAGAACGCTAAAAAGCTCGGTAATTTTCATCAAATAACTTTCGTAATGATTTTAGAATTATGTGATAAAATTCGGTAGTTTTATTATGATACCTTAGAGCATGGCATAGAAACTATTTATCCGGTAAAACTTACTTTTTATCTTAGTATTTCTTACTAAATGTTCTTTACAAAAATTTTAATTTTGATCACCAGAATTTCCGGTAAACCGTTACCGAAGAGAATAATTTCTAAATAAAGGATTTAAAAACCGTATATTTTGGTTTTATTAAATAAAATTATGGTTGTTTTTTTAATCCAAAAATATTCCTATCAAACAGAACGATAGTTTTACTAATTTTCATGTCCGTGTAGAAATCCACTTTGTATAATAGCGTATCTACGTGTATAATACGTGTAATACGTATGACTATTCACGCTGATTAAGAAGAGTTTAAATTCTGTAATGTAAAGTAGCTAAAAATGTTAAACACAAGTACAAGTACTTTAAAGTACTAGAGAATACAAAACATCATCTTCCCAGTATTTAGCTCTCAAAGTTCTTAAAAATGCATTTTAGCTAAGGTTTTGTATTTGCCACCATTTTATTTAAATTATTTATTCCTTACACTAAATTAACTGAACTTTTTTTTACATTTCTGACTTTTGCAATTACTCGTACTTTATATATGCAAGAAGTAATCATATTCATGAAATAAATGTTACACAAAAAATAAAACACAATTCACTTTTTTTATTCACATTTTAAAATCTCTCTACTGATAGCATTGCATCAGATTTTCTAAAAATATAGGATGAGAGACGCTTTTTAGTTTCTATGAATAAAAAATAAACTCGCATAAAAATGTTTTTAATCTTTAAAAGACCAGAAAAAATCTCTCCATTATTTTTTCCTCCAATCAACTTTTAGACTCAATAAATCTTCTAAAAACTAACATATAATTCAAATTAAGAAATATATCAAATGCTGAGTTAAACATTAAAAAAATCTTATAGTTGGACAGTTCAACTATTAATCTTTTTTTGTCCTTAAAGAAAATATAAAAACACTATTTTTTTACGTTTACCATTTCTTTTTGGAAAAATAAAAAAAAAATATAGTGAAGTAGCATTAAAAAAATACATAAAAATATTTTTTTAAGAAGATTAAGATGGAGATACTATTTTTTTATAAATAAAAAAGAATTTTTATTTAACAGTAAATTGTTTCACTTTATTTTATTTTTCGAAAACGGTTATTCATCATTATGAATTAGTTTAAAGAAGAAAAAACGAGTTTCTTATTAAGAAATAAAAGTACTTTTGATATAAATTGATGACTGAGTTTTTATAAAAATTTACTTAATTTAATCACTTTAAATACAGTCCTTCATTAAACCTTTCTTATACTTAAGAAAACACCTATATTTTAGCAAATGTAAATGTGGCACCGATTTTTGAAAATTGCAATTTCTAAGAAAAATGCAGAAAAGCTTTTGGTTTTTACATTTCCAGCCCCTCCTTCTTTTTAAATAAGAGAGAATATTTAGATTTCGTTATTTGTATTCAGAATTACTGAGCCAAGTAAAATGAATATCCGTTTTTGCATAGAGTGATATAATATAAAAAAATATAATTCAATAGTGATAGTACTAACGTATTATATGGTGCAATTCTTATATGTCTTAAATGAAGAAAAGTGTAATTATAGATTCAATCGATAAAGAAATGGTTTATTCAAATATTTGCTCACCTTTCAGTCTATTTTCAATGATATTTTGGGTTCCTGACGGGATTTCATGATTTCATACAGTAAATAAAACAGTTCAGAATTTGTTGTAGCAATTAACCGTAATCTTTCAGAAACGCTGATTTTCAGCTGTCCATCGTTGAAGCCTGCAGAATAGTTTAGAAAATGAACTGGGAAGTGATCAAACCCCTTAGTAACCCATATTTTTGTTTGATTATGTAAGCAAACAGTAAACAAAAAAAAAAACGTTGCTAAAATGTTTGATCGCTTTTTTTTTCGTTCCTTGCTTGTTTACAGAATCAAAGAAACAAAACAGGTTTAATTCACATGTTCATCTATTTTCCATGATTTTCTATTTATCGTGATTCCATACTGTAAATATAGTGATTTATCATAAACTTTTTCGTACGTTGATCATAACGTTCACCATATATTCCATTCCACAGCGATACATATTTATGGGAAAATTTTTACGGTAAATTAAAATAGCGTTAGTGGTAAAACGAACCGAAACCATGACACTTAGCAAAATCTCTCTAATAAGGCAGTATCAGTGTACTTCTGTTGTTTCTGAAAAAAGTCGCGAATTGCAACTGCCCAATTCAACTCATGCATTATCTATATACTTAAAGTCTTGATGGGTGGCTTGTAAATTCGAGCAACAAAGATTTTCACTTCCCATATAATCGATGAAAAGATGAACTCTACTCGTATGTGGCCCTCCGTTTAAATTAAATTAGAGCCAAAAATGGTCTAAAAAAACGAATACCGGAGTAACTAGAAAGTAAATACACAACCGCACAAAATTGTGAAAAAGCACGTAATTATTCAAACCATTTTACTCTTCACACCATTAAACTTTTGCTTTCTAAAACCATGTTGATAAAATGACATACCTTTACTATTCGGTTACCTAATATTATAGCTTTTCTCATCCTGCCAACGTATCTCTCCTTAGCCATTTATGTATCTCTCCTCTTTATATTGATGACATCCAGCACACATCTAGGACTTACCACTAGGTTTTTAATGGTGGCCATCAGGACTAACTTACAGGTGTTCATCACTAAAGTGATTGTAGTATCAAGGAAGTGCTAGCAGAGTAAATACTCAATTAAGTTTATTACTTAATATGCGTTCTAAGTCGTCCCTTAAGTTTTCTATGAGATTTAGATTGGGACTGAATCTAGTTTTTTGAACACACATTTCATCAATCCATGCTAGCGCAAAGTCCAGAGAATAGAGTAGTTGTTCATCTATAGGAGAAAAAAAGCCAACCCCAAAATATTGCCATTGAGCTGGGGGAGCAGCATTGTCCAGAATGTCAACTTCAGGGCTTTTGTTTCCAACCAAATAAGCTGAAGGGCCATAAACCATAAAAAACATAAACCTCCCAACTTCTTATTTACTTGAGTGTTCGAACACTTTTGACCAGATGTTCTACATGGGGACGGATAGTATCCACTACCTAAATGAGTCACTAAATAAATATACAGCTATTTACGAAATCATGAAGCACTGTTTTATTCTCTGATCGAAATAACAAATGAACTAATGAAAAATGGAGTGAACAGAAATCGATGTAAAAAGGAATTCAGGATATATATATATATATATATCCTGATATATATATATATCCTGATATATCCTGATATATATATATATATATATATATATATATATATATATATATATATATATATATATATATATATATATATATATATATATATATATATATATATATATATATATATATATATTGTAAATCAAGTGAATATTTCCTTAAATTAACAAGTGCCTAATTTAAAATTCTTATTCTCTGTTTTCCAAAATTTTACAATTATTTATTAAAAGAAATAGTCCTAACGAATTTTCCTTAAATTTATAACAATATAAAATTTAATAAAAATTTAATTTATACTTATAAAAATTAATTAAAATCTCTCCTGAAATATTAGAATAATTATAAAAATATATTAAATAAATCTCTGAATTAGATTATACAAATAGACGTTACAGTAAAGAACTACTAATTTCTTCTATGAATTGTAAGAAAACTTAAAAATTAAAATAGTTTGAATTCTTACAATTATTCATTTATTTACATGATCCATTTTAATCAAATATTCATTATTATATAAATATGATTGGTTAAAATGGTTTTACAAGCATAAAACAGATAAATTTTATTAATTCATAAGTGTCTGAATTCCGTGTGTCTTTTATTCTATTTGTATTGTTGGATACTTTACATTTCTATATTGATGTAAAACTATTAAATATGTGTTTATTATTGTGAAAAAGTTTCTAAACGTGTTGGAGGCGAGGGGTCAAAACTAAAAATCATCTGAAATTTTAGTAAAAACACGTCTATTTACATGCCCCAATACTTCTTGTGAAAAGAGTAAATCACGTCACTAATCAATATTTTAAGGTCTGATACTTCCACACTAACCTATTAAGATATAAATGCTTTCAGTAGACCTCTAAATCAAAGATCAAATTTCGCTATAAAATATCGGCATTTTGGGTGGATCATCCACACTTTTGGCGCATCTTTTCACCATAGAATCAGTTTCACAGTAAAATTGTAATTCACAGTAAAGTGTTTAATAATAGTTACATAAATATTTATTTAATGAATGAATTTATTTAATGAATGAATCAGAGATTTTTCGGTTATTGTAACAATTACGGTATATCAGATTGCTTGCTCCATAACATGTTCTGGTATGAATAGAAAAATTCCTGATCAAATTTCGCTATAAAATATGGGCACTTAGGGTGCATCATCCGCACTTTGAGAGCATCTTTTTACCGTAAAATCAGTTTTACCGGAAAATATATATCGTAGTTTTATAGTTTTTGCAGAAATATTTATTTGATTACAATGAATCAGTGATGAATCAGGTATGTCAGAATTTTTGTCACGTAACTGGTTCTGGTATAAATAAATTTTAAGGTAAAAAGTACCGAAACACTGAGTGCCGGCATATATTACTGCAATTTTGTGCGGATTTTTTTACAGAGCTGATAATTCTTTGAAATAGAACCATTTCCTTAAACTTGGGCTACCAAAATCTGCTTTTTCCAACAGCTAACAGCAAAAGTATATTTTTATGAGATTACATACTAATGTACCTAAAAACCTTAAAGTTTACCTGATGAAAATTTTCAATAAAAATTTGAAATAAAATTTTTTATGACTTCCAAGATCATTAACTGCCTTTTTCTTAACTATTCAAGTAGAAAAGAAGCCTTAAGTATAGTAGAAATAAATCAATTTTTAGATCTATCGTTACTATTTGACTTTAATAAGGTCCTAAGCTTTGAGCTCTTTTCCTTAGTAATAAAAAATACAGAATTAATTTTGAAAAAGCTGTATGCTGTTTTTTAAAAAAAAATAATGCTTTGATTGAATATGAAAACCAGTAGTTCATTTCCTTCCCTAAGGTAAAATTTTCTTTCTACCTAGAATTTACTGAGAGAGGGAAAATTGACCAAACTATACTCGTAACTATACTGGCAAATGATATAATGTTTTCGTTGCAGCTTTTACGCTGAGTCGAATGAATTTTCTCTCAAGTCGCTGTATCTAATAGTTAAGAAAATGTTTAATTTTTATATAGAAATAGGGAGAAATTTTGAACTCATAGACATTTATGCATCTGGCATTGAGATATTGATTCGTGTATGAAAATAAAAATATGTGCTTTCCGCACACACCTATTAAAAATTTTTAAACTCTTATTTTACTGAAATGTCAATAATGAGTACTTCAAGAATAAATGAGAAACAATGCCTCTTTGGTCTGAATTGCAATATCAGAAGCATAAATTTATAAGAGTTAAATGTTGATCTGTTTCAATGTAAAACTTAAAGAAAGCTTTTAACTTTTAGTGCCTCTATAATAGCCTCTTAAGATCGAACTTAACTGAAGCTCACTTCGAAGGAGGGTCTTATTTTCATATATTCATATAGAGCTTAAATCACATTTTTTTAACTATCTGCAATTTTCCTATAACTATCTATGCATTCAATTATTCATGCACGGGCATTTAAGTTTAGGGCCTTATGCATGAAAACTGAAACAGAAACCGTATATTTGTGAATTGATTTTGTTTTCGTAATACTTAAAGCTACTATTCCAGCAAACTCCATAACTGCTTAGTTTTAGCTGTTAATAACTAAAGGAGCTGTGCAGCATATCATTTTCTTACTACTTTAAGATCAACTAAGGTCACACTAACTATGCATCTCACATTTGTTGATTATTTTGGGTACTACATATTAGTCTGTATTCACACATATATATACCTTTTTGGTTTATTGTTGTCAATCAAACCCTCAGAGAAATAAAACTCAGCAATCAGAGAATAAAGATTCAGCAATCTTTAAGCTATATTTCGTTACTTTCGCAAATAAATTCATCAATAAATTCATCATTCATATCACGAGATTTATGACGAAACATGAACTTTCAAATGTATGACGAAAATGTTTCTAAACTCAGAACTTTATCGTGATGCATTGTGGGAGATTAAATAGAATGACAAAACTGGAATAAAGACTAGAAAATAACTTCTTGAAGTTAGCCGACTGTCTTTTACGGTGACCAAGAAGTTAGGCTCATACCACGAAGATCTGGGATCAAATCCCACTTCGAGCATACCCTTCTTGTATTGGTAGAGAGGAGGCTATGTGGTGGCCACGAAAAAATTTTTATTAGAAATGCATCATACACTATGGTTTTTTCTGTAAATAATAAAATCATGAAATATTTCTTTATTTTTACAAAATTCATTTCCTTGAAGAAGTGACTTTGAACTTTAATTATTTGGTGACTTTGACGAAATGTTTGCCCGAAGTATAACGGAAACGGTTCCGTCAAAAATGACGAAAGTTTCATGATATTTGGTGGGCAAATTTTACAGTGGAATCCTTATTTCGAAGATTTTTAAATGGTTTTTGATTTTTGTTGCAAAGTTCTCCTGAAAATATTTTATTTCATAACCGTCGTTGAACAGCCGACCCAATTTCATGGGTTTACGACTACTAATGTTCAACTCCGTAGCCTTGTAATTTTGAACTAATCCAGAAGACAAGGAAACTTCTGGACCTCAGAGGTAATTTGTTATGGGAACATGGAGGACTTTGAGACTCGACAGATTTAACGTGCATCAGTCACCATTTACTACACGGGTAGTCTTCGGCCGCCGAGGATCGATCCCACGACCTCTTGGACATGGGCCCAGTGCCCTACCGACCAGGCGCTCCCGGCCCTCACTAACTATTATGTCATAAATATTTTCAGATATATCATAAATATTTTCGAATATATATATCATAATATATTCGATCCTCGCTGACCGAAGACTCCCCGTTTAGTAAATGGTGACAGCTGCACGTTAAATCTGTCGAGTCTCAAAGTCCTCCATGTTCCCATAACAAATTAATACCTCTGAGGGTACTAATCCAGAAGTTTCCTTGTCTTCTGGATTAGTTCAAAATTACAAGGCTACGGAGTTGAACATTAGTAGTCGCAAACCCATGATATTGGGTCGGCTGTTCAACGACGGTTATAAAATAAAAATAATAGTTAGTGAGTAGAGTCAATACTGTGGTTAACTCACTACGTAAAAACAATTCGAATAAGTAAATAGATGAGTTTTTCTTAAAAATACAGAAGATCTTAAGAAAACCTTAAGAAAAAAAATTTGCAATAAATAAAGAACACATATCTACTATACATATATATATATTCAAGTATTTTCTTACATATGAAGTAAATATAGTTAAATAATTATATATCTATGTAGCAAAAAAAATATTTATTTACTCAAGCTTTCATAATTCAACCTTCGGACCACATTGATCCATACAATATTCATATGTAGCAAATGTAAATAGAAGAGAACGATTGAATTAGCTCAAAAACATAATGATATTTAATGGAAAACTAATAAATAATTTCCATTATCTCTTCCTAAATAATTATTTTCCTAAATATAAATTTATAGTTTTCGGATTTTTTTCCATATTTCCTGCAGTATTGTGATAAATTTGATAATAGAAGAATAAACGAAAACCACTAAAATATGTTATGAAATATATTTTTAAGTTAGATAATGTAATTTATAAATTTTTATTCAAATGAAAGTTAAACTTTTACTTTTTATAAAAAAATATGTTTAGTGAACTTTTCTTTCCTTATAATCGCACTTTTATAATCACACTGTTGTGGTATATAATAATTTTTAAATGACTATCTTTTTAAATCCATTTAGAAATTAATTTGTACCATTGAATAGTTTGAAATGTTAATAAAAATTCTCAATATAAAGGAATACGAAAAGCGTTTAGACGCATTAATTCTTTTGTAATATATTCCCGCTTTAATAGCCTTCATCAAAAACAGCTGGTGCATTATTTTTCGACAAGTCCCTAATGCCTTTGTTATGGAACAAAGAATTAATTGGGTTTTTATGATTTCTGAAATTATATTGCTTAAAAAGCAGCTAATAAAAATGGAAAACTCCAAAAATATGCATAAAGCTTCTTTTAAAAGCATTGCATGCTGAATTTTAACAATGACTGATAATCCCAACGCTGTTTAATGATAAATATAATATGTTTGCAGCTATCCGTGGTTATTTTGTTATTTTTATAAAAACCTCCTATATTTTTCTTAATTATTTAAGTAAAATATTTTACTTTTTTGTTATATTTTCTGGCAAAACAAAAAATTGTTTATATAAACTAAGCTAAATCATATTTTTATAATACTTTTTATTTCCTATTTAAAATTTTTCTTGGAAAAGTCTTTTATTCCATTTTAATTTTAAAATGCTATTATTTTAAAATTTAACGGACATTTAAATTCATAAAAATCGCATAAATATACAGGTATTCCATTAACACCACCCTGTTTATTTTTTGTATCTTATTAGAAAATTAAAGCAAATACATATACACATTGGTGATCACAAATTAATATTTTAACAAGGAGAAAAATAAAAACGCTATAGAAATCTGATAAATGAAGGTGAACTTTAAAGTGTTTCTAACAATTGTTTGTAATAATCATCTCCCTCGTGCAATCCAATCTCTCTTATTGTTTGTGAGATTTGCCCTCGTGTTCTGTGATTTGTCAACTTTAAAAAAACGTTTTTCATTTCCTTTGTACAAATAGATTTGAGCCTCTCCTAATGTGTACATTTTAAGTTTTTATTTTTGATAAGCCCTGATTATAAGAGAGAGTGTTTGGGTTTAATTTTAGGGGATATTAGAATCTCTGGCTCAGAGAGTTAATACGTTTTTCCTTACACTATTTAAAATATTTTTTTCCTGATATAAAGATTAATATTTGCTTATACTGCACGTTAAGAGAAATTTTATCAAATCAAATAAAAAGAACTAGCAATTTTTTTTTTTAACATCCCCTACACTGAGGAAAATTTTATTGTCAAAATTACCAGAGTATGATAAAATTTACAGTTCTTCTATCTCTATGGAAACACTAAAAATCTCTGCAGTTTTTACAGAAGCACTTTTGTAATGATATTGGTTAATATTAACAGTAAATAGGTTTTTATTATCAGTGATAAAATCCGGTAATGTGGAAAAAAATATTTGATAGTTTTATAAGATTTATAGTGCAAGGCATAACAGCCATTTATTTGGTTAAATTTGCTTTTAAACTTTGTATTTTTTATTAAATGTGCGGTATTAAGAATTATAATTTTGAAAACCAAAATTTTCGGTAAACCATTACAATGGGGGCAGAAAAATTACCAAAATAATTGTTTAAAAATTTAATATTTTGGTTCTTAATAGCAAAATCATGTTTCTTTTTACCGGAAATGTCGTTACTATACAGTGCTTAATTTTACCAGATTTTTTTCCTTTTGATGTGCAAATTATTTTAAAATACAGAGAATTTAAGTTTTACAATAGCTATTTGTATAGATAAAACATATGTCCCTGTTTATTAAAATACAATAAAATACAATAAAAGATGTAATCACACTTTTCTCCAACAGTTTCTAAAACTATTTATTTTTCTTCCTTTGTTTGTGAAAGTTAAATTACTATAAAATTTCAAAAATAACAATGTTTACAGGAAAAATCAGAAGTCTTTAAAACAACTTTAGATTTATTTTCTACGGTGAATAGTAATGCCTGAATGCTAAAATAAGCTTAAAGAAAAATAAGCTACAAAAAATCAGACAATATAATCTCTTTATCCTTTTTAACAACAGCATTTTTCCAAAAGGCTTTATTGTCTTAAAACAAAATCAATAACACCAGAAGAAATGCATATAAAGAAAAAATACCATGTTTACCAAAAAGAGTCTGAAACGCTTTATTCAAAAAAGGGAAAAATTGTCTGCAAAACTTTTCCTCCGTATTTGCACTAAGAAACAATTTCATTTAAATTGAAATTTAAGAAATGTTACTTCGCGTAATCCAATTTAAACTGGCAGAATGACAACAGAAGTGCACTTTATGTCCAAAAAGGCAAAGTTTGATCTATTTAACGTACAAAATAAATTTATTCCCTTTCAGTTGGAAATTCCGAATAAGAAAAGTATGCTGATTTACATAGCTCGTACATCATCGGAATAGCTCCATTTTGAAACTCCGAAAAAAAGTACTTCTTTGTACACTCACGAGTCAATGGCTCAATTTAAGCTGTTCTTCTACCATAAATCACATGAAATGCAAAGTATTAAAGAAAAGGATCACCATTGAAATATATTTTTTTTAAAGTTGCTGATATTTTAAAGGTAAAAGTGATCTCAAGATAGGAATGTTTGTCATAAATTAATTTATGACCCACGTGCACATTTGTTTGAAAAGTTCTTTCAAATACCCTTCTTTACTGCTTAAACGTGATCGGTAACAAAGTTATCTGAAAGAATTAAATGGCTTCATTTGACTCTGCGATAAATTTTGAAATATTTCAATTTCGTAAAAAACCGGGATGAATAATGGCGATTTAAGAGAAATTCTAGATTTTAAAAAAGATTTTAAGTTTTAAGAACTGATTAGTTTTAAATTCAGTCAAAAATTAATAAGGATAAGGCTTTTAGGGTTTTAATTAAGTTGTTAGTATATAATTAAATTAAATCATTTTCCAGTTTAAATTTTTTCTTAAAACTTTTGTTTTCTAGAGAAGTTGTTGCTGATTCATTTGTTATTGGTATGTATCTTTAATTTATTCTTAAAAGTGAGATTACTAAGGAAAATTTCATTTTTGTCAGAATAACTTAACTCGAATTTCACTCTTCAGATATGCATTAAACTCCTAATGTTGAATAAGAAACTGAATTTAAAATCTTTATATCTGAGAAATGTATTAAGAAACAAACCAATAAAAAGAAATAAATATTTGACCCATGTGTTTGTAAATGACCTACGTGCACATTTGTTTGAAAAGAATTATATGGCTTCATTTGAGCCAGCCATGATATTTTGAAATATATCAATTGTAATAAAAATCAAATGAATAATGCGAGTTTAAGAGAAATTCTAGATCTTATTGCTTTCTAAGGAAATTGTTTGTTATTTTAAGTACTGATTAATTTTAAATTCAATTAAAAATTATTATGAATCTGGCTTTCTTGATTTTTATTAAGTCGTTAATGCATAGTTATATTAAACCATTAAGCAAAAACATATTTTTTCTTAAAAAATTTGCTTTTCAAAAACATTTTGATGGTTCAATCATTATTTATTTGAATCATCAATTTATTTTTGGACTAATGATTTCCAAGGAAAACTGCAGCTTTATAAGAAGAGCATCGGTTGATTTTTGCTTAACATATGTACTCTAAACTCCTAATGCAGAAACAAACGGAGTTTAAAATGTTAACATTTGAGGAATTTATTAGGATATGCCAAACGAAGCAAATTTATATGTTATAGTATTTGTGCACTGAAAAAAGAATTCCGGTGAAATTATCATACTTTTGAGACATTTGTAGTTTGCTACGGTAATGGTTTATTGGAAATTCAACTTTTCCAAATTATATTTCTTTTTACCACATATTTAATGAAAATTTGAAACCAAAATGAAAATTTCAAAGAATAAGTTGTTTTTTCAGGATGTTCAGAAGAATCAAGTTTGAATACGTTTGACTGTTATTCGGAAGGCATCATTCTTTTGACCATTATTTTAATAATTTTAACATTTTGATCGTTATTCCTTTTACCGAATAGAATGGTAATATACCTTAAAATCTGCTTATCATATTAAAATTTGTTTAATACGTTGGCTCACTAAAATTGTTGATATGAGTTAATTGTAATATGACAGTTAAGTATATCTTTTCTTAATCTATTTCTTAATAATAAAAGAGAAAAAAAATGAATGAGTTATGCTTTAAAGTTTTTAATTAAAAAATTATAGTTAAATAGATCAAGGTCAAGCAATAGATCAAGCAATATTTTCTCATAATACATTGATAAGCTATATTTAATGCTTTTTTTATGAGGGTAGTAAAACTAATTTATTTATTCATATACGCAAGTTTTATTTATTCATATACTCTTACTTGCAAATACAAAAACCGTCTTAAAAATCCCTAACAATTTCAAAAGATAGCACAAGTTTTATAAAAACAGTATGAAGATACATCAAGGCTTATCCCTCATCACTCTTCAAAACGTTTAGCGGAACGTTGATACAGCATGGCGAGGAAAGCCCCTGGAATTTAATCCAAGTGAAACTAACAAATATCAAACCTCATTGGAACTTTCGTGGAGAAATATTGTTATTTGGCCAAATGCTCTAAAGAGGTGAAATAACGGGTTCAATATCTCTGTGATCTCTCTCTCTCTCTCTCTCTCTGTCTCTCTCAAATTGTGCAATCTATTCAGGTCAATGGAGCAACCGAGCCTGCATATGCAATGCGATTCTAAAATCATAGGAAAAACATAAAAGGGAGGTAGGGCAAATGATAAGGATTAAGAATCACTTAGGAAATACTAACAGGAATTATCATCCCACTAAGCCAGGGGCGCTTTCTTATTATGAACTATTTACATGTGCAACGTTTACCAGGTACTTTAATTTATCGAAATTATCGCGGGTTTTTTTTCTTAAAATTTATGTTTTATACTAATTATTCTCGAAAATTGCGTTTAAAATTTTTTCGGTATTAGATTTTTATCTAAATTCAATCAGACGACTAATATGACAAACTTGCCAAATCATTAAATTACTATAAAATAGCTATTTCTGCATCCATTTGAATACATTTTTCGACAACAATTACTGGAAAATATATACTGAAGTGGAAATTAATATATTTTAGATAAATATAAGCACCTGTACGAAGGAAAACGTATGAACAGTTGTTAATGAGGAAACGCTCCTAGATACGTACGATGACATATCAGGTCATCTGTCCCCTTACAATTCTAATTTTTATGATGTGCCTTATCCTCCCTTCAAAATTGCTCAATCTGACTTTAGAATTTCTCTGCTTAAGTTAAACAAATTTATTTATTTATTACCGCTCTAAAGAACAATTGATTGAACAACGAGATTGGACACATAAATAAAGAAAATAAACATCATTCCACGTATGCTATTGGTTGGGTAAAAATTATTATTATTATAAAAAAGTGAATATTAATGTATTTCATGTATTTATAGTGCTCTAAATTAATTTTCATAACATGTGCTATTATTAATTAAAGATATGATAGAGCATAAATGAGTAATTGCTTTTATTTTATACAAAAGCATAGATAAATTTGCACTTGAAGAATCATAAACAAATAATACAGAAAAAAATTAAAAAAATTATTAAATTATCTTTTATTCGGTATATCTCTTCTGAAAAAGATAAATTATGAATTCTCAAACGAAAGGTCACGAAGATTTATTTACTAGGGAGATACATTATCTCTAGCTATTTGAATAAGACAAGAAAATGTTAATTTTTATGACATGATAAGAAAAATAAAAATGCATGAAATGAGAAAAATGAATTAATTATCACGGAAATAAAATTTATATAAAAATGAAGGAACATCATAAATATTTCCACTTCAAAATTGACAGATCAATAATAATTCTAATTCAATCATGATTCTTATTCCTTTTGTTCTTATTTAAACCATTGGGAAAAAATATCAGTAGAAAAGTAATGTATATATATATATATATCAAGAGGATAACCATGAAAACCTTTCACAATTAGCCTGATGATAAGGGGACTCTAAACTATGCTCCATTTACGACTGAGAATATTTTACGTCAACACCTTATCCAGTGAGAACAGGTTGCAGAATTTGTATTGACCAACCATTGCTGAGATTTAAACCCGGATCACCTCATTAAGCGGAAAACACTCTATCCCTTGAGTCATCAAAGCTCGTAGAATCAGTTCCTTTCAAAGTGTCCAAATGTCTAACGTCTCTTTATATTGCGTGAAGTCTAATTGCAGTGAGCTTAGCAAAGAGCCGTGGTGGTTCAGGAGAAAAACACTCGCCTCCCAATTAGGTGGCCCATGTTGGAATCCTAGCAATGGCTGGTCTATAGGAATCCTGCACCCGGTTCGCACTGACCAGTAATGCTGATTTAAAATATCCCTAGTGGTAGACGGATCATGGAATCGATTCCATTTACTGTCGAGCTAACCATGGGAGGTTTTCGTGGTTTTTTTTCTCTATGTGATCTAAATGCAAGTTATTTCAATCAAAAAGTCTTCCACATTTCTAGTTTCTCCCATTGTTTGTTTCAGGAGTTCCCTTGTCTTCAGGGTTGAGTACAAAGTTGCTAGACTCCGGAGTCGAGAATTGATAGTTATAAACTCAGGACTAGGTCGGCTATTCAACACGAGTTAAAAAATAAGTGAAATAAACCTTGCAAATATCATTGGCAATATGTAAAATGATTGGTCTGCATCGGAATAACTTATAAGGTTTTAATAAGTCAGTAATGAGAAACTATAAATAAGTCAGTTGAGAATAATATCGTGACTATATTTGAAACTTGTCAAACTAACAAGAATTCATCTCTCAAAAATACATAAGCACATTAGTTTAAATATAAGCTCCATAGTTAAACATGTACACCGCCTTTCGTTATTTTATACACCTATTTCATTTAGTTTATTCGAATTTGTAATTTTTTAACTCTTGCACGAACGTAATATCTTAGTCAAGCAAAAACAAACAAATTTTACTACGTAATTTAGCATAAACAAACATTATGTCAAAAATATTTCTTTTCAGAATTACTTTCAGTAGTAATCACCACTCCCAACAATCAGGGCATCATTAGACAAAATTTTGAGTCTAATATTATTCCGATTCATATGAAACTCATTAAACATACTATTCCGTTGATGTTAGAAGAAGTTAACATTTCAATAATTTCTTTTACTATTTAAACTTCTAAGACTTATGATTTTCATGATAACTCTTTTGGATATTAATGCTTTTCCAATAATAATAATTATTTCTTGATAGCTTTATTGTATATTTTTTATTCAAACAAAAAATTAATTT
Organism: Parasteatoda lunata; assembly: GCA_949128135.1. Taxonomy (NCBI): domain Eukaryota; kingdom Metazoa; phylum Arthropoda; class Arachnida; order Araneae; family Theridiidae; genus Parasteatoda; species Parasteatoda lunata. The sequence goes on along the minus strand of OX421974.1, from coordinate 56,270,875 downwards.
TTTTCAAGCTGTGTCCATAAAACAGCTGAAATGTGAAATCTAATTTTTATCATTTAATCTATGTGGTTACAATTTTTTTAGCTTTAAATAGTTTTCCAATCGAAATAAATTAATATTTTTTAGAGTCATAGTTGTTATTTTTCTCTTATCAAATTTATGGATAGTTCAAAATGCTTAGAATCTCTAATTTGCATCATATAATTTTATCAAAAGACTAAGAAAAATGTCAGACAAAAATTTATAAACCTATCTTAATTTTTTTATGTTAGATGGTTTCTAATGCCATTAATAAATAGGGACAAAAAGTTAACTCGCCGCAAACAAAAACATCCAAGAACTCCATGAAGACCCATAATTCAATTTATTTTAATATACTTCCTAAAATAAAATTTAATTGAAATATAATTCAGTCGGTGGTTTTTTAGAAATTGAAAATATTATTTGGCATGCCAAAATAAGAATAACATATTTTTCAAAATTAAATAAATAATTTCTTCATTCCTTTTCGAAATTAATTTATTAATTAAAAAAATCAATAATCTCATTTTAGCGAAAATCATTAATTTTGGTAAATAATATTCCATATTAATTAACTTAACTGATATTGTTTCTTCATACTAAATTCGCAGAAGCAGTCGAAACCATTGAAATTTCAAGAGAAAAAAATTGCTGTAATGTTTTGATCATTAAAAAATATCTTTATTTACCTTCCTCCAACCAACTAATTTTAAATTTCTAAAACTTTTATTTAAATAAGATTTAAAACTTGTCAAGAAATAATATCGATCATGTCAAATCATGCATCAGTTACTCTTTCTTGATGCACGATTCTCACTTCCTCCTTTTCTTCGTCTTCTTCCTGGTCAAACACACTACAGCCTATTACAGGTCAAAACCGTTGCAATGTGTTTGCTTCAATAGATCCTGTGGTCTGCTAATGATTGAACTTTTTGTATCAATCTTCGACGGAGAACTATTATCCACCATTTCCACCGCCTATTTTCACTATGTGTTAAGATTTTACCGTAATTTTTACCGTAATTTACCGATCACTATGTGTCGAAAATTCCCCTTTCAGTTACACTTTTCTGGCCCTATTTTTTTTTCTATTTTTATAAATTATTTTCATGAAAAATCATATTTAAATTTATAGGGAATAGTAAAAAAGTTGCATTGTATATATGGAACTAACAACTATGGAACAACTTTTTTTTCCTCATTAATAATAAAAAAATAATAATAATAATATTTGTTTTATATGCTTCATCATGCTTCAAAATATTTTTCAATGAAAAAAGTTGCCAAAGTTTAAAATTTTTATATTAAAAGTATTTTTATTTTTAAGTTGTTTTAATACGCTTATGTAGAGTTAGCTATATGTTGCAGCGGTGAGCTAAAGAAATAGTGAATCTCCTATGGTTGCAAAATTTAAGCGCTCCTATGGAACAGTAGACGTCACTCACACCGCTAGTTGAAAAACTACAGGTAATGAGTTCGATCCCGATAGCCGATAATACAACCATCTTGTATAAGCAGAAAAGGGAGTTTTAAATCCGTCATTACCGAAAGTTCTGTCTCCGGTTGTGATGTGGAGGTTCAGAGCGAGGGGTACCAACTCAGGCATTGTCTACGTCGTCTGACTATAGTAAAAATTAAGTGGCACGAGATAAATCAATCAAAACGGGGCTAGATGCTTGGTCATGGTGGGATGGTGATGATAGTTGCAGAATCAATAAGATAGTCATAAAATCAATTATGAAGAATCATATATTAGTAACTGCTCAAAAATATCACTTTGTGTTTCAGTTCGATGTTTAATCCTTGTTTTCATTATAAGTAATAAAAAAAGGCAACAATATTTTCATTCATTTATAAATTTATAAATAAGTATGTCATGATTTTTTGAATGCTGGGTTAATTATGAAATAACATTATGTTTGAATGAGAACAATTGCGTTATTTGCTAACAATTTTTTCCTTGAATATGTTCAAATATTTCACTTTAAACGATTAATTTATTACTTTAAACATTTATGTTAACAATAAAAATAAATGATAATAGTTTTTTATGCAGACATTAAATTAAATGCCCCTCTACTTAAAGAAATTTTAGGTGCAAATATTTAAATTTTTTACTCCGCATATAAACTTTTCCGGCAAAATCATCTTTTTGAACCATTATCAAAAACATGTTGTAACGCAAATTACACTGTAAAAAATTAGGATCAAATTATGGTAAATAATATCGGTACTTAACTTAATCCAATCGGAACTTAAAATCCAACTATTGACTACATTACTTCATGATCATAGGTGAAGGTATATATTGTTTCAGTTATTTCTGAAGACAAAAGTGTAATTTTGATTTTTTTTAACTCGTACAAGTGCATAATATTGCTTTCTTACGTAAATTTTAAAGTTCATTAATTTCATGTTTATTTAGGGTTCTTAAAAAATTACGAACGGTTTTTTCTTAATTAATTACTTTGGTGACTAATTTGTCAATACAAGAACTACTTCTTAACCACATTTTTTGAGGTGGTAACTCAAATGACATCTTTCTAAAAAATGTCTTCTAATTAATTACAAACATATCCAATGCTCGAAGTCATAATTAATCTTTAGCTTTCATTAATTGTACTTCCCTCTCTTCACTTCATTTCATTCTCTGAAGTTCTCTGTAGTATACTTTCTTTTATTCCATTTTGCACACTAAAAACTAAATTCAAAACATGAAGTTGAAATCCCAAAGAACTTTTTTTTAAAGAGTTGTGGATTCACCTATGATTTCCGTATCAGATCTACCTGAGAAATAAAAAAAATGAACAAAAATTTAGATTTTTGAATGAGACTGCTCCCAGGAGAATTGGGTGAAATACATTAAAATTATTTGTAGAGTTTTTTAAAAAACTCTCATTAGAAACAATAGCATTCATTTGAGGATTTTAGCTTTTCTTAAAATTCTAAATTAATATTTTCTAAAATACTTCCTTTTCTTTAAATTCTTTTTTAGCTATTTTGATGACTAAACTTTCGGTTTAAACTGTTTTAGAATTCCACATTTAGCAAACCTTGTCCCACTGTCACCATTAATTTTGGTCTCGGCAACTTCCAGTTCAATTTTTGTCGATTATATGGGCTAATTTCTGAATTCTTCTAAAGAAAACAAATACTCAGAATTATGATTAAGACTACCAGAATATGATATTTATCGTATTTTTGGCTCTATGGGAACACAAAAAAGCTATGTAATTTTTTTTCCAAAGTGCTTTGGTATTAATATAGGCTAAATTGACAATAAAATATGGTTTTATAATGTATGACACAATTTGTAAAATGAGTAAAATTTGGTGATTTTATATTAAAACCTTAAAGTATGGTTTGATAACCATTTATTTGATTAATTTTGCTTTTCAGTTTTTTTTTTATTTTTATCATAAAATTTAATAATTTTAAAAGCAAACTTTCTTATAAACTTTTACCATAAGAACAGAAAAATTGCCAAATGAACGGTTTAAATGCTGCATTTTTTTTACCAGAATTATTTCTTTAACCAAAAAATGTTATTACCCTACAATATGATAATTTAATTAGAATTTTTTTCTCCATTGAACCTGAAGAAAATGAAAATAGATTTGGCTTAATTTTAAAGTCAATATTTTCCAAAATTTTATTTTGAAACTTTTCTACGTCTAATCTCTAATATACTAGGAGTAGTATTATAATGAACCGCTTACAATAAAAAATATACTGATCGAATTATCCGTTACATAATGGAGTCTGAATAATGCATGGGGTTAACCAGCTAAACCCAAATATGCCAATTAATTTTTAAATTGTGCAGACAATATTTCAGTTTACGAAAACAAATTAACCTTACTAACCTTACAGCTGGTACAGCTGAATTGGCAAATCATTTTTTCAAAAAATTTAGTTTCTTGCTCCTCAAAGAATGGATAGTTGCAATCGGGACAATATAGTCTCAATACTTCTGACAGACAAGTGATCAAAAGTTTGATCTCTCTTTATGTTAAACACACATTTGACGCATTTTGCCAACTGCGGAACTGTTTAAAATAATAAAAATATTTTTACACGCAATTGTGAAGTTAAATTAGATATAATTTCGTGAATAATTTAATTACGAAAAAAATCATTTTTGATGTTTTAATTATCAACACTTAAAAGAAATCAACACTTGAAAGAAATTAAACATAAATAACACAAATGTTTACTTTATTTTAAACTATGTAACTCGACAACATTTGAGTGAAATAAGCTGTAAAAAATAGTGAGTAATGAATTTTATACCCGGAAAACCCGGATTTTATACCCGGAATAATGATGTTCAGACCCGGAAAATTTCAATTCTTTAGATCTATTCAGACAATTCCGTTTATATTTGTGATTTTATGAGTTAATATTACAAAGTTTTAAAATATAAAAAAAAATTATTACTTTTCATATAGCAATTTTTTCAATAATTCCTAAATTAAATAAAGATAAGGTTATTTTTACGTCATTTTTTTTTTGTATCAATGAGTTTTACATTTTGGGTTTAGTAATTTCAGTTTCTCTTAAATGAGTAAATATTGAAATTAAAATTAGAGCAAAAATTTTTGACCGATTTCTTACCTAAATTATTAAGATCTGATAATCCAATTGATTGGTTCTCTGCAGATTTTGAGGATGAAAGTTCCAAATACGTCAGAAAAAGGGGAAAATGACATAAAATGCAATCATATGCACTAAAAATAACATAAATAAGAAAATTAGTCGGATTTTTGAATCTTATTAAATGACAATCAAATCAATAGATTAAAAGCTATTAAGATTTTCCAATTTTGTTTTCTTCCCTCTGTTGATTAAATCCCAAAAAAGATACAGATATCTTTTATTTTTATAAATAATTATTTAATCCAATTTGAAGTATACATAATAGGAATATTTAACTTTACCACTGAATATATATATATATATACAATACACCAATGAACTTTAATCCTCTCCTCCCTCGTGACTGGAATAAATTATATATCTTAAATTGATTTTAAACAATAAGCACGAGTGTGATTATTTTTCTCCAATTAATAGCAAATACAAACGATATAATTTTAAGCAATGAAAATAGGAATTCTGAATTTTGAAATTTCTCAATATCGCATTACTAAGCTTTGAAAAAGATATTTTATTAAAAGAAAAATCCATCTTTATCAGTATTAATTAATTTAAATGTAATAACTGTTTCAAATAATAAATATCAATTTTTCAAATATCTACATTAAATTCAAAACAGAGAGGCGTAACTTAATGCATTCTGGTTAAGCACAATAATTTTGTAAGAAATAAGTACATGCAATCCCACAAATGAAATATTTTTAATTAATCAAAATACGAATAACCAAATCAAAATTCTTATAAATCACACAGAGCATCTTAAAACAGAGTTAAAATTTACTTAGTTCTCTTAATTAATTACAATCTATTGTATTTAACGTAAACGAAACTAAATATAATTTTTAAATGCATATAGATTGAAAAATTAATTTGTTTCTATACAATCAAGAAAATGTTGAAAAGATCATGAAATTCGATTCCATAAAGCATATAAAAAATATATGTAACCGAACTACAAGAAGATAAAAGAATAATGTTAAATGAATTATGTTAAAAGAATTATGTTTCATTAATTTTCTCAATTATTTAGTTTTTGATCTTTGCTTATAATATAATGAGCTTAAATATTTTTTGCACTACGTAATTTTATCAAATCTCTAATATTTCAGTTAAAAGGAAAACTAATGATGTTTTCCAATTTACTTATTAATATAGTAAATGATATAATAAAGATATATGAAACAACATGCGGCAAGCAGTAATAAAAAAAAATATTTATGTTCGTCATAATAGTGTATAAAAGCACACAGCTCATTATTGTTATTAAACTTCGATTCTTAACATCATACTAACAATAAAAATAAAACAGTCTCCAGTTTCGAGTATCACTTAGTCTCAAAAAGTACGAGTTTTAGATAAATATACTTAAAAAGATTATTTATAATCTCCATATTTTTTCTTTCTCCCTTTTCAACATTAGTAATATAAAGAAAACTGAGACCTTGTAATAAAGAAATAATATCATCTACTTCTTAACAACTCTTTGTATAATTAGATCTGATAAAAAGATTTCTAAAAAAAATTTTTATAAAAAGTAAGAATGTAAATTCGGTTATTATTAGTTATATTAAGGGAATGAGTTGGGTTGAGTTAATGAGCAAATTAACAATGTATTGTTACATTTTTCATTTTTTTTTTTTACTATTAAAGAAAACAAATTCTGGTAGAAAATATAGAATGCTTAAAAATGTGGAAAACTCTCAAATTATGATTTCTGGACAATTCGAGTTTGTGAGCTCCTAGGGGGGGGGTGGAAATGTCTGGAGGAAATTAATTAAATCTCATTTATGAATTAAGAAAGATGTCTAGACGTTATCAATGATTAAAATTGATTGCAAAACACCAAATACTTTTCATTATTAATTTAATGAAATGGATTCCTTTAACAAATTTCCTAATTTACGTTACTTAATAATTTGAGATAGTTCCAAGAATTCTCATCTGTTAAATTGTATAGTAAATGAATATGCTATATTCGTAAAGATAATTCATTGCTGTTTTGTTAAGTTTTGTACACATCTATGTACATCTATGTACACATCTAACATACGCTATCTATGTTAATAATGGCAAGAGCAAAATTGATAAAAAAAAAAAAAATCTACAGTTTTTGGAAAATGAAACTGGTTGATTATCTTGTTTTCCACATTTGATAAATTTGTGTTGTTTTGATAAAAACATATTTCAAAAATTGAGAATTATACGTAGCTTTTTCTTCTAATTAAGAGAAATTTCACAAAATCTACAATATTTTAAAAAGTCAATTGATTTGCATATTTAAGGTGGGTTTTTTTTTTCTCATTTTAAATTCCTATTCTTTTGATAATTCTTTTCATTAGAAAAGTACACTGTAAAAAATTCCAGATCAAATTACGCTAAAAATTATAATTAGAATAGTACACTGTAAAAGTCAGGTAAAATTCATTTTCAACAGAAAATGTTACAAAGCAAAACGATCTACCGAACAGCCCCTTAACCACTTTAGTTAAAAATATTAGGGTAAAAATTACGGTAAAATTAATTTTACGAATAATGTACCAGAAATGCTGTACTTAGAATCGTTAATTGATCCAGATTTTTTTATAGATTTTATATAGTAATAGTTCTTCGTATTCGTATTTACCGCTGAAATTATGATTTATTTTATATTCTTTAAACTTTCATATGTTTATTAGCTTTATACTCATTCTATAATCACGGGGAAAAGGCTTTCAGAAGTCTCTTCAACCAATAGTACATTTTATGGCTAAGAACAATTCTTTACTTTTTCGATTTTGAAACCGTTTATAACTGGCAGGGTAAAAAAACCGTGAAATCAAAACTACATAGTTTTTTCTAACTTTTCAACTAACATGGTTTTAAAACTGTAAAAATAAAATATAAAGGGACATTAGAGTTAGGTTTTGGTTGAGTTGTGTTTTGTCAAATGAATAGTTGAATGTAGCTTATTTAGTCATCTAGTGATATTATGTAGCGTGAGAGATGGGAACTTTTTGTGTGAAGCAGCTCTAGGGTGCTGATAACTATGCGTGAATGAGAGTTTCGTATTTAAAACTCAGGATCACTAGCTGCTTACTTTTTTCAAATAAAATAAAATAGAACAACATGAATATTTTTTTTTCTAAAGAAAAGTAAGATTTATATTTCTGAGAAAAAATAAGTATCACTAAAGCTAAGTTGTTTACCAAAATTTTGACACAAATTTATATTATCATCTTCTTCATTTGTAATAAACATAAATACGTTATTCTTTCAAGAAGTACGTATGTAGCTTTACGTTATTCTATTTTCGCTTTGAACAAAACATTTAAGTCAATTTACAAGTAACAAGTTTTAATAATTAATTACAATTATAATAATTAATTTAATAATTAATTACAATTATAATTTAATAATTAATTACAAGTTTTAATAATTGTAAACAAGTTTTAATAATATAAATATTTATTTTTTCAAATGATAAATTTACAAAAAGTTCTTGTGATTTTTAGGAAAATATTTCTTTTTTTTTTATTTAAATTATAATTTTTTTTTTTTTGATCTGAAAGAACGAACTTATTCAAATTCTCCAGGTGTTTGTTAGTGTAATATGTTCCAAAACATTTCATTATTAATATTTTTGTTCAAAAATGATCTTAATAATTAAAATTAGATCAAAATATATATTTCTTAATTATCTTAAAAACATTTTAATATGTAGAAAAGCATCAAAGAAATTGAAATTCAGTTCGAAAAAAAATAATTAAATACCATAAAAAATTTCACAAAAACTTTTAAATAAATAAAATCATGAGACTTCATCAAATTATTAAATCTTTTTCTTTATCGCTTTTCCTCTTTCTTTTCAGTTATGAAATTTAGAAATATTATATTCCTTAAAAATTTTAAATTTTTTTACTGTGCCATATTTTTTAGCATATTATTTATTACACTTAAACAATTTTAATTTTGAGGAATGCTTACACCAATGCACTTTCAATGATAAATCTTTAAAAAATTTTGAAATTTTTTCCGCATTCTGTATTTTTAAAACAATGACATTATGGATTCATTTCACTTTTGTCGAATCTCAAATTATCAAACATTTGAAGAAACAACTTCATCGCGGATATTTACTGAGAGATCCTCCAAAACTTTATGCCTAACTTTAAAACCGGATGCATTATATGACAATGTGATTTCGGAGTTAGTGCACTCATTTGTCAACCCCTCAGACCTTTATATTTTGAATATTAATATCTAAAAAATTTAGCATTAGACTTAAGATTTTCATCATAATTATTTTCCTCTGTTACGATTGTTAACGAATTTTAACGAAATGATAGCAAAAACACTTCACAAGAAATGGTATCGTCAAAAATAAAAAGATATCCATTTTTGACAGTCGATAACTGAAGAGAAACAATTTCAAAAAATAATTTTGTCAACTCTATTGAACGATGTGTAGCATTTATTTTAATGCTTTTAATGAAATATATTTCCTTAAATAAGATAGTAATCCCCACAATTTGACGAAATGTTTACTCGACAAATTCCTTAAGAAAATGTTTAATGAAAAATGAAGCGTATCCTTTTTTTTTTAACCTTAACAGCTGATAAGAAAAAAATGCCATAAAAACTACACCTTTTTTAAAAAAATCTCAGATAAGCAAGTTTATTTAGTTTTGAAACAGAAAATTACAAAGTAAAAGAATAGCAAAAGAACTTTTAAATCCTCTAAATTTTAAAACTCTACTAATAAATAAAGCTAGAAAAAGGCTTTTTTTTTTAAATTTTCTTTACTAAAAAAGATTCTAAAAAAATATGTGACAAATTAACAAATTTTGACAAATTAAGTCTGAGCAAGTAAAAGAAAAACTCTTTTTCTTGATTGTTTCGGTGGATTACTTGTTCTTTCATACGAACTATTTACTTGTAACTAAAACTTAGGCAGCTTAATAAAACAATGCTAGGTGACATATTGTATAAAAGTGCTTTGCATTTTAATTCAAGGAAATTTGACTCTAGTAAGCTTGCGCTGTAAGACGTCTACTCAATTCAACGGCAGTAAATAAAAAGTTTTTCAAGGTCTATACAATATAATTATATTGAAATATAAGAATAATTACATAAGAAATTTTAATTTATTTTCGTTTTTCGAATTTTATAACTATAAAAAAAGTTATTTTAACAATTGTTTATTCCTATTTATCTAACCTTATTTTTCTGACAATTTCAAAAAAACGGAAAAAAAACACATTGACACGGTGCTGACATGAAAGATAAATAATATTTTTTAAATTGCCTAAAATATATGCTACAAGCAAACTTGAAATATTTGTTGCATTACCAATTTTCGTCCCATTTCATAGATTTTTCCATATTCTGATAGTTTTAGCCATATTTTTTTCTCTGTGTTCTATCCTGTAAATATTTTTATTCATGAAATGATGACTATTTTTACTATTTTTCTTCATTCTGATGAAAATTTAGCTATTTTGAGTAGCTAAAAATAAAAATAAGAGAATCTTTTGCGAAAACACCAATTTAAAGTTTTTTTATGGCACCAGAATCAATGATATAATCATAAGATGCATGCGATTCAATTTATTTAAAATTTATGGAGTTTCAGCCAAAACAATTTCAACTCATTTTTTACGCTATGAGGTTCGAAAAAACAATTATAAGATGCAAATTTCAAATTTATTAGTTTTTAGTTATCAAACTACTTTTTATTTTTAAAAAAATGGATAGGTAAATGGAATCAGAAACCTACAATTGAAAGGATCACTCTTTGAAAAATTGAAACTATATTCGGCCTTCAAAACTTAGCTAATTTGTAAAAGAAAAGAAGAAGGTGTGAAGAAAGCTTTATGAAAGATGTCAATTTCAATCTATTTCTTGCATTATCCAGACCAATACTTAAGCGTGTCATCTGGGTAAAATGTTATTTTAAAGTCATCACGTTCGAAATTTTTCTACAGTCTTATACTAGTAAACACTATTTGTTTATTCATAATAATATAAATACTTAATGTTTCAAAAATATTTGTCAATTTTCTAAAAGCATGTAAATTGCATGTTTCTTAATATTTAGAAGCAAGAAATTTGTTTGAAAATAACTTTTACTCTAAGACAACTAAACAGAGTCTTTTTAAATCAGCCTATTTTTTTTTATCTCAAACTTTATTAAATAGTTTAAGAACTAAATAATTTTTTATTATTTTTTTAATAATTCTGAGAATGAAATTTTTACAATTATAACAGCAATACTATATGCAATCACCATTTTGTTTTTCAATATACAATTTTACTACTAACAATCATTATTAAAATTGCGATACTATCCGTATACTGAGTAAAAAAATCATGGTTAAAACTACCAGAAAATGTTACAATTTTCAACTTTTCTGGCTCTATGGTAACACCAAAAAGCAGAGTAGTTTTTACTGAAGCAGTTGGTAAGGATTTTGGTAGAATTAGAAATAAAATACAGTTTTATAATAAGTGGTAAAATTTGGTTGAAGGAGTTAAAATACGGGAGGGGAGAGTGGGGTCAATTGTAACATTTTTTACTTAACTATTTTTAACTAACAAAAATCCAATATATTATTAGTATTAATTGACAGACGAGTAAAGTAGACTATACTCTACTAAAAATAATAAATGCCTTATTTTAAATGTTATTATATTAGTTATTAGCAATTTTTGACAGTCGTGCACTCGTCAATTGTAACAGTTCATAAATTCAACTAGAACATAGTTAATTATACATATTATCATAGTTGTGATATATTTTTTAATTGATCAAAATAGTAGTGATATTTTAGGAGTGAAAATAATAATGAGCAGAGACCTAAAGGGTTAAACTTTTAACTTTAAGGGGTTAAAAATTTAAATTTATGATGTGAAAGGTGACAATTAAATAATGCACATGCAACATAATATAAATGATATAGAAAACTATTGGTGGTTCTTAAAGAGTTAAGTAATGGTTTGTAAACATAAGATTATTTATTTTCAGCTGTTACATTCGTCCCTTTACTTATTGTTACAATCGTCCCCAAGACGCCATTTCAGCTTCATTTGTTAAAAACAATGCTAGTTAATTAACAAAGCTAATCTTTTTTTTAAATGTTAATTAAGGTGTCTATTACATATTCGGTTAATAATTTTTATTTGTTTAAACAAAATTACTTTGTTACAATATAATATTCTAATTCCAAAAAAAGTACTTACGTAGCAGGAAAATATCTTTTGTGATGTAACTCTTTCAAAAGTACATAAAAATGGTTGTCAGCAGGGGTATACATGTAGCTTTATTAAATACACCTTGTGCGCCACCTAGGAACCAAATCTAGAACCCGACACTCGAAATCTTTGCTCTGTTACAATCACACTCTGCTACAATTGACCCCACTCTCCCCTAGCATTGCATAAAAACCATTTATTTGCTTCAATTGACATTTCATTCTGGAAACTTTTTACTAAATGCGTTCTAATAAGTACTGTAATTTTAAAAACCAGAACGTCTAGTAAGCCGTTACTATGTTAATGGTAAAATTACCAATTTAAATTTTTAAATAACGCAAATTTGGGTTTCTTTTATTAGAATAATCTTTGTTTTTCCAAAAATGCCATTACCAAACAGTACGTGGTTATTTTACTTGAATTTTATCCCCGTGTACATGGAACATTTTTGAAAGATCTTCCTTTCTTTAATTGTTGAAAAATTCCTAAGCCATTAGTATGTTGAAATATTTGTGGAGTTTTTTACAAAAATAAGTTATAGTATTTGTAATTATGCCCTTCTTTACATAAAAATAAATTGTGTTTTGCTCAATGCATAAATTCCCCTCATTGTTTTTCAAAAAATCATTGTTACATTTTTACAAACATCGTTATAATTGTTTACATTTTCGAGTACTTCCGAGAGATATCCATGCTTTATTTTTAGATCGATTAGTCAGTCAGTAGTAATATCTGTGTAATTGGTAATTTTTAATTCTATTCTACAATACTTATTTTCTTCTATCCATTAAATACCTTCTTTTCTTTAACTATAATGGAAACCAAATGTGTTGAACAGAATGTACGAAATATTGTAGCGTCAACGCCGGGAATCGAACCGTATTTCTGTCGGTCATGAGAATGACAGATTCGACCTCTCGACTATAACATGTTCCCATCAGCAAGTAACTCCATTAGGTGGGCCTGGATGTTTAACCGTATTACAATAAAGCATTTAATAGATGGTTTTTCCCACAGTTAACAGTTTGATTACCAACTAATTTATGGTTATTGAAATTTTTTTGTTTGAAAATAATAAAGTAACATTTAAATAAATTGTTACTTAACTTATTATTACTAGCTTCAAAGAATTTCTAACAGTGCACCATAATTTTTACAGTAATATTTTCTGCAAAATCAGAGTATTATTATTGTAAATAAACAAAAATTACTTTAAAATAATTACTTTATCTTAAGTAGTTAACTTTATTTTTTTTAATTTGATTACTTTAAAATAAAATAGTACAAAATTTGAAGACAAAAATTGAGTTTAAGGTGAAATGGTTTTTGCGAATGCTGCACTCAAGCTGCCAATACTATTTACCTTAATTTAATTCGGAATCTTTTACAGTGTAATAGTTACAATGTTCTCTTTTTTACAAGCAAAATTTTTCTCCATTGGAAATTTCGAATATGTTTCAAAAGTAACAAACTGCAACCACAAAACTAAAGCTAAGTAAATAATAATAATAATAAAAAATGCATTTTTAAATTAAGCAATTTTTTTTCTATTTTATATTTACAATAAATTTTGGCTGCATTACTTTCGTTATAAAATTCTTTTAATCTTGAAAGTTCACCGCATGCTCTTATAAAATAACGAGCATTCAAGTTCTGTTTCAAGTTGTTTAAAGTTTCGTCTAGACTAAAATGTAACTATTTTCTTATTTTCATTAAACTTCAAAATAGCAGTTTTTTAACTCTGATTTTACTTCTATTATTCATAGCCAATTATTACTGGTTTATACTGGTTATTCATAGTTAATTATTTTAAAAATATATAATTATTTGAAAGTTATTTGACTCGTTTAATTTATTTTTCTACAAATTCATCAAAAGCTAAAGATACAAAAAGATTCAGTTGAAAATTTCAAAAACATAACAAAAACAATTTCTATTTTAATTAAGAGGTGTTCCATTACAAATACCATTTTCAGCTACAGATTTATTTTATACTTATTTCAATTTTTTTCACTCCTTTAATAACTAAATTTTTAAATACTCCTAATTAATTTTATTTTCTTTATTTGTAACATTTTTCAACAGTAAGTAAATTGTTGCATACAAGACAATATGAAAACAATTTTTCTTCAGAAACTTACGTATTTAAATGTCATTGAATTTTAATAATAATTAAGTTTTAAGAATTAGTATAATAATTCAACTCTAGACACTAAAACTTATAATCCGGTCATCTCATTTTAAATCTTAAATTATTAAAATTCGCGTGCATTTTTACATTACAGCTCATTAGAGAACTTAATCTGCGTCTAAAGACTTTATTTAAGAAATATTTAATCACGTTTAATTACTTTAAGAATCTTTATTTTTGGTTTTAAATTTTCTGCACGTAAAAATCAACATAATTTAAGTATTTTTAAATTACTTTGCTTAGACATCATTTGTTCTTCCTATTAAACATAGATTTTTGATCTTTAAAAAAGATATCGACAGATTTCAATTAAATTCTGTATTTATAAAATACATACATATATAAAAAAACATTATAAATATAATAATAAGCATCTTTCTGTAATAATTTTAAAACTTAATTTTAATTTTTTAGCGCTCGTTACCCATTTTTTAAAATTTTCAGTACTTTACAAATCAACAGAATTTAAAAATTTTTAAATTGCTTTGCTACAACATCATTTTCTCTTTAAATATGTTAAATTGAAATTTTTGAGTTTTGGAATATAGCTATATATATATATATTAGCTGACCCGGCAAACGTTGTTTTGCCATATGAAATATGAATTATTTCTAGAGTACGAAAATATATCCTATTTATTGTAAGTGTGTGCGTATGTGGTATATGAGTGAAAGAGGCATGGAGCGCTGTGAACGATGACGGAATGTGAAAATAATAACACACCAAATAACAGATTTTTTAATTTATTGTAAGTTTTTTTATAAATTATATATACAACGAACTCTGAAAGTATTAGCCATAAATATTAATCTCTTAGTGCAATGGAGTGTACAATATTTTTTGTCATTCCATCTTTAGGTAACACAAATAAACTGGATGGTTTGCCAACTCGAGAGCATGCCACGTATAATTGTCCGTGTGAAAAACATGGTGTGCTCAATTAGCAGTCTGTGCTTTATTGTACATAGAATCGCTGAATGCTATTGTTAGATCGTTGCAACGTGTGATGTTGATACCATATATCATCAGTCATCGAATCTTTGTGATTATCCCATAGCGTATCTATAAGGGCCGAGAAACATGTAGATAATACTATAGCAAATAGTAGACGAATTTGCTTAGCAGTACAGTTCAATGCTGCTTCAGCAAGTATACATTCCCACTGGTTGTCGTCTTCCAGCAAACTGAGTGCAAGGCGTGCATCTTTATACGTTGGATGCTGATGTTCATCAACTTTACGTATATATATATATATATATATATATATATATATATATATATATATATATATATATATATATATATATATATATATATATATATATATATATATATATATATATATATATATATATATATAATATATATATATATATATATATACATATATATAATATATATATATATATAATATATATATATAATATATATAATATATATATATATATATATATAAATATATATATATATATATATATATTATAAATCTCTTGTTATATATAAATGTTATATATAATGTCTTGTTATATCATGTTATATATAAATCTGCCTGTTTCAAAATCAAATCTAAAATTGTTTCAAAATGTGATGTCTTTAGTTTTCTTTGCAAGCAAACGAGGAAAATATTAGTGTTTAAAACTATTTCTTTTAATCATATGAGGAAAAAAATAGCTAAATTTGCTGTCAATTATATATCATTAAAATACTGAAAATCAAAAAGCTAGCAAAGATGCTTAAAAAAGCGGAAAAGTTTAGTTAAATACATCTAATGCAAAATATCCGTAATTGTCACTTTTGATTTATTTTTAGTACCATCTTCACATAAGGGGTGAATATTAGAACAGTTGTATTTTATATTATATTTGATAGAACAACATTAGCAGTAACAGATTATTATTTTCAAGTGAGAAAGGAAAACAAGCACTTATCACCGAAATCAGGCGAATCAGTCACAGCAAGGGTGAAATTAAATTAATTAAACGCACAATTTATTTGACTGAAAAAACTCGACAATGACGAAAGCAATCACCTTCGAAACCACTTACTTACCAGAAAATAAGCCGGCTTTTATTATTTTAATTCCATATTTATGAGTACTCTTATAACTAAGAATGAGTTTCATAATAAAGAGAGAAAGTGTATTTTTTTAGCTTAAATATTTTCAAATATATAATTTTAAATAAGCAAAAATCGAAATTGACAGTTAAGTGCTCGAAATTTTAGCCGCTCATCTGATTTCACTATAGGGACCATATATTAAAGATTGCGGATATCCCCATGAATCTAAATCCATCGTAAGAAGCTATGTTCAATCAGGGAAAGTGCGTTTAAAGAAACATTTTACAAAAATATTTATTGCTTAATTATTAATATTTATTAATTAATTAATATTGATTAATTTTCTTTTTCATTGTTTAATGATATCAAAACTTATAAGTCACGTTACGCAGTAAAAATAAAAACATTCAAAAGTTGATGGTATTCAAATCAGTGTCATACACGAAAAATAATGCCTTACTTTTACATTCCTTTCCAAAATGTTTATTTATTTAATTTTTATGCGAACATTTTATTCAGAGATATGTAGCATGTAATCGAAACTGAATTTCGAAAATGCTTATATCTTGCCTTAAAAAATTAAATTAATAAATGTATTGTAAAAGCTATTTTACATTTTGAATACAAAATCTGATTAAAGTAAAATTTCTTTTGGAAAGAAGACAATAGAGACAATAAAATTAATTCTAAAAATAATATTCTTCAATTAGCAGAAACATACAAATTCTTTCATTGTGGATTTCTATGATGAGTAAATAAAAGTAATTATAAAATATATATTTTAATAAGCCTAAGCACGCGTGTTTTTTTATTTTATTTACAAAAGAATATAATTTTTTTTTTCTTTCGCATATCCTTTAGTTCATTTTACATAAAATTAGAACACGAGTTATTTTTGTCATTTAATGTTAAGCTTTGTTATTATATGTCATGTCATTTTTTATTAAGATTATTTTTTTTTGTTTTTTGTTATTTTAAGTGCTTCAAAAATTAAAAAGAGGGAGAACATGCATTCAAAGCAGTGAAATGTAACTAATATTACTTTACTGCCCTATTAAAAAGTAGTATGCTTTCTAATAATGCTTCCCTTTTAATTATGAATCTTCAAACAGTTACTTTCAAGTTGGAAGCTTAAAACATTGGAACCAATCTACTTTACCAAGTATTTCAACTCAACTGAGATGAATGGATACGTCATAATATGAGGGATCACTAAGTTGCTTAGGATTGTGGAAGATAGCACTAAAAACTGAGCCAACCATTCCTTCTTAGAAAACAGATTTAAAAAAATCTATAAATTTAAATCTATAAAAAAATCTAAAAATTTAAATAAATTAAATCAGATAAATTTTAAAAAATCTATTTTAAAGCTTATACATTCCAAAAATGTTACAAATTATTCTATTAATGCTAAAAGTAATTACTCTAAATCATATTTTAAAAAAATTATTTTTATTTTATCAGATTCTAGGAAATTCAAAGAAAATACTTAAATGGTAGAATAAATTTCAGGAAGAACAAAAATTTATCCTCCTCTTATGAAAACTAAGAGCTTCATTTATTTTTACGACCTATCTATATTTAGATATTCAATTTCTAATTAGCTTAAAAATTTAAATAGTATTTTGAGAAAGTTCTAAGAATATAAGTTATAAACCCTTTTTATGTACCGTCTCATAATAAATATTTCTATAAGAAGGATTATTTAAATCGACAAAATGTTAAAATTTCTGAGAAGAAGATTTTTTTCATATAACAAATTATTCATCTATTTTCTCTTGAGTTTAGTAAAATCAAAGTTTAAAAATAAGAACGAATTGTTTGCTTTGAGTCAGTGTTAATTAATTAATTTCTGAAAATCGCAACTGCTGAAAATATTCAGTTTTTAGTTCTTTTAGTTTTTTCTATAATGATTATACCTAATACGAATAAAACTAAGACTAAATACTAATTAAATACTAATTAAATACTAATTACTACTTAAATACTAATTAATAATTAAAAATTAAACATTTAAAATTTAACCTGGAAATTATAATTTTATTTTAAGAAATGGATCGAACTCTGTCACCTATCACCGCACACTGAAAAACATTATGGATTAAATTACGGGAAAAAGTACCGGAACTCAGGGTGAGGGTACTTTTTTTTCCATAAAATCCATTTTTACTGGAACATATTACGGAGCAAAAACTCTTATATACTGTAATTTTTACAGGTATAGTATAATTCTTACAGTATAAATTGATTAGTACAGTATAACCACCGAATCACTATAATTAAATAAATATCACTGTAAAAATTACAGTACAAATTACCGTAAAAATGTAATTTACTTTAAAATAGATTTTGCATATGATGCACCCAAAGTGAGTACTTCGTACCGGAATTCGGTCCGGAAATTTTTACAGCGCATTGAAGTAAATTAATTGGCATGATGCTTGGGAAAAATTGGCCTATTAATAGAATCAGTAAAAGAAACTCGTTAGTTATTGCTAATCTTTTATTGCGATTAACATATTGCGATTTTATTGCGATAAGACATAAAAACAATTTTTTGATTTATTGCGTGTAAATAATCTAATAAATGAGCAATGTTACGATTTTAATAAAAATTTCTAATCATGAGTGAAATATAAATCATTAATGATTTTTTTGAAAAAATACTCATTAAAAATGTTTGATAAAGCCAAACCCATACCCTGCATAACAAACTAAATTACGTTGTCTCCACTCGTCTTTTTATCAAAATAGCTCTTTCGTTGTTCCATCAAAATTTTAAAAATAATAATAATTTTCTATTACTGTTGTTTCCTTCCTTGCTTATCGCAAATATTTTATTTTATTTTATAACCGTCGTTAAACAGCCGATTGGGTTTACGACAACTAATGTTCAACTCCGCAGCCTTGTAATTTTTGAACCAATCCAGAAGACAAGGAAACTCCTGGATCAGTACCCCCAGAGGTATTGATTTGTTATGGGAACATGGAGGACTTTGAGACTCGACATATTTAACGTGCATCAGCCACCATTTACTACACGGGGAGTCTTCGGCCGACAAGGATCGAAACCACGACCTCTTGGACATGGGCCCAGCGCCCTACCGACCAGGCTATCCCGGCCTTATCGCAAATGTTGAAAACTCTTCTATAAATTTCAGGAATACATTAAAACATCGCCTAATGCTCAAACACAAGCAGTACTAGCTCTTAATGTCCCCTGCACTGTTAGAGTTTTCATTTTAAAATTTCGGTAGAATAACCTGCAGAATTCTGTCTATCCAACTTACCTTAAAGTTTAAGGAAAAGAACATTTTTTTATTTCACGATTTTGATACCGTTTACACCAACTATGATTAAAAAGAAAAACCAGAACACAGAACTATTCAGTTTTTTTTAATCATTTACAACTATCATGGTTTCAAAACCGGGAAAAAGAAATATAAAAATTTAAATTTGGTTTTAGATTGAGTAGTGATGAAGCATCGATCAAATGAAGCATGCAATGTGCTTATGTTAATATGGAAAATATTGTACTCTTTTTAAGCAGCTTTACAGTGCTGCCATGGATGAGAGTATCGTACTCTTCTATTCCAGGGTCAAAAATTGGAGGGTGCAGAACTCTGGAAACTCTTTATGTACCGAAGAGGAATGGAGGAAATATTGTGCTGTCAACGCTGGTACACGAGCTCCCGTTCTGCATGTCATGAGATTGACAGATTAGGCCTCTCTGCTATAATATGTGCCTAGCTGCAAAAAACTAGGTGGCTTCATTAGGTGGCCTAGTCAGTGCGATAAAAATCTGGTAGTTTATTCGTATTAAGTAAAATCAGTTAATGGTTTTTCTCACTGTTAACAGTTTAAAAACTATCATATTTAGGGTTATTTGACTGTTTTGTTTGAATATGGTAAAATAACAATTAAACAAATTGTTATTCAAATACTTTTTCTATAAATTTTTAACAGTGCGCAGTGTACATTTCGAAACGAAAGTAGCCTTCTAATAAAATCTGTAGAGTCAGCCATTGATTGTTTGATTTCAACTTCAACTTATACTCCATTAAATTTTTGACACAATCCTTAAAATTAATAATATTATTTCTAAGTAATTATAAATTTTAATTTTCACACTCACAATTAGTGTTAAGATATTTTGAATATTTTTTTTTCTAAAGAAAAGTAAGATTTATATTTCTGAGAAAAAATAAGTATCACTAAAGCTAAGTTGTTTACCAAAATTTTGACACAAATTTATATTATCATCTTCTTCATTTGTAATAAACATAAATACGTTATTCTTTCAAGAAGTACGTATGTAGCTTTACGTTATTCTATTTTCGCTTTGAACAAAACATTTAAGTCAATTTACAAGTAACAAGTTTTAATAATTAATTACAATTATAATAATTAATTTAATAATTAATTACAATTATAATTTAATAATTAATTACAAGTTTTAATAATTGTAAACAAGTTTTAATAATATAAATATTTATTTTTTCAAATGATAAATTTACAAAAAGTTCTTGTGATTTTTAGGAAAATATTTCTTTTTTTTTTATTTAAATTATAATTTTTTTTTTTTTTGATCTGAAAGAACGAACTTATTCAAATTCTCCAGGTGTTTGTTAGTGTAATATGTTCCAAAACATTTCATTATTAATATTTTTGTTCAAAAATGATCTTAATAATTAAAATTAGATCAAAATATATATTTCTTAATTATCTTAAAAACATTTTAATATGTAGAAAAGCATCAAAGAAATTGAAATTCAGTTCGAAAAAAAATAATTAAATACCATAAAAAATTTCACAAAAACTTTTAAATAAATAAAATCATGAGACTTCATCAAATTATTAAATCTTTTTCTTTATCGCTTTTCCTCTTTCTTTTCAGTTATGAAATTTAGAAATATTATATTCCTTAAAAATTTTAAATTTTTTTACTGTGCCATATTTTTTAGCATATTATTTATTACACTTAAACAATTTTAATTTTGAGGAATGCTTACACCAATGCACTTTCAATGATAAATCTTTAAAAAATTTTGAAATTTTTTCCGCATTCTGTATTTTTAAAACAATGACATTATGGATTCATTTCACTTTTGTCGAATCTCAAATTATCAAACATTTGAAGAAACAACTTCATCGCGGATATTTACTGAGAGATCCTCCAAAACTTTATGCCTAACTTTAAAACCGGATGCATTATATGACAATGTGATTTCGGAGTTAGTGCACTCATTTGTCAACCCCTCAGACCTTTATATTTTGAATATTAATATCTAAAAAATTTAGCATTAGACTTAAGATTTTCATCATAATTATTTTCCTCTGTTACGATTGTTAACGAATTTTAACGAAATGATAGCAAAAACACTTCACAAGAAATGGTATCGTCAAAAATAAAAAGATATCCATTTTTGACAGTCGATAACTGAAGAGAAACAATTTCAAAAAATAATTTTGTCAACTCTATTGAACGATGTGTAGCATTTATTTTAATGCTTTTAATGAAATATATTTCCTTAAATAAGATAGTAATCCCCACAATTTGACGAAATGTTTACTCGACAAATTCCTTAAGAAAATGTTTAATGAAAAATGAAGCGTATCCTTTTTTTTTTAACCTTAACAGCTGATAAGAAAAAAATGCCATAAAAACTACACCTTTTTTAAAAAAATCTCAGATAAGCAAGTTTATTTAGTTTTGAAACAGAAAATTACAAAGTAAAAGAATAGCAAAAGAACTTTTAAATCCTCTAAATTTTAAAACTCTACTAATAAATAAAGCTAGAAAAAGGCTTTTTTTTTTAAATTTTCTTTACTAAAAAAGATTCTAAAAAAATATGTGACAAATTAACAAATTTTGACAAATTAAGTCTGAGCAAGTAAAAGAAAAACTCTTTTTCTTGATTGTTTCGGTGGATTACTTGTTCTTTCATACGAACTATTTACTTGTAACTAAAACTTAGGCAGCTTAATAAAACAATGCTAGGTGACATATTGTATAAAAGTGCTTTGCATTTTAATTCAAGGAAATTTGACTCTAGTAAGCTTGCGCTGTAAGACGTCTACTCAATTCAACGGCAGTAAATAAAAAGTTTTTCAAGGTCTATACAATATAATTATATTGAAATATAAGAATAATTACATAAAAAATTTTAATTTATTTTCGTTTTTCGAATTTTATAACTATAAAAAAAGTTATTTTAACAATTGTTTATTCCTATTTATCTAACCTTATTTTTCTGACAATTTCAAAAAAACGGAAAAAAAACACATTGACACGGTGCTGACATGAAAGATAAATAATATTTTTTAAATTGCCTAAAATATATGCTACAAGCAAACTTGAAATATTTGTTGCATTACCAATTTTCGTCCCATTTCATAGATTTTTCTATATTCTGATAGTTTTAGCCATATTTTTTTCTCTGTGTTCTATCCTGTAAATATTTTTATTCATGAAATGATGACTATTTTTACTATTTTTCTTCATTCTGATGAAAATTTAGCTATTTTGAGTAGCTAAAAATAAAAATAAGAGAATCTTTTGCGAAAACACCAATTTAAAGTTTTTTTATGGCACCAGAATCAATGATATAATCATAAGATGCATGCGATTCAATTTATTTAAAATTTATGGAGTTTCAGCCAAAACAATTTCAACTCATTTTTTACGCTATGAGGTTCGAAAAAACAATTATAAGATGCAAATTTCAAATTTATTAGTTTTTAGTTATCAAACTACTTTTTATTTTTAAAAAAATGGATAGGTAAATGGAATCAGAAACCTACAATTGAAAGGATCACTCTTTGAAAAATTGAAACTATATTCGGCCTTCAAAACTTAGCTAATTTGTAAAAGAAAAGAAGAAGGTGTGAAGAAAGCTTTATGAAAGATGTCAATTTCAATCTATTTCTTGCATTATCCAGACCAATACTTAAGCGTGTCATCTGGGTAAAATGTTATTTTAAAGTCATCACGTTCGAAATTTTTCTACAGTCTTATACTAGTAAACACTATTTGTTTATTCATAATAATATAAATACTTAATGTTTCAAAAATATTTGTCAATTTTCTAAAAACATGTAAATTGCATGTTTCTTAATATTTAGAAGCAAGAAATTTGTTTGAAAATAACTTTTACTCTAAGACAACTAAACAGAGTCTTTTTAAATCAGCCTATTTTTTTTTATCTCAAACTTTATTAAATAGTTTAAGAACTAAATAATTTTTTATTATTTTTTTAATAATTCTGAGAATGAAATTTTTACAATTATAACAGCAATACTATATGCAATCACCATTTTGTTTTTCAATATACAATTTTACTACTAACAATCATTATTAAAATTGCGATACTATCCGTATACTGAGTAAAAAAATCATGGTTAAAACTACCAGAAAATGTTACAATTTTCAACTTTTCTGGCTCTATGGTAACACCAAAAAGCAGAGTAGTTTTTACTGAAGCAGTTGGTAAGGATTTTGGTAGAATTAGAAATAAAATACAGTTTTATAATAAGTGGTAAAATTTGGTTGAAGGAGTTAAAATACGGGAGGGGAGAGTGGGGTCAATTGTAACATTTTTTACTTAACTATTTTTAACTAACAAAAATCCAATATATTATTAGTATTAATTGACAGACGAGTAAAGTAGACTATACTCTACTAAAAATAATAAATGCCTTATTTACCAAGTATTTCAACTCAACTGAGATGAATGGATACGTCATAATATGAGGGATCACTAAGTTGCTTAGGATTGTGGAAGATAGCACTAAAAACTGAGCCAACCATTCCTTCTTAGAAAACAGATTTAAAAAAATCTATAAATTTAAATCTATAAAAAAATCTAAAAATTTAAATAAATTAAATCAGATAAATTTTAAAAAATCTATTTTAAAGCTTATACATTCCAAAAATGTTACAAATTATTCTATTAATGCTAAAAGTAATTACTCTAAATCATATTTTAAAAAAATTATTTTTATTTTATCAGATTCTAGGAAATTCAAAGAAAATACTTAAATGGTAGAATAAATTTCAGGAAGAACAAAAATTTATCCTCCTCTTATGAAAACTAAGAGCTTCATTTATTTTTACGACCTATCTATATTTAGATATTCAATTTCTAATTAGCTTAAAAATTTAAATAGTATTTTGAGAAAGTTCTAAGAATATAAGTTATAAACCCTTTTTATGTACCGTCTCATAATAAATATTTCTATAAGAAGGATTATTTAAATCGACAAAATGTTAAAATTTCTGAGAAGAAGATTTTTTTCATATAACAAATTATTCATCTATTTTCTCTTGAGTTTAGTAAAATCAAAGTTTAAAAATAAGAACGAATTGTTTGCTTTGAGTCAGTGTTAATTAATTAATTTCTGAAAATCGCAACTGCTGAAAATATTCAGTTTTTAGTTCTTTTAGTTTTTTCTATAATGATTATACCTAATACGAATAAAACTAAGACTAAATACTAATTAAATACTAATTAAATACTAATTACTACTTAAATACTAATTAATAATTAAAAATTAAACATTTAAAATTTAACCTGGAAATTATAATTTTATTTTAAGAAATGGATCGAACTCTGTCACCTATCACCGCACACTGAAAAACATTATGGATTAAATTACGGGAAAAAGTACCGGAACTCAGGGTGAGGGTACTTTTTTTTCCATAAAATCCATTTTTACTGGAACATATTACGGAGCAAAAACTCTTATATACTGTAATTTTTACAGGTATAGTATAATTCTTACAGTATAAATTGATTAGTACAGTATAACCACCGAATCACTATAATTAAATAAATATCACTGTAAAAATTACAGTACAAATTACCGTAAAAATGTAATTTACTTTAAAATAGATTTTGCATATGATGCACCCAAAGTGAGTACTTCGTACCGGAATTCGGTCCGGAAATTTTTACAGCGCATTGAAGTAAATTAATTGGCATGATGCTTGGGAAAAATTGGCCTATTAATAGAATCAGTAAAAGAAACTCGTTAGTTATTGCTAATCTTTTATTGCGATTAACATATTGCGATTTTATTGCGATAAGACATAAAAACAATTTTTTGATTTATTGCGTGTAAATAATCTAATAAATGAGCAATGTTACGATTTTAATAAAAATTTCTAATCATGAGTGAAATATAAATCATTAATGATTTTTTTGAAAAAATACTCATTAAAAATGTTTGATAAAGCCAAACCCATACCCTGCATAACAAACTAAATTACGTTGTCTCCACTCGTCTTTTTATCAAAATAGCTCTTTCGTTGTTCCATCAAAATTTTAAAAATAATAATAATTTTCTATTACTGTTGTTTCCTTCCTTGCTTATCGCAAATATTTTATTTTATTTTATAACCGTCGTTAAACAGCCGATTGGGTTTACGACAACTAATGTTCAACTCCGCAGCCTTGTAATTTTTGAACCAATCCAGAAGACAAGGAAACTCCTGGATCAGTACCCCCAGAGGTATTGATTTGTTATGGGAACATGGAGGACTTTGAGACTCGACATATTTAACGTGCATCAGCCACCATTTACTACACGGGGAGTCTTCGGCCGACAAGGATCGAAACCACGACCTCTTGGACATGGGCCCAGCGCCCTACCGACCAGGCTATCCCGGCCTTATCGCAAATGTTGAAAACTCTTCTATAAATTTCAGGAATACATTAAAACATCGCCTAATGCTCAAACACAAGCAGTACTAGCTCTTAATGTCCCCTGCACTGTTAGAGTTTTCATTTTAAAATTTCGGTAGAATAACCTGCAGAATTCTGTCTATCCAACTTACCTTAAAGTTTAAGGAAAAGAACATTTTTTTATTTCACGATTTTGATACCGTTTACACCAACTATGATTAAAAAGAAAAACCAGAACACAGAACTATTCAGTTTTTTTTAATCATTTACAACTATCATGGTTTCAAAACCGGGAAAAAGAAATATAAAAATTTAAATTTGGTTTTAGATTGAGTAGTGATGAAGCATCGATCAAATGAAGCATGCAATGTGCTTATGTTAATATGGAAAATATTGTACTCTTTTTAAGCAGCTTTACAGTGCTGCCATGGATGAGAGTATCGTACTCTTCTATTCCAGGGTCAAAAATTGGAGGGTGCAGAACTCTGGAAACTCTTTATGTACCGAAGAGGAATGGAGGAAATATTGTGCTGTCAACGCTGGTACACGAGCTCCCGTTCTGCATGTCATGAGATTGACAGATTAGGCCTCTCTGCTATAATATGTGCCTAGCTGCAAAAAACTAGGTGGCTTCATTAGGTGGCCTAGTCAGTGCGATAAAAATCTGGTAGTTTATTCGTATTAAGTAAAATCAGTTAATGGTTTTTCTCACTGTTAACAGTTTAAAAACTATCATATTTAGGGTTATTTGACTGTTTTGTTTGAATATGGTAAAATAACAATTAAACAAATTGTTATTCAAATACTTTTTCTATAAATTTTTAACAGTGCGCAGTGTACATTTCGAAACGAAAGTAGCCTTCTAATAAAATCTGTAGAGTCAGCCATTGATTGTTTGATTTCAACTTCAACTTATACTCCATTAAATTTTTGACACAATCCTTAAAATTAATAATATTATTTCTAAGTAATTATAAATTTTAATTTTCACACTCACAATTAGTGTTAAGATATTTCATTTAAAAATACATTTCATATATGAACATAACTGTTGAAGAAATAAATCTTACAAAATATATTTGCACTAAATATAGAAATTGTAAAAATAAATAATAATTGTAAATGCGTTCACTATCTCAGGTGCATATTCCCAAATTTACAAACTTTTCTTTTCAAAAGGGTAATTAGAGAGTATTCAGGAAGTGTTAAAGTATTAGAAATGATACAAAGAATGTATTTTCATATTTTTTTATGAATTTCTCAAATAAACTAAATAAATTTGGGCTTTGACAATGTAGGTACTTTTTCAATAGTTCAATCAAACATGGGCTTCATCTTTTCAAAAGGGCAATTAGAGAGTATTCAGGAAGTGTTAAAGTATTAGAAATGATACAAAGAATGTATTTGTATATTTTTTTATGAATTTTTCAAATAAACTAAATAAATTTGGGCTTTGACAATGTAGGTACTTTTTCAATAGTTCAATCAAACATGGGCTCAAAAACATTCAAATGTGATTGATTTAATTTGAGATATGTAATATAAAGTTTAAATAATTGCCAAAATATTCATGGGAAAAATATTTTCGTCCACTTACTAATTTTAACTATTTGTTTATTCATTTGTCACCTGCAAAAAAAATTGCTTCTTCTTTTACCCTGTTGGGCCAAACCTGTTTTAGCAGCACAATTTCCTTCCAATTGTGCAGCATGGTTCTTCGTGTATAATATCGAAGAACGCGTTCTGGATTTAGACAGAGGACTTAATTCAAAAAGAGCACTAAGAATTTCCTCTATTGAAAACTAAAAGTTCTTTACTCCAGTGCAACCTGAATAGAATCAACCTGATAGAAACATCAATGGTTGGCTCAAAGTTAGTGGAGCATTTGCACAGTTTCTAGGATATGGTTTAGAGTAAATCCAAACCATGGAGTTAAGCCCCACCACACCACCTATTGGACCTAACTTTAAACCAAACAAAGTTGGAATCGAGTAAATTTTTTCCGACTCCGACAAAATTTCCATCGATTCCGACACCTTGGTAATAATGACTGAAATCATTTTTTTTTTCTTTTTATTGTGACATAAACATTGAAAAAAATATATTATTTTTCTTGCATGATTTCTTGATTCCAATTTTTTTCTATTATAATTTTTATTTATTTCTATCATTTCATTCAGAAATGAGCAAAGTGTATTTTCAGTTTGAATTATTTTCAATGAAA
Source organism: Parasteatoda lunata (assembly GCA_949128135.1). Taxonomy (NCBI): domain Eukaryota; kingdom Metazoa; phylum Arthropoda; class Arachnida; order Araneae; family Theridiidae; genus Parasteatoda; species Parasteatoda lunata. The sequence continues at coordinate 56,242,808 of OX421974.1, read as the reverse complement.
GTAGCAGTTTGAATGATGGTATCAGGGAAAACAAATATCAGATGATATTGAAAAAAAAAATAACTGAACTTAAACCTATAACGCTAACCAATCCCTAAACAGCCTTTTCCCAAACTAAAAACTAGTTCATGACAAGTGAGAGGGAAAAAAAGTAGATAAGAGAAAAATGCAAAAATCAATATTAAATAAAAGAAAAATGGTTTATTGTGTTAATTAAGAACCCAAATCACATATTTATAAGAATTAGAATGAAAAAAAATCTATATAGAGAAAAAAAAACTTAGGTGATCATTAGTGGCTCTGGACATATAGCACTCGCCTCGAGGTAACCTATCGGTTCGAACCTCAGTGGCGGCAGGTCGATACAAATTCTGCTCTCGGTTTACACCGATCAAAGTGCTGACATTAAATACCCTCAATTTAGATATTCAAACAAACATGAAGCAGGAAAAAAGAATATAGAATATATAGAATAATAGAATATATAGAATAATAGAAAATAATAGAATATATAGAATAAAGAATATATAGAATAGAAAAAATAATAGAATATATAGAATAGACAGTGCTGTCTTACAAACACACATATATTCTATTTTATTACTTTTTCGTTCTTCATGTTTGTTTGAACATCTAAATTAAAATAAAGCAAATTTGGTTTTAGCTGCTTTAGGCACTTTTCCATTTTGATTTAAATAGTTAATTTACTTCTTTGTTCTTTTTTTTTTGCATTTGTAAATTGGATTTACTTTCTGATTAGATTAAATAACCTCAGGGATTGACGGATCATGGGTTGTAAGCGGACTAGTCCAGAGACATTTTCGTGATTTTCCTTTTCAAGTAACGCAAATGTGACTTAAATAAATAAAATGGAAGACAGATTTTTTCCAATACTTGAGCCATTGAGCCGTGATGGTTCAGGGGATAGAGCGTTCGCCTTCCAATGAGGCGAACTGGGTTCGAATCCCAGTCGATACGAATTCCGCATCCCACTTGCACCGACCACAGTGCTGATGAAAAATATCCTCAGTGGTAGACGCTAGTGGTAGACGGTTAGAGTCCCCTTGCCTTCAGGCTAACCGTGGGATGTTCTCGTGGTTTTCTTCTCCATGTAACACAAATGTGGGTTAGCTCCATCAAAAAGTCCTCCACAAAAGCAGATTTCTCCCAATACTCGATCCAAGAGTTTCCTTGTCTTCTGGATTGGGTTGAAAATTCCAAGCTGCGAAGTTGAACATTAGTAGACATAAATTCATGAAATCAGATCGGCTGTTCAACGAAGGTTATAAAATACTTGAACCAGAGCCGCGTGGCTGAGGGGATCGAGAGTTCACCTTCCAATGAGGTGAACCGGAGCGAATAGGGCTCAAAATTTCAAGGCTACGGAGTTGAACATTAGTAGTCGTAAACCCATAAAATTGGATTGGCTGTTCAGCGATGGTTGCAAAATAAAATAAATAAATAAAATAATACTTGAACCAAGAGTTTCCTTGTTTTCTCACGGAGAAAAATTTTTTTTTTAAATTAACGCACTGCATGGTAAGGGCATTTCTAGACAAAAAACCATAATTCTTCTTAGTAAAACCAAAATATGCAGTATTTAAATCATTCATTTTGTAATTTTTAAGTTCATGGAGAAACTATTTATCAGAAATTCTGTTTATCAAGATCACCACACATTAAGTAAGAAAATACAAAACTGAAAAGTAAATTACACCAAATAAACAGTTTTTATGCCATGCTCTGCATCATAATAATATCGCCAAACTTTGCTACCCTTACTAAATTTTATAACATACTATAAAACTAAATGCTATTTAGAATTTCACCGAAGTTAATACCAAAGCGCTTCAGTAAAAATTAGCGAGCTATTTGGAGTTACCATAGAGCCAGGAATACATTTAACCATATTCAGCTACACATTTCACTCCTATTCTGGTACATATCTTTTCTCAATACTGGTTCAGAATTACAAGACTACGGTGTTGAACATCAATCGTTGGACATTGATCAAAATTTATCAGATTTTAAGGGCCGATTAGAAAATATCAAAAATTAACACTATGCGTTAAAGTGTGAAATTAAAAGAAAAATTATATTAAGAAAATTATATTATTATAATTATAGAAAATAGAAAATAATTAATAGAAAAATTATATTATAGAAAATAATTATTAAATAGATAATTATGATTGCACATAGAAAAACAAATTCTATAGGAAAAGTTTAAGCAATTGCAAAAAGATATTAAATGAGATATTGCTATAAATCAGTGAACAATCTTTTCGAATATTTTTATGTCTCAGAAAAGAAATAAAATATATGAATATCACTCCAACAATCTTCAATAATACCCTCAAGCTGAGCTATCAAATATAGAAGATATTATTTGGAGCGTATTATCTTTCAGTATGAGGTTTGTAAACCATACTCTTCCAGCTGCTGTGGTTATTCTTTAGATATTCGAATACTTTTCTCCATTGATGATCATCAAAAACATCTGACGTATTTACTAAATTATTCTTATCAGCATATACGCTCCTTATCAGTAAAGTAATGAAAAGAATATTACCAATAAATGTATATATATTAATAGGATTTATTATATTTAATTTTATCGATGGAAAAGACTGTCGAATTGTAAATCGACATATATATATATATATATACACTGTTAGAAATTTCTCGGAAAAAATGGTTAAATAACAATTGATTGCATGGCCATTTTACCATATTTAATCAACACAGTCAAATAACCATAAATAAAATGGTAATAAAACTGTTAAGTTTAAGAAAAACTGTTTATTAACAGCTTTCACCTAATACGGTTAAAGAACCAGAATTTTATCGAACCATCTAATGAAGCTACTTAGTTCTTCGCTATTGCGTACATATCATAGCCGAGCGGGCTTATCTGTCAATCTCATGACCTTCAGAAATGGAGTTCGAGTCCTAGCGTTGACACTACAATATTTTCTCTATTCCGTTCAGCACGTGAAGAATTCCCAGTGTCCGGCACTCTCCCATGACCATTAACTTACGAAAGGCCAAACTTCTATATCTAGTTAAAAAATTATTACGTTTTTAAAAAATGCTAGTTGTAAATGGATAAAAAACCGTATAGTTTTGTATTCATGGTTTTATAACGATATTTTTGTAAATGGTTATAATTAATACCATAAAGGAAAATAATTTTCTTTTCCATATATATATATATATATATATATATATATATATATATATATATATATATACGGAAAATTACTACTGAAAACGAAAACGTTCAATATTTATTTCAGGCTTGTTATTAATTTATGCATCTTATTTAATACATAATATAAAATCTTTCAATATTGATATGATTTAATTTCTTTCCAGGTTGCTTTACTGTGTTAGGTTTATCCAAAAATGCTTTTATAGGTCATCGAAAACACGAGGTTGTGCACAGCATCCAAAATACTTATTCTTAACAGTCAGCATGGTACAATAATTAGTCATGTTTTGGTATATAATTAGTGACATTAGTTATTATCTTCGATAATTATGAATATTGCTATGACTAGTGAAATTAGAATTACGATTTTTCGAATAGCGATGACTAAAACCATTTTTTTCTTCGTAACATAATGATTTAAAAAATTTCCTTGCAATTTTTATTCATTCTCTTTTTTCACATTTATGGCTATTGCAAATTAGCAATGTGAAAGCCATGCTAATTTGCCTGCTGAATCATGTATTTTCTAATGCTAACTGCCGTTCTGGGACATCTTAATCTAATCTCAATCATGTTTAGTTTCTGTAAAATGAAACAAATAATAACATAAATAAAAATTATTATCAAAGTAGAACAAAAAAGAGGATTTTGCAAAAAATTTTGTGTTCTGTTTTCCAGCCGAAGAAATAATCTCAGGATTAAAAACGGCATCTAACAATGTTAACTTAATAATATAAAGTCACCAGGAAGGCTGAAAACTACTAAAAATAATAAATTATTAAGTAATGGGATAGTGTGTAGCAGTGCTAAAACTTTAAGTGAAATATCTAATGATAGATGTCCTTCTGAGATATGTTTTTATTTAGCTAGCCGTGCAAAGGCAGTGAGAAGAAGTGCCAGTTCACCGGTGAAAATTTTCTTTAAAGCAGAAAAAAGCAAATATATTATAATTTTAGACTTAATTACGTAATTGCCAACTGAGTGGGGCAAAATATAAGCGAGATTAAAAGTAGGAAACTGTTGCACCATAAATCATGACTGGTTCGAAAATAGTAACACCACAAGTACTTATAATCAACAAAATTTTGTACCGTTCTTACAGATTATTTCAAAATTCGTTTTAAGAATTTGAGCAAAGCTGGGTTCAACCCCTAGCAATATTTATTTACATAAAAATCCGTCGAAAACAGCTGACCGATTCGTGCATTATCTTTCGACAAGTAAATCTTACAGCCAATTCCAGTTTTCTATGTGAAAATCAATATCTCTTTTGTTGTTATCAGCACTAAATTGTAAAAGTCATAAAGTTAATACTAGCGTTTAAAGTATTTTTTTTTTAATTTTATACCTTCAAGTAACCTAATGTATCAAGTAATATCGATCCTAATTGGCTGTTGAAACGTGGCATTTACTTACATTACCAACTGTTCTTTCCATCCAATTTCGAGTAAGCTAAGCCTGTAAAGTATCAGTTATCTTGAGTGACACATTCTTTATTCTTTCCCAAAGATTTAGATTCTTTCAGGATTTATTTCTTACTTAAAACAAAACCATATAGATCATAAACAAAGTAATTATGCATCAAATATGTTAGATGCACAAAACATAATTATTCACACTTATAATAAAATACGTAAACAAATAAAAAATCAAAATTAAGTAGAAAAAAGAAGGAAATTCATTTTAACAATCTCGGTGTATTTAATTAACATCACATTAATTAACACTTTAAGTAATATGAAGAAACTTTTCTCAACTTAAACATGTCATCTTCTTTATAAACAATTAACTGACCCTGCGGTCATAGGTTAAGTGTCTGTGAATCAGTGATCTTCTCCTCGAGTTACTAGTACCCAATTCTTATTAAAGATATATTCCACGGAAGTTGTAAGCCTAATTTCATGCAGTAAAAACCTCAAAAACCGACAGGCCACTACTATTTTAAAAGCATTTACCAAAATTATTTGGTCAGCATTCTTTCTCATTAAGTTTTCTTTTTTATCATAATTCTAAATTACATTCTTGAAACTAACAGTTTCTTTGTAATAAAGTATATAAAGTAAATATAAGTTTCTTTGTTATAAAGTAACTATACCATATTACCTATCTGCTAAATTTTTTTATGACAAACATATTTAAAACGATTTCTATACGTATTACCAATTTACAATTTATTAAGCAAAAAATAAGTATATATTTTTATCAATGAATCAAAATTACAAAATATTATTAAGAATTTGAGAATAGATTCACTCCAAATACCAATGAATCTCTTCTACTAAAAGCATTTAACGAGTTATTACTGTACCAAAAATTAAAAAGGGGGTTTAGAAACCAAATTGTAAATGAAGTTGCAAAGGTCCGACGAAAATGATTAAGCTTAAGTTTAATCCAAATATAATCAGGATCTACATCTGTGAACTCAAATCAGTTTTTCTCTGTTTGTGGGCGCAAAGAAATTAAACTATTTTATTTCATTTTTAGTTTTATGTTTTCAAAAAATAAATAAACTAAAATAAAGTAGGTTCACATTTTATAACGACTTTTTGGTTTCACCGGCTAATCAAAAAGTATTCTCAAATCTATGTTAATACGCGTACAAAAAAAATATTTTAGAATATTCCAATAGAATTTTTTTAAATTTAAAAGTAAAAAATAGTTTACTATCAAGAAACAGAAAAAAATAGCAATCTCGGGTATGGTGGGCGAAGCGAATGGGGGAAGAGGGATTTAGTATTACTATAAAAATATTTAAAAGTAGTTTAACATATAATTTTGTAAGCAAATTTTGAATTAGTTTAAATCAAGGTATTATATCTTTTTTAATTTTAGTACATAAAAGCTAATATTTTAGCATAAAGTGAATTCTAAAATATAAAAAATCCTAATTGCATTTTTTTCCCTATGTGAATAGCAATGTCTATATTATAATTCAGCAATAATATATTACATGATGTGCGATGCTTAAGATAATATGTTACTCATGTAATAGTATCACAATGTCTGCATTAACTCCTCATATTATTAAATCTAAATCAAACAAGACCTAATAACGAAGAAAAATGGTTTGTTTTGCTACTTTTAACAAACCCACATTTGCTGCTTCAAGATAAAAAAAATTTCTTTGTATTATTTTCTTCTAGATACTTAATAAAAAATACACTAGGTACATTTCGATGACGAATAAGTACTAGAGAATATATATGTGGCTATAATTAGAGATGCTTGTGATCGCAGCGTTTCTTCATCGCTCTTCTCTATCTCGTACTCTCATCTACTCTCGCCATCTCCATCATCTCGTTATTATTTCGGCCCAAATGAGATCAAAACTAATGCCGTTTGGCGCCCGGATGGCTATTATTCGTCGAGAAGAGTTACTAGAATAAGGAAAAGGAAGTAAGCTTCTAACCAATCAGTAGACCGTTGAAATTTGATGACTACAGGAGAAGTATAATATTATCCAATTGTTGCGAAGGATTCAAATTTGGCAAATGTGGGCGAAATGTAATGTAATCATCATCTCCCTTATTATGAGATAAATTTCAATGAATAAAAAAAAGTATTAAAAATTTATGAGGCATAATACTTTGGCTGAGTTTCTGATTAAATATTAATTGTCATAAATATGTTCCATGTTTTCTTGCAGCATAAAGTACTGAACTTTAAGCAAGTTTTTTTTCTCTCCAAAAAGCAATAAATCTAAATCAGATACCAAAGTCATTTTTAAAATTATACTGTTTGCAGAATGATGAAGAATCACAAAATAAATTTTTTGTCTGTGTAAAAGTAAAAAATTAACTACAAAACTTATCAATTGGCCAGTAAAAAATACTAACCGAACTCAAAATGCAAGATTTTAGTTCAGTCAATTTAGTATAGTTAATTACATTTCAAAATATTGAAAATGGTTAAAAATTGAATGGGGTAATTGAATATTATTTCTTTAATTTATTTAATATAATAGTTATTTATTAATTTAATAATATAATTATTTATTCAAAAAACAAAAAAAAACTTTTATTCTTAATTTCATTAAAGTTTTTAAAAATTCACTGAAATAAAGAGTACGGTTAAAACTATCAGAATAGGAGAAAATTTACCAAGTGTTTGACTCGATGGGAACACCAAACATCTAGGCAATTTTACTCGTAGCGCTTTGGTAATGGTTTGGTTAAACTAATAATGAAATATGGCTTTATATTAACACGGTAAAATCTGGTAAATATCAGATATTTTTATCACGATATAGAGCATGGAATAAAAACTCACTATTCGGTTTAATTTACATTTTCGTATTGTATTTTGCACTTAATGTGTGATAAGAACTATAATTTTAAAAGCAGTAATTTCCCAGTGAACTATAATTTTCTATATGAACCGAAAAACTATCCAATGAATGGTTTAAACACAGAATAGTTTGGTTTTGTTCTAAAAAATGTCATTATCATACAGTAAGATAATTTTACCGGAACTATTTTCTCCGTGAAAGTATTTAACATGATTACGAAGTTAGAAACTGTCTTCAAAAACAAAAAGATTTATCAAGTAGTTTCCTTGAAGATGGATTTTAAAAAACAACAGCAGTCAAAGAAATCCCGGATTCATCCACTTCTTTACGAAAAATAAACACTACAAAAATTTATTTTATCTTTGGTTCATGGATAGGAAAACCCCACAGTCACAAATCTTTCAAAGGTTTGCCGGGTAATGCTTTATAAATAATCCCCCCCCCGACAAAAAAAAAAGAGTTCTGCAACCAAGTCTCTTACTTGCAAGTTCAGATATCTTTTTTTTTCTTCAATATTTCATTGTCATGTTTTGTTACATTTAGATCTTTTTTCGGCAGAATATGTTATATTTTCAGTACCAGCATCATCCTCACTCCTCGAGTCTGTATCAAATATTATTTGTTTGACACTTAGAGAGGGGTAAGCAAAGTAGCCTCTTTCTTATATGCATTAAGTATATAAAAAAGAATATATAAGAATATATAAGAAAAATAATGTATGAGAAACGAATACAGTAAAACCTCTTTTTGTGCGGTCCTTTTTTATGCGATTTTGTTTTTGTGCGATTGGTTTTGTGCGATTTTATTTTTGTGCGTTTTTTTTGTGCGGTATATGAATCTTAGCGGCGCTAGCACCAGTTTATGTTTACTATCAATGAACATATGCATGTTGTGGACGAACTCTGATTACGTGGCCTCCTTGACAACGATGTATCTGGACGTATCTTCGCGATGCTCTGTTCATTTATTTTAAACAAACTCCTGAAAAGGCAGAGTCAGTTACGTACATATTATCGCTCGATACGAGAACAGTATACGCTTCGTAATCAGGGTTTTATACACGATTCACGTGATTAAGGATTCCTTTTATAGTTAGATTAAAGATAAATAAATTAGTTACTTTTGTTTCTATTTATATGTAGTTTTAATGATTTTTATTTTATTTTTAGACATAAGTACTCCCTTAAAATGAATAATTATAGCTAAAATAAAGTAAAAAGACAGACAATTCCACTATTTAATGTATAATTTGAAAACTTCTCCAGGTATATGTACAATGAAGAATTAAATATTTTTACAATTTCTTTAGGTCCAATTTAATTATTTCATTCAATTGAAAGCATTCTCTCATCTATTTCATGAATCATTGATGTATTTTCTAAGTCCGACTTTTTTTATGCGGTCCCTATCAACCGCATAAAAAAAGTTTTAGGTAGTATATCGTACAAACTTGTTTATTACATGTAAGAATTTACAAAATTTTCGAATTTTTTTTTGTGCGATTTCTTTTATGCGGTCCCTATCCACCGCACAAAAAAAGGTTTTACTGTATATAAGAAAATGAATATTTAGGAAAAAAATGCACCGCTTCCTGCATCTATATTATAAAAACAATGATATTTAAAAAAAAAAACAATTATCGTTTCAAACTGCGATATTAGGTGCGCAAGAGGCTGAACCATAAATTACAATTTTAGTTTGAGATAAGCCTCCTTTGCAGAAAAATATGAAGTCTCAAAACGAAACTTGTAAGTAACAGTGACAATAACACGGTGGATCAGGATAAGTGCGTTAATCTCCTAATGAGGTGAAAAAGTTCGAATACAGGATCAATGCAGACGTAAAATACTCCCACTGGTAGATCATGGGGCAGAATTCTCTTGCGACGGGCAAACCATGGTAGAATTTCGTGTTTTTCTTCTCTATGTAAAGCAAATACTGGTTAGTGTCATCAAAAAGTCCTCCACAAAGGCTAATTTGACCCAATGCTTGATTCAAAAGTGTCACTGTCTTCTAGATTGGGTTTTAAACTACGAAGCTAAGGTGTTGCGGGGGTACTGATCCAGGAGTTTCCTTGTCTTCTGGATTGGTTCAAAATTACAAGGCTACGGAGTTGAACATTAGTAGTCGTAAACCCATGAAATTGGGTCGGCTGTTCAATGACTGTTATAAAGAAAAAAAAAGCTAAGGTGTTGAACATTCACAGTCGTAAACGCAGAGTTGGATAGCAGAATTGTTAAAAAACCCGGGACAATGGTTGAATCAAAATGTACTGATATTTATTAAAATTGTAAAGTTCCATAAAGGCAAAAATTCGTGATTTTTGCTTTTACGCATCCTTGCCCACTATACACTGTATATGCTTTAATTTTGTTTTCCATTGAACTATTATAATCCTATCGTAAAATTTATAAATCTATTTGTGAAACAGTATATTAGTATAATTTTGTACTTTTAAAACATGGAGAAATAAATTAAACTTTATTTCTAAGCATCACAAACGACTATATTAAAAAAGACTATACCACATTCTTTGGCTGAAGAATGCAACCTCCTTTATCCCTTCTGAAAAAACTATTTTCCGCTGAAAACGTTTTCTCCATAATAAAATTAAATAAATTTTCTTTTATGCATATATTCTACAGATTCTTTCATGAAACTTACAATTTCTCATGCATTATTTTACTATGAATAATGTGAATGCAGATTGCAGTTTTTGAAGCTAAAAAAAATTAAAATCTTTATTTAGAAACGATAAGTAAATTTCTGTTATTCTACGAGAATCCTGTTTCTTACAAGCAATTGTAAATGATATATTTGTTTGTTTAGGGAAAAGAATTTGGAAATTCAACAAAATCATGTTTCTCCATGAAATGTAAAACAGCAAACCATCCCTAAACTACAAAAATATTAAAAATATTTCATATTTATGTATAAAAACATTATCGAAAATAGTTGGTACACAAGAAGAAAAGTACTGTTGGGAAATTTAATATACTTTCCATTGTGAAGTATATTTTCTTTAAACAAATTCCTTTTACTAAAATAATAAATTGTTTACTAATTTTTCGCTGAGAACTTTTTTTGTTAAAAAAAACTCATTTGAATCTATTACACTGGGAAATGTTTTTTTTAATTTTAATTTTAATTTAATTTTAATTTTTTAATTTAATTTTAATTTCTGCTGCATGAGATATTCCCTTAACTCATTTCAAATCTATAATCTGTCTTTCTCACTGCATGCTACGGGTTTTTAGTTTCTAAATGAAAGTTTTAGTCTATTTCTTGAAGAAATATGCAAGCTTAAAAGCGTTATACATATCAAAAGGTCGCCTAAATGTTGTGATGAACTTCTAGGGAAATTAGGAAACATCATCAGGATTAAAATTGCATTGGAACCCATGACTTGAAATGTCGCCATACGCCACTAGAAGCTCTTTCCTATTATAAACTGATCCTTCCTGCGCTTCTGAACATATAATAGGTAAGACTCCTAGTCGAGAACGACGACATTCCCAAGCATAGATTTTTTGCAGTTGCAATCTTGATTATGTGCTCTAGCTGCCCTGAAAGTTATCTGCAACATTTACGCAATCCTCTTTTATATATAACGTCTTTAAATTTGTGCATTTAACAAAAAATAGACTAAAAATGTCTTTAGCTTTAGGAGCAAATCTAATTTCAGATTTGAATTTTTTTATCCCGAATTAAGTACGATCTACAGAAAGCTTGTTGTTCAGTGTTATTTGTGCTACCGCAAAAACTAAGGCAAAATCAAAATATTAATTTGTAAACTTTGCTTTATTAAATACGAATACTGAATATTTGTTATAGCCTAAATGCGTTCGTTAACATCTATTTAAAAGTATATATTTTCAGAAAATAAAATATTTAATTTTTAAAATATGATATATGTGAAAAGATAAATTGGTTATACATTCTCTATCGCTAAACCACAATTGTTATAACAGAAATTTTGTTGAAAACGTTTAAAATCAATTAATTGTTAAAATTTTCTGTTTTTCATGTTTTAAACTTAATTCCATTATATGAAGTGAAATGTAAAAGCTCTGAATAGCCTTAAATTTCTCTCGAAGACTCCTAATTTTTAAAATTAATCTCTTTAGACAATTGAAAAGTACAATACGAAGCAATAAACCCTTTAAATTTATTAGCATATTCCAATTTGACTACACGTTTTTAATCTTCATGAATTTATTTGTCAAAACAACACAAGTTTCAAGATTTAAATATTTTAAATGTAATTTCATTTAAGATTAGCAAACAACAAATCTATTCTTTTTCTATAATAATTTACAAAATGCTTTAATAAAACAAAAGAAAATAGCTATTGAAATTTCAAAACGTTTGAAAATACTTTGAATGCTTAAAATCAACACTGATATTAAAGTTGTTAAAAATGTTTTAATAATTTTAATATTCGGCATTTATTCATCAAAATTAATTGATGCAGCATTAAAATATTAAAAAAATAAGAGGTATCACTACATTAGATATTTTTTAACTTAAATGCGCTTTTAAACGTAATCTCCTTAAAAACTATAAAAATTTAACTCTAAAAAAGGACAAAAAGAAGTTTTTTATGTTAAAATTACAAAAGATTTTTGTGTAAAGTTCCCAACAATTAAACTAAGTTTTCAAATAATTATAACCAATCCTCAACAATTAACTCAATTTCCGACAGTTAAGCTAGATTTCCAAATAACTATAATCTACCCCTGATAATTAGTTCACTCAATCAGCAACTAATCAAAATGCAGAAGATTGAAATAGGAGCATTTAAGAAAATAAACTGAATATATTTCTTACAACCAGCAAAACTCATTTCAAAGCTTTTGGATATTATTTTAAGAACAAGAAAAATACGTAAAAGAAAAATATTGCTATCATATATATATATATATATATATATATATATATATATATATATATATATATATATATATATATATATATATAGTATATATATATATATATATATATATATATATATGTATATATATATATATATATATATATATATATATATAGTATATATATATATATATATATATATATATATATATATAGTATATATATATATATATATATATATATATATATATATATATATATATATATTCATGTTACTAAAACTGAACCATGTGTATATTATTAGTGCTTGCTTTTACTGATCTCTCAAACATTTCCTCTATTCAATTAATGTTACCTTTATTATTCTAAACAAAAAAATTAGTTTGAGCAAAAAAATAAGTTATGTCGGTTTTAGGCCTTTAATGCCTTGTTCTTTATTTCAAAATTTAAAAAATCAGTTAGATTAGAAAATATTGTCGTAGTTTCAAAAAAATCTGACATTTTGCTATGTGTAATTCAAATGCCCATGTAGAATACATGTTAAAGTGATATCGAAGAGAAATAATAAACTTGGTAATGTGGAAATGAAAATAGGAAGGGGTAGAAATTGATTATAAGTGAAATCATATTGTTTCTTTAAGACAAACTTTATTAACATTGCTTACAACCACCTATTTACACAACTTTATTTTAAAATGTAACGCAGAATTACATTACAATAATAATAATAATAATAAAATAATATAAAAACAATTATCTTAGTTTTAAACTCTTGAATGAAAAGCGTAATAATAGCGGTACAGGACTACAAAATAACATTAAATTAGGGATGCAAAAATATTTATAGAAAAACAATACTTTTATGACTTTTATTAATTTTATGCTAGTGAGAACCAAAACAATATGGAAATGAATGAGGGAATACTGGATCCTACCACGTTATTGTTAGGCCAATAAAAATGTAGCGTTAAACGTTTAACGCAACCTTGTTGGAAGTCGCATTAAAAGTTTCAATTCAATAATTCATTTGATATTGAAAATAATGATCAGGGGAAAAAAGTATCATGATCAGGGAAAAAAAGTATGATCAGTACTATCAAAATGTGATAAAACTTGCTGTCTTTCTAAGATTTACAGTGCTATGAGAACACCAAAAAACTAGGTAAATTTTTACCGAAATGCTTTGGTGGGAAATTTTGGTAAAATCAACCATAAAATATGGTTTTCTAATATGTTATTAAAATATAATAAGTGTTTGGTAATTTTATCATGATACCTAAGAGCATGGCATGAAGATCATTTATTTGGTAAAATGCACTTTTCAGTTTCATAATAATGTTTACTAAATGCGCGGTAATAAGAACTGTAATTTTGAAAAATAACATTTTTCGTCAAACCGTTACCATGTGAACGGAAAAATTACCTAATGATTGGTTTATATACAGTATATTTTGGTTTTATTAACCGTAATTATGTTTTTACCAGAAATATTTTCGCTGTGTGATCTTTTATTTAATTTTACAAGCTTAAATATACATAGTTAAGGCAAATTTAGTTTTTTATTAAAGCACAGTTTTTAATTAAAATTAAATAATTTCTGTAGTATTTTTGGGTAACGAATAACAATAAATTACCATACCACCCTCATGTATATTAAAATACCTGTAAAATAATGATTAATTATATTAATAATATCTCTTAAATCAACGATACTTTACTTAAATTACTTTAAAAGCAACTTACTTTAAAATTATTTTAAGTAAAAAATACTATTGAATTTTTTAATTAACAATAAGACTATAAAATATATTAACAATAGTTTTTTCGCAACAATAGTTTGAAATTCGAAGAATATATTCAGTCTCAGGAGAAAACTCCTTAATTTATCTAATCGCATAATAAATTAACGTAATTCATTTTTAATGCTACGAAGTATTATAAATGAATGAATTTGATCCTTGCTGAAGATTCTAGAAAAATTTGTTCTGTTTACAGTAAAATGTTAATAAAGAACAAGGAGATAATAAATTAACTAAGGATTTGCTCTGTCATGAATAACAAATCTAAGTTATTATAGGATGGGTTATGTGCAAAATAAAAAATCACTGCATAATTTAGAGGACTTAATTTGTAATAAATCCAGACGAAATTCTGAAAGTTTGCTTATAGATAAACAATGTAAAGATTAACTTTGTTTAAAAATTTCAAGTAGAGTGTGATGCATAACTTGAAAAAAAAAATTTTAATTTAAAATAAAAATTTCTCTAATGAATGAAATTAAAAAGATGTTGTGCTTTATTCCAAGTAAAGTACACTAATTTCAAAAAATTATTGCATACATGAACAAAAATATTTTTTAAAATTACTTTGAAAAAAACTTAAGTATATCATTCTCTAAGGATAGTTAAAATTTAAAATGTATGTTTTAGTTATATTATTTAGAAAATATTATAATTGAGTTTTGATTGAAACAATCTTCTTCAATATTTTTTTCTAAAACTCGAAAGCATTCTATGTTAATTCAGTTTTGTAATTTGTGTAAGAAAATTAAAATTATCCGAAAATTTTTAGGCAAATTGCTTTAAATAAATTAGGTCTACGATCTTTCAAGTCAAGTTTTTGAAGATCATAGGTACGTATAAGTTAGATAAAAAGTTTTAAAAAAATTTGGTTTCAATTTTTTGTTTTTAAATCGTTTAATGAAAGATCCACGCATACCAACATACTTGTTAATGTGATACGTTTCGTTTAAAACTTAATGAACATGACGTAATTTTTTTATATATTACAAATTAAAATTATGACATTTATTTTCTATGGTGACCGATGTTGCTAAAATAATTATAAAAGTAAAATTGGAACCTCCAATTGAGAGATTTGGGTAGATTTTTTTAAGCAAACGTTTGAATTGAAGTGATTATTCTTTATCCATAGTATTCACTGAAAATTTTAAAAGAAAAATTACAATTCATTTTTGATCCGTTTAAATTATATTATCACCAGCGTAGAAGATTTCAAACAAATATATTTATAATAATAAAACGAGAGGCTTTTGAGCCTGCCGGGATATCACTCTTATAACTCTAAAAGAGCCGTAGCGGCTCAGGGGATAGAGATTTAGCTATGGGATGAACCGAATCCCAGTGATGGCTGGTCAATGCGAATTTTGCACCAACCACAGCGCTGAAGTAAAACATCATCAGTGGGGCACGGATCATGGGTTAGAGTCTTTTGCCATAAAGCTAATCGGGGAAGGTTTTCGCGGTTTTCCTCTCCATGTGGGTCAGTTCTATCAAAAAGTCCTCCACGAAGGCAAATTTCTCCCAATATTTGATCCATGAGTTCCCTAGTCTTCTGGATTGAGGGCAAAACTACTAGGCTATGGAGTTGAACATTAGTAGTCGTAAACCCAAAATATTGTCGGCTGTTTAACGATGGTTATGAAATAAAATATAGCACCAAAATCATTTGTGCAAAATACTGACATTTTAAAAGCAGGTTCAAGGTTTATTTCAAGAACCCGATCCTAAAAATGTTTCAGGCGTTTTTACAAGTTTGTTTAGGAGAGATTTGTTTAGAGAGGTATTTCAATAAGTTAGACAACAGACTATTTTGTTTTGTTCAATTATTTAAACGATAACATCTGTGATATTAACTAGTTTACATCAGCACAACTGTATTACTTAATTTTAGTTATGCGTTCTTTAATATTTATTTACTTTTGATCACTTAGAAAGAGATAGGAATTGGTCAAACCCAATGTAGGATGGCGTAACGGAATTTATGTTTAGAAAACTATCTGAAACCAAGTGTTTATTTAGTTACACTTTTGACAAGTTTTTCTACAAATCTAACTAATGTAAAGTCAACAGTAATTAAAAGAAAAAAATAAAGTATACCTTAAAATATATATTTATAAGGAATAATGCTTGATTGTGACAAACCTTAACTTTCATGCAGTTAAAAAAATTTTAGATAAAATTCAGGTGCATAGTACCGGTTTCTTGATTGCACGATACCCGTGGGTGGATTGAAGCCGACGCAGATTCGAATCGATCGGTACGATACCTTAGCCAACAGCGAGATGTTGAAACAAAGATTTACGCATAATTAAGGGCTTTTATACTTACTTTTGAATTACACATAGTTTGGAAATATGAATAAATCATTCATAAAACAGGGCAATAAAATAGACTAATATACTTAAAACGGTATTGCTAAAATCAATGTACAAATTTAACCTAGCAAAATTGCTTAAATTACCCCCATTGGCCTAAACAACTCCGGGTGTCAGTTCATATTGTTTTTAAACATCCCAAAATAACAGGCAATATACCGTTTTCAATCATAATGAGATGCAACTACCGTAAAGTAAGATTTAAATTATGTTTTGGAATATTCTGCCGACTTCAAATGTTTCAAACTTTAATATACACTCTCCACCACGTCATGCAAAATATTATTTTTAGAAATTCAGATGCATTTATTGACTTTGAAATCCTAATTTAAACTGCATATGACTTAACAACTCCAATAACTTTCATAAAGTACAATCATTCTATGGCAGTCAATATTAAAGTTTCCAAAAGTTTTAAGTCATTAATGACAAATATGCAAATCAAGAGTATAAATATTTACGAAAGTTAAGAAATCTTTACAAATATATTTGGAGACAGATAGATCTCATGATTGCTTTATTTCCCGAATTCATGACTTAAAATGTTTACCAAAATTAACAAAAAGACAAGATTAAACACAGTTCCATTTTATTGGAAGCAAGCAACTCGGTTTTTGCAGTTTTTCTAAGACTTAAACCATATTTTTATAATTGAAATAAGGTTTCAAAAGTAATTACAGTAAGTTTTATTTACTGTAATTAATTATCATAATCATTATTGATTAATAATTGATCATGTTCTGTAAAAAATTACAGTAAATAACAATTTTAATCATTTAGACAAAATATTCAAAACACACAGCATAATTACGATTTTAAACGATATTTCAAAAATATTGCTTATATTTCGCAATTTTAATTATCCTTATACTGAAACTTGAATCTTTAATGTTTTTAACAAACAATTTTAATTTAAAAGTATTTAAGCTACATATTCTATTTTAGGAAAAAATAGTTTTCTTTAATTCCGTATACTTCCAAAAGACACTGATTTGTAATAGTAACCATGTGGAATATTTCATCTTTAACTTATACATTGCTGTTTGCATTTGCTAAGTCTAATATATCGGTAAAAAGCTAAAGAGTACTGACAACTGTTTAATTCAGATATCTGTGAAAAGTGACAGAGGAGTGAACGATGACGCAGATCAATTTGGCGAATGCTTTTGAACCAAGTAGCAAGAAAATTACCAACTCTTAAGACCAAATTACGAAATTATCTGAAATGGTTTTAAATTAAATGAAATATAACAATTTTATGAAATAGGTTTTTCAAGGGCATTAATATGAACAGATAAACAAAATGATTCTGTTCCAAATCCAAAAATGAGAGATGTAGGACTAACTTTTTCGAAAGGTGTGTGGCCTAAGCATTTTCGTTTTTGGTTGGGCGAAAACAGAATTTTCTACTTTTCTTCCACAAGAAAAACGTTATTTATAAAATTTTTATTTTGTAATTTTCTTCTTTTTACTTATCATTGTGTTAGTGTATTTCTGAAAAGTCCTTCAAAACTGCGGTTGAGGACATTTCCATTCCGTGAAAAATTTATTTGTTGAGGTTGATTTATTTGTTGATTTATTTGTTGAAGACATTATTTACGCTTGTGTTGTCATTAGACATAGAACTAGAACTCTAGTTAAAATTAAAACACTTTAACTAGTCAAAATTTCAATTAAACATAATTTCAATTTTGGTGATAATGTAACTGCAAATATTGAAGTTTACACTCTCGTTAAGTTGTAATTTGTATTCGGTACAGCTGAAATCTGAGTTGATTGAGTGCATCTGAAGTTGAAAAATTTCTGAAAGATTATTAGCCCAATTCTAAAACTGAATTTTTTTTAAAAAGAAAAACGAAATCTGAAAGTTTTTCTAAGTATAAATATTTGTACTTTGTAGTAATTGTATTTTTAGATTTTGATTTTTAAAAAAAATCAATTTGAGATTTGGATTTTCAGAATCTGAAAAACTTAATCTGAAATGAAAAATTTTCTATGTTCGAAAAATATTGGTACATCGAATTTCATTATTTAAAGAAAAAAATTTCGTACAGGTTGACTTCTAGTCTGAGTCCAAAAATGTTTCTAGATTTATTTTTTTTTAGTCATGAGTTTAGTTTAAAAATATTTTTGGCATACCGGTGATCTTTTATATTTTTATATTTATGTATATTTTTTTCTAGCACTCTAATTATTAAATAATTACTAAAAAAGTCTGTCAGATTATCCAAATTATATTTGTACTAAAAACTTAAACCCAAAAAAGTAGATTGATTTCTTTAACATACATATTCAAAATACTTTTAATAATTGATTTTGTAAATTAAAAAATTTCAATGATGATTAACTATTTTTCTTAGATCTAAGTAATTGCAAATTTAAAAAAAAAATACTGTTTAGAAGTGAGATGTGTTTGGAAACTTTTATCTGTAAAGCAGAAAAAAACATCGATGTTTCATGTTGTGTTTCACCACGAGAAATTATTAATATTCTTAATATAATATTTTCTCTCATTTTGACCTAAAATTATACAAAAAAAAAGGAAAAAAGTATTAAAAATACGTGTAATAGAAGTTCTACCTCTAAAGAATAAAGATAAACTGTAATTGATAATATGACGCCAATTTCTGTTTTCAGAGTTACGAAACGATCGAAACTTGGGATTTCATTCAGTACAGAGCTTTTGTTACAAATTTCAATACTCTAGATAATCGGAATTGCTATTTAGTTATATCTTCAAGATAAAATTTACTTGTAGTGATTGGAAAATGATTTGACTAAAACTGCTGTTCAGAATATCGCCCCAGTTAAAATTTGGATTAAATAATTAGTTTTAGTTTAGTCGGATTAAATAATTAGTTTTAAATAATTGTAATTAGTTTTAGGGTTGTGGGTACTTTTGTTGATGATAAATTGTTTTAATTTGGCGGCAAAATAATTTTAAATTCAGCTTAAATCAATCAAAATCAACATGAAACTGTAATTAAATTTTGAGTATTTTTTAATTTGTTTACATGATTCAATCGTTAAAAAAATAAAACCGAATCGATAAAATCAAACTAAAAAATCGTATTACTGTTCAAATTTACGAAGCAATTAATGATGGAACACTCTGCACTAGACGATTTGTTTTTTTTTTTCCTTTTTTTTAATTATCATTTAACATTCAAAACAGAATAGAACTCGACCTTCGATTTCCTTTTCCGCCATTTTGAAAGTCGTTCCCCGTTGTCTCTTATCACAGGCAAGCAAATTTCTATTGATATTGCTGACACTTATCTATGGTACTTTTAATTTTTTAAACCAAACTTAGTTCCTCTCAGAAAAAGCACGGTGAATTTTGCTTAGAGAAAAAAAACTATGGTCAAAACTAACAAAATATTGCAAAATTTACCGTGTTTCAGGCTCTTGGGAGCACTATAAAGTTTTGTAAATTTTACCGCAGTTCTTTTGTAATGGTCGTGGAAAAATTAACAATAAATATGGCTTTATGATATGTGATAAAATTTGGTTAACCAGACAGATTTAGTAAATAAAATCTGTAAACTCTGGTTAATACGAAAAGAATTAGAAACTTTCAATTTTATAACTGTAAATTTAGATGTTACTAAAGGTTTACGACCAAGAAACAATAAAAAAATGACAATCTTGAGGGTTAATAAATGAAGTGAATAAGGGGAAAAGTCCTTTTGTCTAAGTATAATAATATTTAAAATGCAAAAATAGTTTGACATATTTTGCATGCGAATTTCGAACTAAGTTAATTCAGGACATTACACCGAAGAGCCATTACATTATGACCACCCTCCATCTATAACAATGGGCCCACCCAGGTTTTCATGGTTTCTCGCCCAGGAACAATGTTTACATGGGGCACATTATGACCCATAATCCTCATAGAACATTCCCTGATGTCTGTAAGCTACTTGAACATAGTTGCAGACCAGGTTCACCCATTCATGGCAACATCTTTTCCTGCAGGGGATGGTGTTTACCAACAGGATAATGCACCATGCCATAAGGGTCGAATCGTCATGGATTGGTTCGAGGAACATTCCAGTGACTTTCAAGTCATGTCTTGGCCCCAAATTCACCTGACCTTAATCCAATAGAGCATTTGTGGTCCTACTTGAAAAAACAAATTCGTGCTGCCACGCTACCCCCTCGCAGTGTGAGGGAATTGCAAGACCAGTTGGTGAGCGCTTGGTACCAGATACCTCAGACTACCTATCAGCACCTTGTGGAATCAATGCCACGGCGGGTGCTAGCAGTTTTGAGGGCTAAAGGTGGTCCTACATGTTATTAGCAGGGCGGTCGTGATGTAATGGCTCTTCGGTGTATATCTGCTTTAACTTTGCATAACTAATGCGAAAATATTAAATTCTAAATTACATTTCTTTCTTACGAGTTAAAATAATATTACACTGACAAAACAAGTGTGTCAAAATTACCTGAATATGGTAACATTTACCATGTTTTTGGATGTATGGGAACACCAAAAATATCGATAATTTTTTCCGAAATTCTTTGGTAATTGTTTACGTAAAATTAACAATTAAGTATAGTTTTTTAATATGCGCTAAATTTAACGAATATGATAAAATTTGGAAATTTTATCATGACACATTAAAGTGTTGTGTTGGTTTCATTAATCAGGAATATGGATTTTTTTTTTTTTAACCAGACATGTCATTTGTATACAGTACGGTAATTTTATCAGAATTTCTTTCTACAAAATTTTTCAAACATTAGATAATTTTTGCAGTTCCTGGTGTATTATGTTCACTGTAAAATGACCAATTTGTGTTTGATGAATTCAAATAAATTTAAAACCACTTATAAGAAAAATAATTTTTTTTTAATTTCATAGAGGCGTGAGTATACTTTAAAATTTTAAATAATGTTAAGGAGTATGGTTATTACTTTTTAATTATTAAATTATTTGTTTAGATATAAAAAAACAGAATGCTGAATTTATGCATCATTCAATTTGGTATGAATATTTTCTTCGATGTTCTCATGCAAAATAATTTATCGCAGCCTCCCTTGACACACTGCATGCAAAATCTTTTTTACATAGAAAAGCAAATACAGAAGGAAGTCGGAAGAAATATAAATCAATGAAAAACTGATTTATTTTTTATTATTCTTTTTTTTTGCAGTAGCTGCTATTTTTACGCTTGAAAATTCTCATGACAATCCCTCAGGGTCTTTTCGAAAATATATTTCAGGTATTGTTTTGAAACGATATTTTACTTCTTCATGAAGGATATTTCAAAATATGTATTTTATTTTTTAATATCTTAATGGAAAAAGACGAACAAAAATGAATATTTAATGATAATAAAATGAAACACGTCTTTTGATTTAATAATCAGAAAAAAAATTGCACAAATATTGTGGATATAAAAATAAACAAGATGCTCTTTTATTTAGGCTTATATTTAAATTTATGTTTTTGTTTTTAATTCCAAGTGTTATTTTCACAATTTCTTGACTTTTAATGTGTGCTAAAAATTTCGGACAATAAAATCACGTAATAAAGTAAACACTGTTAGATACAGATTCAAAAAGTGTTTTAAATTTTTTTTTAAATACACGAAGATAAAAACTAAACATATCATTGAAAAAAAAATTATTTTTTATGTTCCCAAATTTATATTAATTATTTTCTTGAGACTTTATTATTTTTAAATAAATAGTATTAAAGCAGCATTATTTTTTTGTTTATTCATTTTTTATGTTATTTTTGCAGGGCTTTATGCAAAAATTATAAACGCAGTTTAAATATTCGTAATACAGTTTATTTTTTAATTTGATTCATATTCTTTATTGATTTGTTACACTTTAATATGACAAAACAGTTTAATTAATCATCTAAAAAACTAAAGTTAATTCACAGAAACAAGTGAATTCAAATCTCAAATAAAATTCAAACAAATGCGTCTCACTCTCATGCTTTTTTTTTCTATTTATTAGACAACTTCCTTGCAATTTAGCAAGAAGAGAGTTTTTTAATTCGCTGAAAATAATTTACGACTGTAAAAACTTGTATACGAAGAATCGTAATGAAAAAATAAACAGACAACCACATTTAATGCTTTCTTTTCCATTACGAAAAGAAATGCATTTACGTAATTAAAGTGAAAGCGTAAAAAAAATCTCTTTTTTTCCAACTACTTCTACTAGTTAAGTTCAACAATGCTTCTTAAAAAAGAACTTGCATAATTTTTATCCCTTAGAATAAAATAAATATTTTTTTCATTTAATAATAATTGAATTAGGAACCACTAATTAACTCTCAGAAATCTTTGACAATTTAATTTTGTAAAGCACATAAAGAGATTTTAATTATTGCAGTTTTTTATCAAAAATATTTTTATTTAGTTACCTCAACTGATTTTATAAGTTTCAAGAAATAATTCGTGAAACTCATAATTTATGTAATTATAGGCAATTTTTTTAAAATTAAAAATTAATTAAAAAAGACATATATGTATATAAAATAACTTATGGTAATATCAACTTGATAAATCCGATATTTTTCTAGTAATAGCTATGGGTTAATTCCATGATCCCATCCTTCATGTTTTCTCTCCTGTTATTGGTTACATCCTATTATAATAATGATAATAGGATGATAAGATAATATCGTATCATCTTCGTTGAATGTCATACCTAATTTTTGAGTTTAGGAAGCAAGGGAACTCAAACCCGTGATCCATCTACTGCTGAGAATTTTTTTACGTCACCACTGTGATGAGCGCAAGCCCGGTGCGGAATTCATATCAACCAGTCATCGCTGGGATTCGAATTCGGGCACCTCATTGCGAGACGAGCGCTCTATTCCCTGAACCACCACGGTTCCACTTTATTGGTTTAGGTTCTTAAATGTGTTGGCGGTAGAATTGAAAAAGAACTACTATCCCACTATATTTAAATCTCGTAAAAGCCGCCGACCCCATCCCACCTATTTTGGGTGTTCAGCTTACCTTTCATTTTGCTGCTCAAAATCTATAAGAAATATTTCTGACGTGTATAGAAAAGTGTTGAAACTACGGAATTAAATTTTAGACGGAGTAGAAAAAACTACGGAATTAAATTTTTTCATAATCGAAATGTTTCAAATATTTATTATTCAAATATATGCATTTTGAATAATAATTTAAATAAAAATATATATTATTATATTATTAATAAATAGTTGTATTTTGAAACATTTAATCAAATAATTCATAATTGACTTTTTGATTTCATTTAGTTTGAGGCATCAATTATAGACAATAACTAAAAATAGCAAAGTCACTTTAATTATATGAATATTAATTATTAGTCACTTTAATTTTATCAGAGAAATGCAATTAAACATGAAACTTGTTCTCTCAAATAAATTAAAGGCCTTATGAGTTTAATATCATCGTATATTTTTATGCACTTAATCCAACAAGTTCATTAAGTGCAAAAATGAAGTTAAAGTTGAAGATTTTCTCATCTTAAAGTTTACAACACATTTACTTCTGCGTAATATATTGCATCAGAACGGAAACGTAATTAAAAAAGAATAATTAATTAATAAATATAATGGAAAAATGAATTCCAAAATACAAGTTAGTTGCTGTATTTGTTGCAAGTGGGCTTTATAAGAATCTCGTTTTTAGTTTAACATAAACTACGTTAGCTGCTAAGCTGATGGAGTATCTTAAAAAATGAAATTTTATTTATACAAAATTTTGATTGAACAAATTTTGATTGAACAAAATTTTGATTGAACAAAATTTTGATTGAACAAAATTTTGATTGAACAAAATTTTGATTGAACAAAATTTTGATTTTTTTTTTTTTTTTCACAAACATATAGCAAAAACTATAGCACAGTGTAGCAATGTAAGAAGACTATAAATAGTTAACAACTAAATACTTTAATACGTTTTTAAACATTTGCTTTTAATTTATCCTAAGCTAATCTAGCATTCTTTGCTGTGAGATAAGTCTTCCTCAGAACTCAAGTTTTAAATTAGATATAATTGCTTTGAAAACATTGTTTTTATTATAATTAAGACAGGTGAAATTATAATATGAACTATTTAAATTATAATTTAAGTAGTTAATATTCATGAATTTATTTGCGAATAATTTGCTCCAACATCTGTGCTATAAAAAGAATAAAATACTTAGCATTATATAAACATTTGAAATCCCAATAAAAATTTCCCTTCAATTTTAATTTTGCAATTTTTATATTCGTTTCATTGAATAAAATGTGTTTCTTTTTTCAGAAAATTATAATTTGTTTTGAAAAAATGCATTTATCATTTTCAATTAAGCAAATGGAAGAATTTCTTACTCTTTGGCTTTAAAAAACATTCCATTTGTGATGTAAATTGCTATATATTATCTTATGTTTTTTTAAACAGTTATTTTCTTTTTTAAAATTGTCACTGGTGCAACTTATTTAATTTTATAATTTTGATTAATTTACTCAACATTTATGAATTAAAATTTTAAGTAATTTCATAATTATTTTGACATTAAGTTTCATCCTTAGTGACAAATAAAATACTTTTAGCCTTTTAAAATATTAGAAAATTGACATGTTTACTTAATTTAACTGGTAAATATTTTCATCTCCATGTATATGTTGTGAAATTGAGCTTTTTAGTTTTAAAACTATTTCAAAATTTACCATTCTAATATTTAAAGTGCAATATTGAGAAATATTTCAATTATGCATACAAATTTTAGCAAAGTCGTAACACCATCTCAAAGCAATTCCTTGAATGTGTTATTAATTAATTAGACTTCCAGTTTATTGTTCCGCTTGATTATAAACATTATCATATATTAACTAATATGATTCAGTCACTTTAAATAAATCTCTTGTTTACTCGGAGTTTACTCCAGGAACACATTTTCGTTAAGATTAAATAAAGAATACATTTTAAAAAAATTATCGATTTTAATATTTATTAGACTTTTTAAACATAGTAAAATTCAAATAGTTAAATATCTAAGGTGTGAATAAATATTCAAAATTACTTTTTTGAAATTCTTGACAAAACACTGTGAAGAAATTTTAGGGTGATGCTAGCAGAATTAAAATTCTTTTTTTTCAGGAACTCACACTGTAATTGAAATTTTCATTGCTTTGGAAAGAAATAGTAGAAATTAAAAGATATTGTGAGTTGTTTTTAAACAAACGTAATACGGTGAAATTAGCAATCTTAAATAACTAGCATTATTGCGGGTTGGTAACTGTATATATATAAAAAATACTTTTTACAATTTCACTGATATTCTGCAGTTGTATTTTCATTTATTTAATATTCCATAGTTTTATTAAGGTAACGTACTTCGTATCTTAATTTATTTATTTAATCTTAAAAGATGCAAGTTACGTTACACTTATAAACTAGAAAATAGTTTGTAAGCGTAATGTATACAATTTTACTCACCCAGTTAAAATAAATTATTGAAAACTCTATTTGAAACGGTAGTAATGGAAAAGAATACTTGAAGACAATTCAAATAGTTTTTTGTCAAAAAACACCTATACTCTTGGTGGGAAAAATTATTAAATAGTTGAACTGATAATAAGGAGACAAAAATTTAGGTTGCTTACAGTTTCAAAACTAAATCTAATAAATTATTAGCTATATATTTTAATGTAGTTTTAGCATCTAATTACATTTTATAACAACTAATAACGCCAATAACATTTTATAGTTGAAAGAAATAATTGACACAAAAAAAGTATTTCTATGAATTCAAATACATACTTACAGTAGTTAATAAAAAATGATTACTTCTCAATACTTCGTTACTGTCGGAAATTCGATATAAAGTTACTTTTATTAGTATGCTATTTTCATTACACTAGTCTTATTAATTTTACTTAAATACTTTTTAAGCGAAAATAGATCTTCAACCAAAATTATCCGCTACAATAAAAGTTATTTAAATTCGATTCTTGAATTGAATTTTTGTAAAACGCGAGGCTTAATAGAACATTCCTTTGGCTATATAAATATTTTTAATTTAACTAAAATTCTTTGTTTTATACATTGATTAAATATTTAATTTAACCAACTTTGAAAAAAAATTTACGTAGTTTGTTTTTAATTAAACATTTTTAGAATTATATATTTTAAAATACGTATTCAATAAATAAAACATCACATCCAAACTTCTTATAAACAATGGTGAAAATACAAAAATATTTATATCATTAAATGTAAATTACAAATCATCTTAATATGATTTATGCTATGAATGGAAAACAAATTCAATAATCTGTTTTAATTTATACAATATAATATTTGAGAAATCAAATTTTGAATGTACGACTTATAAAACTTAATATTTTAGAAACTCTTTGACTGTTTATGTTCAGTTTTTTATTCAGGCATTTAAAATTACGTGCTTTAAATTTATCTAAAAAGTTGTAAATTTTGCAATTGAAAATATTTTCTTCTATTGTAAAATAAAATAATAAAGAATAGTAAATAGTGAGGAAAAGAACTCTTTTGCATTGACGTACCTTCGGACATACAAATTTCGTAATTGTGTGCAAAAATATTTGTTTTATTCATGTAAAAATTTCTAACAATATAGAAAAATATACCAAATATAAAATTAACATTAATGGCTCCAAGCTTCCGACCGCTCACCTAACCAAGCTATTAAGACCATATTATTTCATATTGTGACTATCCCCTAAATTTTGAGAGTCTAGAAAAAGTATTCGACAAAAAATTATATCAGCGATAATTGAAAAAAATTTATTTTCTGAAAAGCAAAATTAATGGTGGAATGGAGAATATAGTAATTAATATAGTATTAATGGAGAAAATAATATCATCAAAACTACAAGAATATAGTAAAATTTACTGTGTTTCTGACTCTATAGGAACACCGAAAAGCTCGATAATTAGTACCGATTAGTATTAGTAGTGCTTTGGCTATATTGTCTCTTTTATAACAATGAAACCTCTTGCTCTCGTTTCCTGAAATTTTGACCGAGGCCACAAGAGCAACTTTCGAAATTTCCTACAAAATTTTCAATAAGTTCAATCTGTAGAATCTTTTAAAGAATGATTTTTTTTTTCATTCGTTCAGTGTTAGGCATTGTTTTAAATAAAGCTATAGAGGAATTTATTTTTCAAACTTTTTAGATTAGTAATGATATTATAGCTCTATAGTTTTCAGCTCTATTTGGTTCAAAAAAAGGAGTTCATTGCACCCTCTTTAATAATGAATTATTTCTCATTCGTTTAGTTAGATAAACACAATGATAAAATGAAGCATAATAGCACAGGTGGACTACATCAAATCAGTATTATTATAAGTATCTGAAGCAGATAGTTTATTTTGCTTATAATTATGCAAGACGTGCTCATGCTAAATAAATTATAACAACGATAATTGAAAAAGAATTAGCTTACTGAAAAGCAAAATTAAGGATGAAATGGTGCACTGAGAAAAAAAGTATGATCAAAATTACCAGAATATAGTAACATTTACTGTGTTTCTGGCTCTATGGGAACATCAAAAAGCTCAGTAGAGCCGTGGTGGCTCACGGGATATAGCGTTCGCTTTCGCTTTCCAATGAGGTGAACCGGGTTCGAATCCCAGTCATGGCTGGTCGATGCGAATTCCCTACCCGACTCACATTGACCACAGTACTGACGTAAAAGGCTCTCAGTGGTAGAAGGATGATTAGTTAATTTCCCCTTGCCGTTTGGCTAACCATGGGAGATTTTCTTGGTTTTCCTTTCCATGTAACGCAACCATCAGAAAGTCCTTCACGAAGGCAAATTTATCCCAATTCTTTATCCAGTTAGTTCTCTCGTCTTCTGGATTGGGTTCAAAATTACAAGGCTACGAAGTTGAACATTAGTAGTCGTAAACCCCAAATTGGGTCAGTTGTTCATCAATGGTTATAAAAAAAAAGATATATGATTAGTACCGAAACACTTTGGTGATGCTTTGGGTAAAATGGATAATGAAATATGTTTTTGTTGTACGTGATAAAATTTTAAAACTGTGATAAAAATATTTTTATGATATTACTTTAAAACATGACATAAAAACCGTTTATTTGGTTAGATTCACTTTTCAGTTTACTACATGTGTAATAATTTTATATTTCTATAATTTTGAGAACCAGAAGAATTACTAAATGAGCGGTTTAAATACCGTATGTTTTGATTTCATTAGCCAGAGTTATGTCTGTTTTTTTCTACCAGAAACATTAATACTATTCAGTACGCTAATTTTACCACAATATTTTTATTCATATACTTATCTGTTTAAAAGAAACATAAAAATTCGCCACACTATTGTTGACACATATGAAGATTAATTAATTTTGGTAATAGGTACAAATTTAAACAAAAAATATGTAGTAAAAAGCAAAATTATTGGAGAAATTGTACTAATACATTCAGGGGGAAATTAAAAAACATGAATATTATTATTGACGCTAATACTTAATTAATTTTGGCAATGATTGAACAAATGTAATGAAGAAGTTTTAATAGGTACCAGATAAAATAATATAGATACAAAGTAGTATTTTAATATATTTAGTACCTATTAAAACAGCACCAATACAATACTTTTTATGCTCACATGTAAAATTATTCAGTTAAACATTAACTGTATCATTAATATAAAAAGGCTTTACTGTTGTTTAAGATGGCAACGGGACTTTGTTGTGGTGGTAGCCTGATGGTCAAAAACGGGGCAGAAGAGCATATCTGTCATATACGTGACCAATGTGACCATTCCATGAGAAGCTGAATATGAAACTTTAGTGGTAAGGAATTGCCACGCCATGAAAGAGGCATGCATTATGAGAAATAAAAATAATGGCTGACTGGTGACAGTGTAGAAATTTCTTCTCGATGAAACATTTACCCCTCACTACTAATGTCTAATGATGATTATTTACAAGCATTATTAGAAATTGCTTTAGTTAGCTTCTTCTTTTTTTCGTTTTGATGCACTTAAAAGTTACCATGTCTTTAACATTAAAATAATTTTCTTTCTATTTAAACTCCTAATAAACATTAATAGTTAAAATTAACTTAGTCAGTTTTATTTCTATAGTATATTAATTTATTTACTGTATAATTATACCTTATTATTTTAACATTTCGTGTAGTGTGTTGCTCTTCGAAATATGTCAATCATTCCTTTTTATTTAGTAAAAATTGGTATATTAATTTCTCGGGTTAATCACTTTTCACAACGCGTTTGTAACTTTTTGTTCAGTTACTGAACTTTTCACTCTACATTGACTGTAGAGAAATGGGGACATCTTTGAAAAGTTGTTTTTTTTTCAAGAAAATTCAAATTTAAGATTTATTTGGTTTAAATTATTTAGATCATTACAAATGCTTATACTTCAATTTCTGAACCTACATCTTGGAGGCGAATTGAAAATGGGATATATAAAGCTTTTAGAAACATATATTAATTTGTTCTGAGGTATTCCAATTTAGGTTTCTTTGAGAAAGGCTGCGGCACCTTTAAAAAAATTAATTTACTTATTGACTGTTTTTATTAAAACTATTTAGTAAAATGTTAATAGTGTATAGTAGTTAATAGTAAAATGTTAATAGTATCAAAATCAAGCAATAAACATTAAAATCATAAGAAATATAGTATTAGCAATGTAGTTTTGGCTTTCCAAAGATGCCCCTTCACATGTAGTTTAGTTCTGTCATGAACAGCTCGATATATAATTAAAAACTACAAGCGAATAAAATAATTAAAAAATATAGCATCAAGTTAAATATTTATCAAATAATTAATACAACAAAGGTAAATACTTATAATTGCTGGTTTCTGACTCCTAAATTATGGGGAGGAGCCGCAATCCGTGCCCAAAGAAAGCAGCCTGAATCAGAAGAGTGGTTTAAGTTTGGACCTCTTAATTTTATTTCTATTTTTTGTATATTTCGCCTTAACTCGAGAATTTTTTAAGTGAATTGAAAATTTTTTGCGCACAATTATAAAATTCGTTTATCCGAAGATAATTCCTTTCAAACTATAACTTTTAGTAAATATTTATTATTTTTTATTATCTTATGTAATAATAGTCGAAAAAGTTTTGAATTATGAAGAACAACATGTTTTGTACATTTTAAAGAATGTAATTTTATATGGCAAAATACAATATTAGAGCGAAATCGGACAAATAGTTCCTAAGAAATCAAATTTTAAAAATATATCTTTAAAATTAATTAGCAAAATAATTATCTTATTAATTCTTAATTAAATAACAAACCCCCCCCCCTTGAATCATTAAGATTGAGTCCTAGAACGTGAAGATCTGATGAGATCAAAAGTCATTAATGGAGGTGTTTTTTTTTTTTTTTTTTTTTTCTTTGTTGTTATTTTACAACTGTACATGCAATTTATTACAATTTAATAAAAGATAATTAATTGACTTCTAAATTTATTAAGATAAGATAAAAATAAAGGTTTTTAGTTTTCTTACTTAACAAATTTCAGTTTTAAATTTAATACTGTTTAATTTATTTTTGATAATTCTGCATAATGAAATAGATTCATTTAATTTTTTCCACTATTTGCTCAAGAAATAAAAGTAAAAATCTAGAATCAATCCTTATGCAGCAGATTATTCTACGTCAAATCTAAAAGTCGGGAATTTAAACAATGTAGTAAGAAAAAATTCTTGTAGTGCCCAGATTTAGTAATTAAATGAAAAGTTGGTGTTAAATGATGAATTCAAATATCAGAAGTCAAATTTTCTTGTTTAAAGAAAGAAATCTAGGAGCTTTAGATTAAGGAAAAATTTATTATTATTATTATAAAAAAACTGTTGAATAATTTCTAACGAAAATTAATTTTTGAAATATAAATTTATTGAAAAAAGAACAAGAAAGTGTGCAATTAAATAGACAAAAGCACCGGTTCGTACAGTACCAGTTCCTTCTGTAAGAACTTAAAATAAGAAGTGGTAATTAGAAGTTTTCAAACATTTTGTCAATGAATAAGCAATCTATGTTTTTTTAGACAGCCATTAATCTTTTCCAAAGCCATAGTTCTCTTTTAGGACAAGTTTTTGGAATCAAAAATGTTTATTATTATATTTATAATTTATTATTTCCAGGAAGAAAATAAATTTTTAAATACACTTTTCCAAAGAATGGAGAATGGAAAAGCTTTTTATTTTTACGTAACATTTAGCTATTAGGTGGTCTTTTATCCCGGGAAAATACCTTTAAGTAAACAAAATAATATTTTATCATTACAATTTTCGAGAATAAATTTTCGATTTCCCTTGTATTTCCTCTATTGTAAATTTCCCAAACAAGTGTAGGATTCAGACTTCTTTCTTGAATTGTGGTAATAATTTTCTAAAAATAAACGGAAGTATAAATAGATTTTCTGAGAAAGTGTAAATAGATTATTTCATTTTAAACAGTATTTTTAGAGCTGTTAGATTGCAAAAATCTTATTTTGTAAAATATTTAATGCTATAAGCTTTTTACCAGTTAAAAGTTTACGATAATGCTTTCAAGAATTTTAGTGTTTTGTTAAAAGTAAAATGTTTATTGGAAGCATTTATTGGTTAATAGAAACCTAGATTGCTTAACTTAAGAAATTTATCTTTGATACTAAATAAAGATAGTCACTTTAACGAGTATCGATTTCCCTTCTAATGTTTTATAAACAATTTACCAAGCAATTTACCAAGAATTTAAATACAATAAGCAAACAAAACTATATTTTTTTCATTTCAAGATTCGAAAATTCCCTTTTGTTTTTCATCTATTATAAATTTTCGTGACAAGTGTAGGATTCCGATAACTATCTCGAATGAGGGTAAATATTTTCCAAAATAAATGAAGTGTAATTAAGTGTAATAATCTTGAATAAGTGTAAATAGATTATCTAATTTTAAGTAATATTTTCAGACCGCTAAAGTTTGCCTAACACTTATTTTGTAAAATATTTAACACTATCATTTATCTTATAGTCAAAGCTTGAAGATGAGGCATTCAATCATTTTAATGCTTTGTTAAAGACTGAATGATTATTAGTTTAAAGTGTTTATAAGAAATACATATTTGAAGTGTTTATTTGCAGTTAAATTTACAAACTTAAGAAATCTCTCTTAGATACTAAATAAAGACAGCCTCTATAACGAGTATCAATTTCTATTTTTTAAAAACTTTTTAATCATACTTTCACCTCTATAATTTGCTTAAAGCAAAAAGAAGTTGAAATATAAATGTGCTCCCAGTATAAGTGCAGATAAAAGAGCAGAAGAGAAGGTATCGAAGTAAAAGTACTAAGAATATAAAATCGAAACAAAAGTACTAAGAGTTTAGATACAGTGAATATTTATGTATAGAATAACTGGACTATTATGCAATATGAAATACATTCTTTTACAATGTTGTCGCAATCATATCTTGATTTAGACGATGAAATATTAAAGTGATTTTTGCTTTGTATTCCACAACATTTTCCTATTTTACATTACAAGTCCACTACAATGGACAAAACTTCTATGTTTCCTTATAAATAAACAAAGATTTCAAACAACTTATTTTCTTATAAAGAGTTTTTGTAACTTTTTATGCTGTCATCGTGCCCTAGTCTTAAAATCTTTAAAAAACAACTGCCACTGTAAACTCTTTTTCGTGGGTTCATATTGTTTTCAGAAACTCAGACACATTGAGATTTAATCAAAGAATTGAGATTTAATAATCGGAACATTTAAAATAAACATTCGTGTAAAAAAGAAAGAAAAGAATCGATGCAAAAAAAGAGAGTATATATATATATATATATATATATATATATATATATATATATATATATATATATATATATATATATATATATATATATATATATATACATATATATATATATACATATATATATATATATATATATATAAATAAGTAATTTTTATAATATATTAAGAAAGTAATTTTTAATTATAGCGTACGATTAACTCAACGATTTTAAATAGAATTTAATTATACTAGTTGAATGTTAATTGATTTTGTATTAAATTTTGAAAGAGTTAGCTGATTCGTTTTTTCGATAAACTTATTTTTAACTTTTGTATTCTGTATTCTCTCTTACAACTGACTAACAGACAACTGACTAACAGACAACAGACAACTGACTAACTGACTGTCGAAGTAGTTTTCTCAAATGCTCTGAGATTTAAAAAATTTCAATAAAGATGTAAAAAAAACAATTTTGCTTTTGTAATTTTTATTCATATTATTTTATGTTCTTCGGTTTTAATAATTGTGTTATATCAAAAGAGATAAATTAAATATAAATATAAAAATTAGATAGAAATTTATATTTTAGATAAAGTGAATTAATTTTGTTAATAGCTACTAAACAATAATAATAAATTTTTATTTCCATCACTAACAAATCTCTATAGACAATAAAACAAATCGATAAAAATATATTTAGTTTTTATTATTTTAATTTTATAATTCTGGTAAATAGATTTTCAATTAGCTTGATTTCAATTATTTAATCTTTAAATTAAAACTCGTATTTTTAAATTATGTAATAGTACAAGAAAAAAAAATAATTTGAAACAACGAAAATGTTAATTACTTAGATTTATTTATCAAATTGAATTAATCCATAAAATAATTTTTTCCATCCTATAAATCTCCGATAATTTTTATGTTTGCGATCTCTTCATAAATGTAATTAAAAAAATCTCTCCTAAAAGTAAACAGCTTTTACAACATTTGCAATTAAAAATCACAAATTAGGACAAAAGACTTTTTGTATGTGAATATTTTTGTTTTTGTCCTTTCTACATATTACTAAATTAACAAGCAATTTTAATCTGCAATGCATTTCTTTCTCGAATTGGTTTATGATTATATAATTTATTCTTTAAAGAAAAGCTGCTTGTATTTTTGAAAAACTTATTTGTACAAAACAAAGATAGTTTAAAGCGCAAATAATTATAGATTTGGTTGTGGGAATGAATTATCCATAATGGTTGGGTTTTTTTCTAAAATACTTCACACATTTTACAATCGATTTTTAAATTAATTTTAAAAACATTAACGGAAGCAGTAAATAGTATATCAAGTAATATAAGAAAGCTAATAATTTAAATCTGAAATTTTCAAAATCTGATAAAGATTCTGTTGTACATGTGCTTTGTTTTTTTTAGTTTTGATTTAACTATTAAGGCATTATAAACTTAAAAGAAATTATTCTCTAAATGATTGTTGATTAGAGGATTAGAGAACAACATTTTTATATTTGAAATTGATTTACAAATTTTTATTATAAAAGAAATCGGGTT
Organism: Parasteatoda lunata; assembly: GCA_949128135.1. NCBI lineage: Eukaryota > Metazoa > Arthropoda > Arachnida > Araneae > Theridiidae > Parasteatoda > Parasteatoda lunata. The sequence goes on along the minus strand of OX421974.1, from coordinate 56,207,908 downwards.
GAGAATTTTTTTACAGGATTAAAATTTATTTCACGGGATAATTGTTTTGAATGAAAATACTAGCATATATTTTGCATATTCATATTACTTTTCTTTTCTAAAGCAACTGGTAAAACAATGCATGCAGTACTTTGCAGTATATATATATATATATATATATATATATATATATATATATATATATATATATATATATATATATATATATATATATATATATATATATATATTTATATATATATATATATATATATATATATATATATATATATACATATATATATATATATATATATATATTTATATATATATATATATATATATATATATATATATATATATTATTTATATATTATATATATATATACATATATATATATATATATAATATAAATTATATATATTTAAAATCTATATATAATTTATATTTAAATAAATCTTTGATTTTATACTATACTAACTAAATATCCGTTTTTCGAATGGAGTGAAGAAGAAAAAAAAAGGTAAATCTATAAATCAGTACCGGACGTCACTATGAAATTAATCCTCAAAACTGAAAAATATATACCAGCACAATTAATGATGCTGAAATTATTTAATTTTTTTTCACATAATAATATTATATTTTGTCATTTCTGGTGACTTTACGTTATTAAATTAACTAAAATTTATACAACAATGAAATGATTTTTTATGGTAATTATTCCTCACGAGAGTTCGTAAAAAGCATCTTTCCACAGTATCTATATTAAAACTGCACAGTAATTATGAGGTTTAACAGGTATCAATTATACTAATACAATACAATATAATACAATAATATAAGTATATTAGTAAATTTAGTAAGCAAATTTACCTATTAAAACTGCACCAGTTAGCATAATATCAGTTTTGCTTGTTACCAACATTTATTCACTACGATTTGAGTGACATTTTGACGTTTCTCCCAATTGAATAAATGCCATTTTTTTAATAAATTTGCGTTTTCATAGCTGTAGTACAAAGCGATTTAGTACTTTAACATATTTAACCAATTGAAATTTTTGATCGATGTTAAGGATCAGGGGCTAAGTAAACTTTTTTCATCTACTATAAAAATTTCAAATAATTTTAAAAATGCGACTTCTTTAAAATTTGATTTCTCATGAGTTATTGGACCGATCTCGTTCACATTTTGTATTTCGCATTGTAAAATTACATTCGTTAAAATGATGCAAAAATTTATGTACCTTAACTTTCAAAAAATGTTCGATCTTTATTATATAAAATAATAAAACATAATAAATAGTTATTAAAATTATTTTTTAAAGATTATTTTCTACATAATTGTAAAACACGCTAAATCTTTGGTTAAATGTGTTTTGTAATTGTGTAGAAAATTTTTTCGATTCACTTAAAAAATTCTCGAAGTATAATGAATTGAGAAAACAATAAAATTAACATAAGGGGTACAAACTTCGAACCTCTCATCTGATAAAAACTGTTGGTATCATGTTTCCCAGATTACAGCTAAATTTTACAGGTCAAAAACCGAATTCCTTCGAGAAAAAAATACGTTTATTCAGGGAAAGTTCATTTTTGTGTTTGATTTCACAACTTAAAACACTACCTGTACTAATTAATTAGCATATTTGAGTTATTGCATTAGCATATTAAGCCTCTTGAGTGATTAAAATTGAGTCTCAATACAGGAAAATCCATTCATTAGATCAAAAGTTATTTAGGGTGATTGCTTTATTTTTTGTGCTCTTCGCAGCAAGTTAATGAACAATATTTTTTATTGTTTTTTTATGATACAGCAAGTTACTGGTCAATATTTTCAAAAGAAACACTCCAATCATTTTATTATTGAAAATTTTAAATAAATCACCCATTTTTCCCCGAGACGGGGAAAAATGAAATTAAAGCAATTTTTGCTTCACTTTCTCTAAAACCCATCCAGTAATTTCGAGGAATAAATGATTTCTCTTTATCAGCCTTTCAATATCATAAACAGCAGTATATTTAAAGTAAAAATAAATATTGCTCTTACGATTATTTTCCTGTCAGCCTTTATCACTCTAAAGAAATTAGATTTGAATTTAAATTGAAGTGTTTCAAAGAAATAGTATAAATATAGTCTGACTTTTTTAGACTTTTATGTTTCCTTAAACATGCAGAAATCATTAATATTTTGAATGTTTGAAATGTTTCTGATAAACAAAAAATACTTTTTTACCGCATTCTGAATTTTAATATTGTAAAATAAAATTATGTTTTTCGATTTAAGGAATCCAAATCTCGTATATTTTTTAAATCGTATGATTTTTATTACTTGAAAAATGAGAAAAAATTATGTTTTTGAATCAACTAGAAAGAAAGATGATGTCCTTTAGCCTTTTCTCATGTTGAACTTTGAAGAACTTTGAGGCTTATTTCAAGGAAAGTTACGGAAGTTAAAAAGTTTTTACAGATAACTGAGCGAAATATGCAAAGTATGCATAATAATGTAATTTGTTTGCAGAAAATTTATAAAGCAATTTCAGAATTTATATCGTATTTTTCAATTACTAAAAAATATAAAGTTTTACTTTTAGACATTTTTTATTTTTTAACAATAATAGCAACACACAAAAAAAGTTGAATTATAGATTTTGCATTCTTTCTAAATACATTAAAAATTTTTGATATTCAAGGAAAATGTTTTTATTTTTGTTAAAATTTTAAATACCAATAAAATAAATTCAAATTTTACATTATTTTAAAAAATCGCTGTATAAATGAACATTTTTCTACTTTTTGTATATAGCAAAAATTTTAATAAAAATACCATTAATTCAAAACAATTTGCAAAATTTAATTTTTAAAAAAAAGGGATTCAAAAGTATATTTCTGTCCACCACAATTGAAATAATTAATGTCTTATTTTAAATTACGTCATACTTTGTAAATATACCACCCTATTTTAGAAATTATGACGTAATTGTTTGTTTTATTTGTCAGCTTATTAATTGCTAAACTATCGCTTAAAGGCCTCAAATTATTTTACGATTAAACGTTATTACATTTTTGTAAGAAAGACAAGGTTTGTTCTTTAAAATTTACGTTCAGTAATAAAATATTACATAAAAAAAAATTTATTTATTTCAAATGGCAGAGGTAAATTGACATGTTAAAAAGCGAAAACACAGGAACAAAACAAGAAAGTAAAAAGTCATTTCCTCAAGAGCACTCTTGCCTCCCAATATCGCTCGGTAGACGACGGCCCGCGGAGGGCCCTGCCGCGCAGAATGTGGCCGCCATCGGAAACAGCTTGGCTCTTACACAGAGAACAATAGGGATCAGGTGCCAGCCCTAAACGAAACAGGTGCGCGGCTACGCAGTCATGTCCGGTATATAGTCGAAACTGAGCCCCCGCTTCGCGGCGCGGCCAGTCTGGAATGGTGTTCTGTCGAAGATCTCTCCATACTTTAGTTTTTACCCTTTCTGATAATTGGTGATGGAAATCCCCATTAATTTTTGATCTAACAATCCTTTTTAAAATTGAAAAGGGGGCTGGGCTACTAAGAGCCTGGAGAATTCTTGTGCCTCTCTTTGCCAAAACATCAGCCCTCTCATTTCCTGCAATATCACAGTGCCCGAGAATCCATTGTAGGGTTACAGTTTTATTAAAATGGTGGAGTTAACGTATCGCATCCTGACATTTTAGAACGTCGCAAGTGGAAGGGCAATGCATGGATATATTACATAAAAATACTAAATTCAATATTTACATACGTAAAATAAAATAATATGCCCGAACAAACGTGTATTTTACGTTAAATTATACTTTTGTTTTCACGCTTCCTTTACTCACTAATTGCTAAATTATCATTTTCATGAGAACTTAAAAAACATTTAAGGGTAAAGTACAAGACTAAGAGACCTAACAAAGACTGCTGTATGCTTGTACTAGTCTAGTACTTAATAATCTCTATTTAGCAGCATTGAACTTAAATCCCTGAGAAAGAAAATAATATTAATCTGAATAGCGCATTTTTTCTCACCGATTTACTTACATATGTCATCAATTTTTTAAAAGCGTGTTCCAAAAATGGCTATCTACTTTCATATCGTTGAATATTCATGCACTTTTTTCGACTTTAACCAGGCATGATGTTCTGAAGAAGTATCTATCTTATTTATGAATAAATATTCATGAAGTGTTATGAGACTATTTCTTTTAAAGCTATATATAATATCAAAATTTAATCTTAATGCATTCAGTTCTTTACTGATGTTAAATCGCGATACACGTGTTTTGACTACCATTCTAGTAAACTATTTAATATCTTTTCCGATATGTATACGTGCTTTTATGTCATAAAAACTAGGAAATAAATTTTTCGATAGAATGGAACATTTCTATACTCCGAGAGGTAGGCCTAAACCTTGGAAAACATTATGATGTTAGGCTCTCTGTTATGGTATGTATAAACCACTGCCTATGGAAATACAAAAAGATTACCTCTTTTTGTATCAGGTAAAATGACAAGAAATTTTGAGTTCAAGAACCATAAATTTAAAAAAAAAAAATGCTAAGTCTATCTACATAAAATGAACTTTAAATAGTTAAAAACTTTACACTACATAATTTTAAGAGAATAGCTAAAAAAATAAGTGAACTAGAAATTGTTATTATGCACACACACAATTTTCATTCTAAAATTAAGGTAAAATAACCAGCATCAATCTGTCAATTCAATTAACTGTAAAGTTTACTGTAAAAAAATTACCTTTGCGGATTTGAAACCATTTACAACAAGCATGATTTCAAACCACACAAATATTTAATTTAACTGGACATTGCAGCTGGCCTTTTCTTTACGTATTGGGCATTAGGTAGTGGTTGAATTGTGTTTTAACAAATGAGCCGTGGTTTAATTACTTTATCTGATTTTTTCACCTATTGCAAGAGATGGCAAATACTACACTTTTTTGTAAGCAGTAGCTTTATGATGCTGCCATTTATGCGTGAATGAAAATATCACATTCTATTAGTCCAGGGTCACAAATCGGGGAGTACAGGTCGCTTCATGTGCTTAATGGAAATGGAAAAATAATGTGATATCACCACTGGGAATCGAACTCCCATTCCTTTGGTTATGAGATTGATAGATTAGCACTTTTGGCTAAAATATGTACTCAGATGACAGAAACCAAGTGGCTTTATAAAGTTTATCTAATTGATACTATAAAATTCTTGTTATTTAACCATATTAGGTAAAAGTTAACCATATTAGGTTAATAACCGGTTTTTCCACTATTGAAAGTTTGAATAATATCTTATTTATCGTTATTTGACTGTTTGAATATAGTACAATAACAATTAAATAAAACTAATCATTTTCTAGGGAAATTTCCAGTAGTGCATAGGTAAATATCAGCATCAGATACATTAATGAATAAACTAAAAAGGTTATTTTTCTTCTAAGAAAAGTACATTTACATTTATAATGAGCGTTAGAAAGTCAATTGTCATACTATTTTTTTTTTCTTTCTGATATTTCTTTTAACACATAAAATATCGTTTTTTTAGAACTCTCTATTAGAAAAGTAATAAATAATACTAACATATTAACAAATCTCATACTCATTCTTACTCGCAAAAAATTCTACTTTTATTTCCTTACTCATTTTTACTTGTTTATGTAAATACACTTTTTCAAACAAGGGGCTCTAAAAATATCAATTTTTATTAATTTATAGATTATAAATCAAAGGTGATATGTGCAATAAACATAGCTCTGTAATCGTAGAAATTCACTAGAATGGATAAAAAAATCAGATTTAATCGATATTAATTTTAAAAATTCACATTTCCTCTAAATGCAGCAGCCTTAAAAATTTTCTAAGTTAAAATTGCTGTCGTGTTTTGAGAAGTATTCGAGGGAAGTAAAGCATGAGAAGTAAACATTTGAGAAGTAAAAAATGTATTCAAGTAGTACTATTTGCTTTTAATTATAAATTAATCGTTTAAGTTCAAATAATTCCTGATAAATAGGGAAATAAAGTTTGAAAAACATTTAAGTATATTTTTAAATATTTTTATAAGCAATATAAAAATAAAAAATAATGGAACTGCTCTAAATTAAAAATAAATTAATCAAGGAACACTGTAAAAATCCCGGTCAAATTACGGCATAAAGTAGAGGCACTTTGCGTGCTTCGTCCATTAAATCCATTTTTAACGTAAAATATTATACCGCAATTTTTACAATAATATTTATTTAATTTGAGTGTTTGAGCAAGTCAGTGGTTTTACGGTAATTGTTATTGTAAAAAATTAATATCTAACATTTTCATTTTCTTACAATGCAAAATGCATTGATTTAAATGACGAAACAAAACCGAAAGTTAAAATATTAAATTTTTTTCAAACAAATTCCAATCGTGATTGTGTTAAAATCATTGGTTTTAACGTATAAATAATTTATATTTAAAATAATGCATGCTTTTGTCATTTAAAATTCTGATGAAAATTATTATTTCAAACATAATTTGAAAACACCGAGACATATACATAATTTAAGCACATGTCTTATATATATATATATATATATATATATTTCTTTTCATCACATATGCATTGTTTAAATCAAAAAGTTTCCCTTAGGATGTAAAAGTTATTTAGAAAATTTTATTTTTGAAAACTTATTAAACGAAAGATTAACTTTTGATTTTGGCATTTCGCAAAGGTGTTTTTCTTAATAAGATTTCGCTTATATCAATATTTACGAAACACAAATTCTGACTAAAAAAATAAATAAATAAATTAGGAATTTTTTTTTCTTACTTAGAAAGGAAAAAAAAAGTTGATAAATATATCGAAACATTGAATATTTTTGCATTCCATTAAAAAATTCCAGATGAGAGAAATAAGATCTTTGCAGAGAGAATAAACATTGTCGCAAGAATTTTTTTTTAGAATTTGCATGAAAAAATTCTTTATCGATGTATTTTTAGTTTAAATAACAGAAGAAACGAAGAAATAATAATGTTTTGGATATTTCTTTATTTTAAAAAATTAACTATAAATCACTTAACGTATTAAAAGTTAACTGAATTAAAGTTAAAGCTGAAAAGTTAACTAAGTTAATTGAAAATCACCTTACTAATAAAAACGTAGATGGTACACGGAAAAAAAAGTTCCGGAAAAATTATCACACCATACGTTAATGCCATTTCTGATTAAAGAAACCATAATTCTGGTAAATAAAACCGAATTATTCATTTACGGAATTTAAAATATTCATTTTGTAATTTTTTCGTTCATACGGTAATGGCTTCTAATTCTAGTTCTAAGAAATTCTAGTTTTTAAAATTATAGTTCTTATTTTCACACATTCCATAAATTTAACCCATCAACTGGTTTTTATGTCATGTTCTAACGTATCATGATAAAATTATCGAATTTTATCAACAAATATACATTATCGATACCATAGATTATTGCATAATGTAAAAACCTATTTTATTGTTAATTTTACCAAAATCATTACCAAAGCACTTTGTTAAAAAATACCGAACTTTTTGGTGTTCACATAGAGCTAGAACCATAGTTTACTTTACCATAGTTAATTTTATTACTTTTTGGTAGTTTTGACCATACTTTTTTTCTCACTGCTAATTAATTTAGTGTGTACTACTAGATTACTAGATGTACTACTAGATGTACTGTCTTAATTAATTTAGTATGTACTACTAGATGTACTGTCTTAATTAATTTAGTGTGTACTACTAGATGTACTGTCTTAATTAATTTAGTATGTACTACTAGAAATATCGTAATTGGTTCAGTTTTCAAGACTACGTCATTTCAGAAAATATTTCTTTCAGTGATAATAACTATAGTGCAGTAATATTTTGGAGAATTAGATTTAAAACAACTTTTTTCCAATACTACTTATAGATATTTTAAATAATATAATAATAGTCCTAAACTCTATCTTTCTATCCTATCTATAGTCCTACTCATATCTTAAATTCCTCATCAAGGTTTTATTCGATTTTCATGTGCTTTTAAATTTTTTAATTTTTACTTGTCTGCTACCATTGACAAATGTATTTCCCTCATTCTCTATAATGTTGGTTATATAATAGTAGACAAATATACTGAAATAGGTACAAATTATTACATATATTTCGAAATTATTACACCAATAACGAGTAGTTTTAATGTAGATACTGAGGAAATATTTTTCTTACGACCCCTAAGAAGGAAAAGTAACGAAGAAAATTTCTTTGCTAATGGTAAATTTTGACTATCATGAGTTGAAGCGAGCAATAACATCATGCCAAGTGATACTGAGTGCACTTCATCTTCATTCTGATGGGATGAACAACAACAAAAAATGTTTTACTTAATCTTGTAACTTAGCCACCATGAAGGAAAATAAGGAACGTGAAATATTTTAGTTTTGTTAATTTTGTTTATATATAACTTTCAGTTTTGTGTATGCTTTCGAAGTACTGCAATCAATTATTGAATATATTTTTTATTCCCCTTTTTAAGAACGGGTATTCAGCTAGTTATATAGAAGAATAACTTAAAATGCACAACTTGAAGTACAAATACTCTCTATGCCTGATTATTTATCACAATTTTTTTATTAAAATTCAATAATTATTTTATTGAGGAAAGACAACTTCGAATAACAGTTAACAAAACTTAATCTTAATTTTTGCGCGTCTAAAAGAGTTGTCCATGTTTAAAATAATTAAAATTGACTAATCTAACATAGTAAACAAAATTTAATTAGGTCGAAAAAAGTTTTGCTTTTAGCTTTATTGTTTAAAATAAATGGTATAAATTAACAAATTAAACTGCAGTGCTGCCGCCCATGAAGAAAAAACATGGAAATCTTCTACAATCCTAGACTTCAGTTCTAAAGTTTGCCAAATTTTTATTCGTTTGAATATATGTTACCAGTCGTGAACGATATGACCATATGTGTTGAGAGAAAAAGGCTGTCATATTGCATGAAAAGTAGTATCACTTTAGCAACTGGATCTGGGTTAATCTGCGAATGAGATTTGGGGATTTTTCTCACTACCCGTTGTTTTATTCACTGGAAAGACCAGTTACTCAATTCAATTATTCATTATTATAAGAAAACAGATATTTGTGTATTAAATATTGAACACACAAAGAAGTTACTCTACGCAGAAATGTTTAGAAATTTTACTTAGAGAATACATTTCAATTTAAGCCTCTTTTTCTTTAATTTTGAAAACTATAAATACGTCTGAATTAATGAAACATTATTTTTCAGATAATCTCGTTGGAATTATTTTCCATTTTAAATAAAAATAACTTTAAAGCTATGTTGAAACAAGACATTATTTAACATAAAATAACCTAAGAATTTCCATTTTTCGTTGTTCTTGAGGGTCTCTATGAGAGAGAGCCTATTTATAAATTTACAAAAACTATTAGTGCTGCTTATTTATGTCTAGCCACATACTTATCTTTGAAAAATACATAATTTATTTTGATTAAAAAAAAATTTATTTTTAAGTTAATTATGGAATAAATTAGAAGAACTTGACTAAATGTTATTAAAGCTTTTAATGTTTTACCCGAGATTATTTTAAACTCATTCCGAAATGCAAAAATAATATAAAAGAAAATGAGCATAAAATATATTACTTTAATCAAGCATCTTATAAATTAAAGTAAAAGCTTCTTCTATCCATTTAAAGTTTTCATAATTATTTTGACTGAAAGATTTATCCTAAATAATAAACAGTGTTCTTGTATTAAAAATTTCATTTTCTTTCTTTTCAATTAAGTTGTTTGTTTTTCAACAACGCTTAGTTGAGGATTTATTGGAAAATGTTTGAAAAGTCCCTATAGTAAATGTTTGTTTTAAAAGCTTCGCAGCCAAAAAAGTCCAAATTCAGTATTATTAATAATTCAATCCCGGATAATTACACTGGGGAACAAATGTTTTTCTTGTTCCCTGTTGCAGTAGAGTTTTTAACAAATCTTAGATACTTTCGTATCACTGATTTTAAATTTGCAATCAGATTCTTTCTCTCTAAGCTAGATTTTTTAAATGATATATTTGATCTATTTTTTGTCGAAATATACAAGCTTAAAAACGTTATATAAAATGTAATTTATAAAAAGTTATATTCATGTGCATCTAAACAGATAATAATAGAAAAATGCCCCTATCCACGTATGACGACATTTCTCGGCATGGGTTCTAATGAAATTTTAAACCTGATGAACTACTCTAAATCTCCTATAACTTTTTCACGGCATTGAATGACTCCCTTTCATATGTAACGTTTATATAACGTTTCATTAAGACAAAAAATGCCATTTTAAAATAATTCATAGCCTTAAGAGTGAAACTAATTTTTGGTTCCTATTCTCCACACCTGAAATAGAAAGGATCAAGTATTTGCAAAAATAGAATTTAAAAAAATTTATCCAGTGCAATATTCATGTTATATTTCATAGATATTACTTGTAAAATATTGCTTAAAATTATGTTAGAAAATTTTTATTGTCTTGATTTCAATGTTACTATGACGAAATTGAAAACAATTATTATTTATTAGACACATTTTCTTTGTATTTATTTCAACAAAATATTAAAATAAGAGTATTTATTACCAGTTACACCAGTAGTTGAAGATATTTTTGAATTAAAATATTTACTTAACTATAAGAAGGTGTAGTTTATTTTTATTTTAGCGATCACGTTATAAACTACAAAGCTACTTCAATAATATATAATTTAAAATTAATTAACGATTTTAAATTTTTAAATTTCTATAGTACGTTTAACATGATTTACAGTGGGTTGATGGGATTTTAACTGTTGTCTTTGGGTTTTTGAGACAAAAATCTAAAAATTCAAATAGATAAAAACTAATTCTCAATAATATTTAAGAAACATCTAAAAAAACGATGAAGAAGTTTATTTTGTGATTACTTTGTTTATAGCTTACTTTGTTTACGGTAATAAAAATAGCATTTAGATCTTATGGAAGTTACTACGACGAAACTGAAAGTTAAAAAAAAAATTGAGATTAAGTTGAATCTTATTAATATATAAAGAATAAAATTTATGAATAAAAATTATGAAAATTGTGCCAAAATCATCGTTTAGTTTATATTTTTTGAAATTCGTATATAAATTGATTTACATACATTTTGTTAAAAATGTAGCTTATTACATATTTCTGGATAGCTTAAAAAAATTTTTGCCAATAAAAGTACTGTATATATATTTGGTACACATACTTAGAAAATTAGTTTTAATTAGCTAATGAAGCATGAAGAATTGTCACAAATAAATCCTTGCATTTTTTGACATTTTTAGCCTTCCCTTATCGCTATCCCAATTATTGACCATTTTTATAGTATATTAGAAATATGATTAAGATATAAAATCCTTGCCATTTAAAGTGAAATATTAGCATATTAATGACTAAAGTATTGTCAATTAAAAAGCCTGTAATATGAGAGTATATATATATATATATATATATATATATATATATATATATATATATATATATATATATATATATATATATATATATATATTGTAACCTAGTTGTAACAGAATACATGATATGTAATTCTGATACAACTGGTTTTGTTAAGAAATCATATTCTAAGGATTTAATAATAAAAGTAAATTATGTAATGCTTAGATTTTTTTACCTTTTGAAAAGTTAAGTTAGAATACATTTCTAGTTAAACTAAAGCATTTTAAAATACTCATAGAATAGATAACTTCATTAAATTCACTGAAAAAGCTAATTCAAATAGTAAGCGACCAAATAAATTCTATTATTTAAAGTTGAAACTTTTAGCTAACTCATCAACATTAGAAAAAAAATACAATTTACTTTAAACAACTATGATCACTTGTTTTAATATGGATGATTTATTTCATTTTAAGGTTTTGCTATATTTGAAATTATAAATATTTAAATTATGAAAAACCTTATTTTTAATTACATTTGAGTTCTATAGACGAAATAAATTAACAAGAGTAAAATAAAGTGTGAGTTTTCAATTTCTGTTGTCAAGAGAATACATTAATGGTAGTTAAAATACAAAAACATAAAAAAAACATGGTAATTTTCTAAGCGTCATTCATTTTGATCTAGATGCATACTCATTTATTAAAAAATTTAAGTTAATTTGTTTAAAAGAAGTATTTTTTAAAACTTTACCATAAAATAAACAAATCAACAATAATTAAACTAAATGTAATTAAAGCGTTTAATGTATTCTTAGTAATCAATTTAAGAAGATAATTGGAAAATATATTATTCCGGTAAGAATAAATTATTACTTTAAATAAAAAAAAATCTTAAATATTTTAATAATTAGTTTGACTGAAAGAATTATATCTATTTACAAACATATTTTTTAAATAAAATAAATAGCCTAAATTATTCAGCCAAATTTAGTTCTGAAAAATGAACTAAAAAAACTGAAAACATGTTTTAAATGTTTAAAGAAGAACTGAAACAAATAAACAATCTATATACTCAAAGGTAATATATTTCAATATTCATTCATTAATAATCTACATAAATATGTTTCTTAAATAACTCCAAAATTTTAGGTATCTCTCTCCCAAATTTGGCAACACTTAATTCATTAGCAAATGCATCGGATGTATATTTATCTTCTTTTTTTTTCTTTTTTTTTTTTTTGAAATACAAAAATATATACGATAAAAAATGTGATTTTAATTAAAAACTTTTAAACATCAAGCAATTAAGATTTTTTATGCCAAATATGTAGGATAAAACAGCAATCAACACTACATGATGTTGCGAGCTATTTTATCCTACGTATATGCAACATTAGATGATACAAACATTAAGAGCAATTGTGAAGTATTTAATAGATGTGTACAAACATTGCTGTCAGATTCAAATTAAAACTTTAAAACAATATAAATTTACATTATTTTATTTTTCACTCACTTAAACGATGTTATGATTTATATACTTCTTTGCCACGATTATATTTTAATTCTTATTTTGTTGTACTTTTTTCGCCAAAAAAAATCAAGTTAACTGTAAGAAATTCCGGTTCAAATTACTGTAAAAAGTACAGACAAACAGGCAACTGGTACTTTTTTCCGTTAAATACATTTTTACCAGAACATGTTGCAGAGCAAGAAAATCTAATATACCGAAATTTGTACAGAAATAATTACCATAAAATCCCTGAATCCATGATTCAAAACACTCAATCAATTATTCAAATTTTAAAACAAAATAAGTTTCATTGTAATTTGATTTATCACGCACTTAAACGTATGATTTATGTACTTTTATAAACTTTTTTGATGATTCGTATGATTTATATACTTTTTTGTCACAATTATATTTTGATTCTAATTTGTTGATTTGTAATTGGAAAAAAAATTGGTGTGCACTGTAAAAAATTCTAATTCAAATTACGGTAAAAGTACCGACACTCACGGTGTAGGTGCATTTTACATCAAAATCAATTTTTTCCCGAACCTATTACGGAGCAAAAATCTGGTATACTGTAATTTTTATAGTATTTTACGGTAAAAAGGAATCGCACGGTAAAAATGGATTTAATGAATGATGCACCCAAAGTGTTGGTACTTTATACCTGATTTTTTTTACAGTTTTACGGAGATTTTGGTACATTTATTTTATTTAGGTTTAATGGTGCATTACATTAGTTTGCATTTTTGCTTTTTTTCTCTATACCTGCTAAGAAGTAAGCATATTTATTAACATCGCCATTCTGTTTTTGGTATGTTTAGACTCATTAAAAAATTAAAAAGCATAAAAACATAATTAAAAATGAAATAACACTACTTTCATAAATTTTGAAAGCTGTGTTCATATGGGGGATTATGTTTCTTCAAATTCGAAAGATATTAAAGAAATTATCATTATAAAAGGATTCCTCAATATCAAAGAAATTAACTTTCTGCGAATTTATTGCGATTTGTGTAAATGAAACAAAATACATACTTTGCGAAAAAAGAAAAATTCTTTTATTCGTGTTTCAGTTTTAAAAAAAATCACTGTAAATTTTTCAATTGTAGAAATTTTAACTTACATTTAAAAAAAAAAGAGTTTGACGTGTGATAATTGTTAGTTAACTTATGATACTCCAGTTTTTAAAACTACATTGGAGTTCCTTCCTTAATCAGCATTACATTTTTTTTTCCTTAAAAAAAAATAGTTTTCTTATCTAATACTTTTTTCTCAAAATCTATTATAAGATTCGTATTTTTCATTGAAAAAATCATTAAAAGCGTTGTTTCTTTCAAAAATTGTATTTAAAGGAAAATATTCTTTTTTTTTTAATTTTTGTGGGACCTATTTTTTCATAATTTATTATGCTCCCGTCTTCATTTATTATTTTCATTTGCAATAAATAATGAATTTTGAATTACGATCATAAGAAACTACAATCTTTAAATAAAATTTTAATCGTAGAATCAAAATTTTAATTTGTTTAGTCTTTAAATCTCAAAAACCTCATTAGCGCCATTCTTCTGATTATCGTTTCTGTAATGATCAAGAAATGCTATCTTTTAAGATTTTCTACAAATTCTAACTTAATTTCTTTATATATTTTTCTCTCCAAAGCTGAGAATTGAGCTTTGAGTTAGTATAATTAAGATATTGTTCATGAAAGAGCAAGTTTTGCCCAAACTTCTCAGTTTCTAGAATTTATTGCAAGCATTCTAAATGTTAATCTTAGATAATATGATAAAATTGCACTGTAAAACTGTAGTGTAATACCTATCCGAAATTGATGTCGAAAAATGTGTAAACGATTACTTTATTTCAAGTTAATACTGAATCAAGCGTTCTTACACCCTTTAAAGGAAGTAGTTCAATCTTAACACTTACAATAGATATATCTTTTATCAATCTGCAGCTTGTTGATGAAGAATTATATGTTTTTCATATCTCTGTAAATTTAGAGAACAATTATTGTATATGGCGGCCAAGATAATGGTTTGTTTCATGAAGAGTACTTTTTGTTGGATTTAACTTTGCTTGAAACGTATTTTTTTTCTTTATGTTGTTTTGGATAATTTGCTTGGTTTAGAAATTTAATCGTACACTTTCAAACATTACGGAATAAATTTAGATATTAATGACGGGTGCTTTCTTGGATGCATCAGTCGTAAAATCCATTTCACTGTAAAAACCGATTTACCGCAAAATAATATACCGTAATTCTTACTTATTTAATTCAAATGATTCAGTGATTATTACTATAAAAATTACGGTATGACAGATGTTTTGTTTCGTAACAAGCTCCAGTAAGAACGGATTTTACATTAAAGCGCCTACATTTTACCCTTATTTGATCTGAAATTTTTTACAGTGCATAAAAACATCCTTTACGACTTGTAAAGAGGTCTTTTTTCAAAATGCATTCAAAAAGACAAATGGAACGTCAATATCCTAGAACCTAACTGCTAGAAGTGAGTCCAGATTTTTTTTTTTAAACAAAATTTTAGTATTTCTATACCTAAAAAAGCAATGCACTACCAAAAGAAAAACTTTCGCTTTAAAACATTTGAAATCCATCTTGAAAGGGTTAATTTAGTAGCGAAATGACATGTCAGTAACTAAATATGTTTAAAATTTTGTCAACACTTAAAAATATGATGATAAACCTAGCAGTTATTTTATATAGATCATTAAATTATCTAAATATCGTGTCACTCACTATCAGTTACATTCAAATATTAAATCACAAAATTTGCTACCACTTTTTGAAAACAAATTCTGATTGAAGTCAAAAAAATTGGCTGGTCTGTAATTATTTTATTTAAAATATAGTAAGTTTTAGAAAAAAAAAGAATTTTTAAAAAATGAATATTTCAGATAATAATATTTTTTTCTATTTCAACCGTCTAATTAGTTCTACCACATTTTAAAATTTTTTCTTTGCTTCTAATTGTAATATTTTATCATACTTCATTATATTTTGGCAAAGTCATACGGAAAGCAGCAATACGTTTATTGAAAGAATACACTCTGGAAAAAAAATTTCAGGAGCATACAACAAAATTATCAATTATATTCTCTCACTTTGTTAAGTCCTCATTTTCTTGGGTGGTTCATTTTCAAGTTAAAACCTGTGGTATTCACATGATTTTTGGTAGCTTCTTTTAACGTGTCTCATTATTTTTTTTAATTATAATATATTATTTGAGATGATATTTTTTTGTAAAACTTACCTTTCCAAATCAAAATTCATGTGTCCTTACCAATCAATCTTGAAGTTTCCCATTTCTTTTTTTTAATATTTGCATGGCTTATCCAAATCAGATCAGTGCTTATTATAAAAAGCATAATAATATTTACCATAATTTTGTACAGAAGTTTTACATTATAACGTCCACTTGAATGATTCAGGTCGTAATATCGAGCTTTGATTATGGTAATCCAACTTTACTGATAGTTCAATTATTTAAAATTAAAAAACATTTCTTTTAACTCCTTGACGCTGAATTTTTAGTAAACAAAATTTTCATTCTTTTTTTTTATTATTTTTAATAATTATGATGAAATTAAATGAAGCATATTATATTTTGAATTTTAGTAATTTATGGTTTTAAAATACAGCATTAAAAACTCCAGTGCCTTTTTCTGAGTTAAAGTGAAAACTTTTCAAACACGGCTGAATTCCAAACAATCATTTTTCAAATTTCCCTTTATTTGCTGTTATATAGTTCTAAAAGAACAGTTATCATTATTTTTTTTCTAATTTGCAAAATCAATAACTGATACATTTTTGAATATGAATATAAAAAGAATTCCTAACTACTTTTTGAGGATTTAATATTTGCGTACCGATAATTTATTTAGTATCCATTCGATTTTTTTTTTTTTTTACAACTAAAAAATACCAAAATATATTTTTGCTTGAAATTAAAGCATCAGAAAAAATATATAAAAGAAATGTCGGTGTCCATCAGCACCAAAGGTTGATAGTAATTAATGAAGTAGAATAATTGATAACAGAAATTGTCTCGAAGACATCAAAGAAGTTGCCATTGATAGAAAAATAGAGCCGAAAACAAATTTTATCTAAATAGGAACACCATTTTACGGGGAGTGGGGGAGAGAATATAAACTTTAGAAAAAAAAATATTTCATGTCACATTTCCTTTCTTAAGGATCTTTATTCGGAATAAGGGAGAAAAGAGACATGTTTATTACTGAATTAAAAAAAAAAGGTCGGCAAAACATCAAGAAATAAACTTTAACAAATGCTACAAAAATGTTTTTTACTTCTTTTAAGTATTAATTCTGACCAAAATTTTAATTTGCTTTAAAAGTTGACAATTTTAATCAACTTTCACAATAGGTCAAATAAGATAAAATATTGATAGGTCAAATAAGATAAATTCATAACGATAAATATTTTAAACAAATATCTTGTTGGTACCAGTTTTAGGCGAAATTAACCAGCCACCAGCTTTTGTAACTGCATCTTTTCAAAACACAAAGCAATTTGTGATGTATCCTAAAAAAAAACCATTCAAGCATCCCATTTCAGATCACATTTTTTGACCTAAAAACCAAAGCTCACCTCCCTAGAGGGGAGAGACTTAACTCATTCATATTGAGGCAGAAAAAAAAGAAAAAAAATACCTTTGCCAGCAATTATTATTATTATTATTCGTATTTTGATTGTTTTTATTTCCTAAGCACTGAAACTGACTTTTTTTCATTTTTCATGGAAAATGGAATCCTTGGGAAATCCTTGGAATAACCACTTCGTCAAATGATAAATTGATACTATCTTGGAAATGAAATTCATTAGTGACATTAGACTTATCAATTAATTCAGTTTATTAGGATATCGGAAACAAAATATAAGAAGTATGAGGGAATAAGTTCTCAGTTCTCGCCTGGATTTGAATTAAGCTAGAGTACTAGCCCCTGCTCCCACCCGCCATCTAATAATACAAAAATCGGGTAAAAAATGTCCGAGTTTTCATTTCTTTTTATTTTAGTTTGAAATCCAATTTCATTGTTTTTAATCAATTTTAAAAGCAGTAGTTTTATTGCATTTCTCTAGAGGTGACAAATTGTCACTCGTGTAGCGATAGCAGCGGGCACCACCTGTAGACGCTGACATCAGCCCCTATTTTTCATTTTACATATATATAAAAATTTTAGTTTCCTTTAAAAGTAATTCTGCAATCAATACTTTACTTCTAAAATTCTCACAAAAAATTTGACTTAATTGATATTTAAGATGCAATTTTAATACCTAATGAATGCTATTCTCTTTATTTTAATAAAGAGTAATATTTAATTCATCTACCCCATGCTAAGTAAAAATTTTTTCTTATCCAGAAATTCTATTATTATAAATGTTGTAAGTAATACTGTACTTGAGAATCTAAATAAAATATATGATTATTTTCATAATTTTTGTCTCCTTACCAATGTAACTTCGTTTATTTAGAAAGTGTACAGATGGCGCTTTCAAAAAGATTTTTTAAATGTTGAGGTTTTATTTGAAAATAAAAACTAAGAGATGGCAGCACTATTCGCTAAATCTTATCTTTTTCCATACATATGTATTTAGCTCTGCTATTTTAACACTATAAACATTTTTGATTCTCAGATTACTATCAGTTGCTGTAAATTGAAAGAGCAACGTAAAAAATAAACGTACTTAATTTTACTATAACATAAAAGTGTTTTCATTAACATAATTATTGAATTAAAAATATTCAAATTGTTGAGTTTTGCACGCAAATATTTTCGTTGATTTTACCTGCGTAACTAACATAAATTAATGAATACCTTCCTTTGTATAAAATGTATATTTTTGTTATTTAATAATATTTTAAACTTTTCTAGGGTTTTGAAAAAAAAAATCGCTTTTTTAGCTGGTTTCATTATTTAACAAATACCCAAGAAGTGTATAGTGCTGTCCTCTCGTGTAATTTCTTGATTTTAGAAAAAAATTAGATTTTAAATTACTTGACTTATTTCATGAATTTTTATTTTTAATTTTTTTCAAGAAATTTTACTTAATAAGATTTGTTTTACATACATTTTAATTTCTCGTTTTGTTTAATTTGCTGAAGAAATAAAAATCTAAATTGAAATACGGGGTAAATCAATTATATTTTACATGAAACAATTGAAACATTTTGATTTCCATTTTTCACTTTTACTCGATATCGAAATAGCGAACGATTTATTGATATTGCCTCCTGCACTATATTAGTAACAAAAATGTTAAGTCAGAAAGTAGTATACTAAACTTAAGATCTTTATATTTAAACTACGGATTAAGCCCTATGATTTTAACTTTTCAGCTTTGCCTAACTTGTTTCAGCATTTTATAGTCCATGCCAGATATGCTTAAAATAGAAATTTGTTACTTAAATTTGAACTTACTTTTGACTGATACCTCTTTAATATTTCATTTCTCTGTTGTCAACGTGGAAAAGAAATAACATCGGTTTTTATAACAATAAACGTATTAATGTTTTGCATAATATAGAAGAATGCTTATTGATGGCCGATGTTTCCTTTTAATTCCATGAAAGGATTTTATTTTTCATAACTAGCGTCAAACAGCTGACCTAGACTATCGATGTAGTTTGTCTAATTTACGACTATCAATGTTCAATTTCGTAGCCCAGTAATTTTGAACCCTTCCCAGAAGACAAAAGAACTCCTGGATTAAATGTTGAGTCTAACTTGCCTTCATGGATGACTTATTGATCGCACTAACCTGCATTTTCGATACATGGAGAGGGAAACAACGAAATCCCCCACTGTTAGAACGACGGCAAGGGGATTCTAACAAATGATCCGTCATCTCCTGAGGATAGTTTACGTAAGCTTTGTTGCTGCCGGTGCGAAACGGGAGCAGACCTCTTATCGACCAGTCACAGCTGGGATTCGAACCTGCTACACTTCAATGGAGGTGATCTCAGCCCTGTTAATGATACTCTAGCCAAGCCGTGGAGGCTCCGAAGATAGAGCGTTCGCCTCCCAATAAAGTTTCAGATTCGATCAAAGAGTTCGCTGCCCGGCTCATACCAACCACGGTGCTGAAAATTTTAAAATATTTTTCTTTTAAAAAGCATTTTTTCCAGCCTTTTCGCACTTTAAATTGTACATGATTCAACTTGTCAAGAAACATGAAAAATAAGATGCAAAATTTTGCAACTGTGACAGTGATATCGCACGATGTTACCATTCAACATTTTATCAAATTTTCAGAGAGTGTAATAGATTTAGGTTGTTTTTACACTAATGAAGAGTAAATCATTTAAGTAATATTGCATGGAGAAAAAAAAATTTTATTTAATTTTAAGTTAGTATAATGAAATAATTGAAAATATGATAATAAGCTGTATTTTTCAATTTTTAGGAGTACTTTTGTCTGAAAAACAAAATGATTTATTTTGCTTCAGCGTATTGCCGTATTATTTTGTGTAAATTCCATGAGAAAAATAAAAAGTACCTATTTGGAAACAATACGCATTTATAAAATTTAAAAAGGTTCTCTTAGGAATAAATGAGCCATATTATACAACTATAAAAAGAAAAGAAAAAGCCTTTCAGGTACACTGTAATATTGAAAAAAAAAATTTTTTTTTACTCAGCATGAACTGTTTTTTTCTTTCTTTTCATTTAGAAGGAAAGTAGCTTTACCTCTTGAATACTCTACATACTAAAATAAATTCTTTCTTTATAATTTTCATATGATATGCTATATCTGTTCAAAGCTTATGGAATGAACCTTTAATAAATCATAAAAATTAAATAATAGAAAAATCATACAAATTAATTAGAAAGTCTTAAGACAGCAACGCAATGGGGGGACACAAACAAACACAATGTGGGAACACAAACAAACACAATGTGGGAAAACGAAACAATAACTAATTAGCACAACAAAGTAAGTTTCAAAATCTTACCGAAGTTTATTTTTCATTTCTTTAATTGGTTATAAAGGCATGATTTATACAAAACATTATTCTATTTTCCATTGATTCCAGAATAACAAAATCTTTCTTGATAAGCAAGATCTTGAGGCGCCATCTGTTATGAAAAAAAGTCAAAACAGCTTATTTAAGTAAAATGTATTTTAAACTTAGTCTTGTGTATAAACAGAAAATAAAAAAATTTAAAAAAAGTTATTTATTTATATCTCCCGTTATAATATGTAATATCTCTTCAACGCATGTCTAATCAAATGTATTATAATGTATAAATGTAAATATATAATATCTATATTTGTAATTTTCGTTATAATATGTAATATGTCTTCAACGCATGTCTAATCAAATGTATTATAATGTATAAATGTAAATATATAATATCTATATTTGTAATTTTCGTTATAATATGTAATATCTCTTCAACGCATGTCTAATCAAATGTATTATAATGTATAAATGTAAATATATAATATCTATATTTGTAATTTTCGTTATAATATGTAATATGTCTTCAACGCATGTCTAATCAAATGTATTATAATGTATAAATGTGAATATATAATATCTATATTTGTAATTTTCGTTATAATATGTAATATGTCTTCAACGCATGTCTAATCAAATGTATTATGATGTACAAAGGTGACCATATTATCTAATTTCTGTATTTGCAATTTTCGCTATAATATGTAATAACTCCTCAACGCATGTCTAATCAAATGCATCATAATGTACAAATGTGACCAAATTATCTCATTTCTGTATTTGTAAGTTTCCTTATAATATTTACTATCTCTTCAACGCATATCTAATCAAGTATATTGTAATGTACATATCTAATTACCTAATTGTTTTTATTATCTAATATTTTTTTATACATTTGTAATTCTCGTTATAATATTTTACCTTTACAGCGGATGTTTAATCAAATATATTATAACGTCCAAATGGGTCCAAATTATCTCATTTATGAATTTTTAATTTTCGTTATAGTATGTAGTAATATCTCAACACCTATCTAATTAAATGTATTGCATTGTACAAAAGTAACCTTATTATCTACTTTCAGTAGTTGTAATTTTCCATGTATTATCTCTTCAACGCATGTCTAATCTAAATGTATCTAACAGCCTCTTATGTAAGTCTATAAACTGCTGATAAAAAAATAGTTAATAATGATTTTAATTTACTCTCGAGCATACAGTAATACTATGCAAAATATAAATACTTTAAAATAACAAAACAATAAAAAATATTTTTTTTAAAAACAAAAATAGCGATTTCTAATTAAAACTCCATAATCTCGAAAAAAAAAATTTCTTTTAATTTTCGTTTGACGTGTGTCTTCAAATCTCGTTTAATCAGATGTTCAACCAACTACGAAGAATCATCAGTTTTCATTAAAATCTGCGTTCGGTTTGTCCGATCTAAACCATCTGGAAGTAAAAGAGGATTCGGGAATGAAAGTAGAAATGAATAAGCGTTTTCGCACTCGGTAACGACGTTTCATTAGCTGAAACTCTAATCAAATCAGACGAAATCATTTCTCAAAACAAGTTGAGCGCTTGAAAATAAATGATTTATAGAAATCGAAAAATGTGAAAACGAGTTAATGGAATTGTTTCGTTTATGAAATGTGGGGAAGAAGAAACGTAAAAAATTTTTTGTTTGTATGCACTAAGGTAGGTATTTTAAAAACCAACAGTTAAAATATATTCTGTTACTGATTCAACTCGGTTTAAAAATGTACATAATATTTACATCCTTATTTTATCGTATTCAAATACTGTTTTCGAAAATATGAAAAATCGATATCTTTATAAAGTTTCTTCTTTGATAAAACTTTATTAATTTTTAGGTTAGGGTTTAAGTGTTGGAGATTCAAAGTTAAAGGCAAAAAATTAGCCATAAACGTGTATATTAGCTACATTTTTGTGAATAAACTAGAAAAAATACTCTTTGTGAATCTAAATTTATTACAAATATCAATGTTTTAAAATTTAAATTAAAAAAAAGCAAGGTTTTTTTTCTACTACTTCTTCTAGTTGCTTCGTGAAATATTTATTAATCTATATCGTATACATTGTGCGGTATTATAAACTTTTCTCTGGACACGTACACAAAATAACAGATATTTTTAAATAACTGTTATTTATTTGAGTAACAGTTATTCACAAAAGTAGCAGTTATTTAGAAATATCTGTTGTTTTTAACTGCAGCATTTTTTTTCCCTTGTATTTTTTGCGTGTGTTAATAGATCACTGGTAGGATGCCTCGAAGCAATTGTTGCTCAGTAACCACAGTCTAAAAAGAAATTACGCTAATAGTTTCTTTTAACGTTGACAATCGATTACATGGTAAAAATTATTGGCAATACAAGAACCAACCATTGTTTATGTCTAAGTGGAACCTCTTTTCATACGATAGATATTAATCTATGGTTATATTATAATAAATAAATATATTAGAACATGATATACTAAATTGTTGTTTTAAACAAGATGTTATTAGTAAATTACGCTGGATAATAATTCTGTGCATAGAAGAATTCGGTGCCTTGTTGTAAGAACCAAGTTATTTTTCAAAATATTTTTAACGCATTTTTGTCTAAAGGCGATATAACTATTTCGATTGGCACAAAAACCGAGTAAAATGAGCATCAATCCTCTCCCAAGTAATACATGGTATAATAGTGTGTGGAGAACTACATAGATCTACTGTGTATTGCGAAGCTGTTGTTTGAAAGCTCCGTATTGTTTTATAATTGTTGTTAATAGTTATTCAACTGTCACCAGCGCTCTCTATAACAATTATGGAAATGGTGCAAAATATCAATACTGAGAGAATCCATAGCTATGCCAAAAATGAAACACGTTGATGATCAAGTTTTTAAAGCTTGAAAATTTAACTCCAACACTGCATTTTAAGAGATTATAAATATTTGCAACCAATCAGAATTTTCAATAGTAGTTCACAACCGTAACGTCTTGTTTAGCAAAACTTAACTCCTCCTTACCTCCTAGACAGCACCCTCTATGCAAATTTTAAAAGTAGCGCAAAGTGTCAATAAAAAAGAAAGCCGCAGTTTTGAAAAAAATTAAAAGCGTTTGTGGTCTAATTTTTGATTATTGAAAAAGTTGATCATTTGCTGCATTTTCATGGCTCATAAAGTTTGCAGGAATTGAGAATATTTTATAGATTTGCATACTTGTTATATTTCATCAATTACAATAGCAACGGCCACTTTAATTAAACAAAGAACATTAAAAAACAAGAATAAGAATTAAAAAAAAAGCAAAGAAGATTAGGCATAATAATTGCTTTTTGTGGATGATTTAAAATAGCTAAAATGGCAGTAAACTAGCTAAATAAATTTTTTTTTCCGCAATATTTTATGCTGTCCTTGATTATACTTTATTTCAGATTGAAAAAAAAAATTTTGTCAAGAAATTTATTTATTAACCAGCAGAACAATACATAATTTTCTAAATTTTGCACGACTTTTTGATAAACATAGATCCTGATGACAGTGAAATAATTATAGTTATGGAAGGACCACGTTCTCGTTGCACACGTCAACCCCTAAAACTGTTTTCGAAGTTCCCGCGAAGTTTCTTTGCTTCAGTCTAGGCAATGGTGGCTCAGGAAATAGAGTCTTCTCCTTCCAATGAACCGAAGTCAAGCATCACTGGTTGCGGTCAGTGTGCGGGTGGATGACCACATGGATCAGTCTGCGTAGGGACCGAGGGTGTGCGGTATTGGTCCTCGTTAAACTGTGCTACCGTAAAGTGCTCGACTTCGCGTGCAGGTCGTTGGGCTACCGAAGCGGGGGTGCCATCCACTCTGCAGAGGATCACAATTGTGATGGCATGTCTTCGGATCATCCTCAGGGATGTTTCTCAGACCGTCGCCAATAGCCCATTGTGCAGCTCTAGTGCGACGTAAATGAACTACAACTACCTTCCAATGAAGTGACCAAAGTTCGAACCCCAGCGGTGACTGGATGATACGAATTCTGCTCCAGGCTCACACCAATCACAATGCTGACGCAAAATATCTCCAGTATTTGCAGGACCACGGGTTAGAATCCCATTGCAGTCGAGTTAACCGTGAGAGCATTTCTTGGTTTTCCACACCATATAACGCAAATGCTGATTATTTCCATCAAACAGTACTCCCTGAAAGTAAGTTTGCCCCAACTGCTTGATTCAGGAGTTTTCTTATCTTTGGTTGGATTCAAAATTACAAGGCTATCAAACTTCCATACTCGTGTATAAATTATTTGTGTCGAATTGTAGTTGAAATCATTTGAAATAACATATATTAAATTCAGAAGTATTGAAATAAGAAAACTGCTACAAATATGACTATAAAAATTCTTACGAAAAATTTAACATGTTTACACCTACGAAAATAGCATTTAGAAAGCTTCAAAAAAATTATGATGTTTGTTAGTGATGGTTGTTAATGATGTTTGATTAGAAAATAAAAATAACGAATCCTCGAGAGATCAGAGACTAAAAAAAAAAAAAATTTCATTGAAAAAAAAATAACTAAAATGAATGCAAGTATAAAATATTCCATAATTGTATGCTGTTTAGTTGTTTGCTTTTTTTATGTACTTGTTTGCTTTTTTACGGATAACTTTTATTTTCTCAATTTTATTGATAGATGGCGACACTATGTTCCTATCTATTTTTAATCTACGCTATACTTGGTTATTTCTATTTTGTATTAATGATTTAAATTTGAAGTGCAATTAGTAATTAGATATTTTCAAAGTACTGCTGAATGTTCTTTAGAACATTCTTTTTGTGATGAACTTTTGAAGATGAGTTAGTTGTTTTCTTCAAAGTTAAAAATAAAATGTAATGTAGTTAGAAAATGCATTATTATTTTTAAATCTCTAGTAAAAATAAATGTAAGGGCATCCAGGGAATTGAAAATCAGTTTGAATGTGAAATGTATTGTAAAAGTATATTTAAAAACTGGATTATTATGTATAAGGAGCACTCCTTATTTTCATTAATAAGTTCAACTTACAATAATAATTTTTTAAGAACAAAAGTTGTTAGTTTAGTTCAAAAAATAAGTTTCTGAATCTTTTAAGAAATATATTTATAATTTGTTTTGTTTTTCTTTAATTTTTAGATTTACTTATTAATTTTTATTTATTAATGTACTTTGAAGAAATTTACTCGAATTTTTATTTATTAATGTACTTTGAAAAAATTTACTCGAATTTTTAGATTTAGTTCATTTATATTATATACATATAAAATGCATTTCATGTCCATGAAAAATAATTTAAAACTAAATTTCGTATAAAATACAAATTATAAAAATTTGCGACGGTAGCTTAGTAGGGGAAATTTTACGTAGCATTAAAACTGATTTACCTGAATCCAGAACAAATTTTAAAAAAGTATTGCCCCATAATAATAGAACGGTATTTTGACAAGAGGTTTTTTTTTTTTTTTTTTTTTTTTTTTTTCTTTTTTTCCTACTTTTTTTTATTTATTCATTTTTCAAATTAATTGAATGGTTCCTTAATTAGTGTTGAAATCTAAAAAATTTTATTTACTTATTAAAAAGAAGTATATTCAAATTATGTAACAAATGTGTGTTTTTAGTAAATGATAACGTATTTATTTAAAGTAACCATTTGAAATGCTAAAACATCCCTTGCCAGTGCTTACTTTTTCCCTATTTATTTATTTATTTATTTTCATAATAATTATATTTTGCTTCATTACATCAAACTAATACGCTCCTCTCCAAATATCCGAGCTTTGTGCGGAATTTTGGTGGCAGCGCAGAGCCTTACTGACAAAAACATTGCTAAAGATTTCCTTTTCACCCTCATTTTTCCTTTCTTTCTGTTTAATACGATATTATAGGGCAGGGGTGGCCAGCCAGCGGCTCGCGAGCCTCATGCGGCTCTTTGAAGGATTATTAGTGGCTCTCGATAAATGTACTCGAGTTCCCTTTTCATTTTTGTGCTATTATATTTTTAAAAAATTTTTTTATCGTTCCTTGACGAACAGACAGATATCACAGATCTTCCGAAATTGACAGTTTTCATACGTTTTGTTTCACCTGACTTCGTTGTTAAAGAAGAATTATTAGATTATAGTATCACTTCAAGAGTAAACCCGAGGTGTCGATATTAAAATACATAAACTTGTAAACATTACAACTGATGGAGCCCCGGCAATGCTGGGTCCAAAATCTGTCTTATTGGGATTTTAAGAGATGATTCTCAAATTCCCCAATTCATACCGATTCACTGCATAATTCACCGAGAACATCTCGTTACAAAATATTTAAAATATCCTGATGTTATGAAAACCGTGTTACACATTGTAAATTTCACTCGCACCAATGCAAAATATCATCGACAATTAAAAATTTCCTTAAAGAATTAAAGAATGAAGAACTTCCAAATGACATTAATTTCCTTTGCATTGTTAGGTGGTTATCTAGGCTACAACGTATTAGCCTTTGCACTCAAAGTTATTTCATTAGTTAAAAAAATGGACGCCACAACTAAGATTTTTTACAAACTTACCATATTATATACGGAGATCACTGAATGAAATGGTACCTTAACATTAAGATGAAAAAAATTTCACAATTAAAGTGGTGGATAATTTACAGGCGAAATTGGTGACTGACAGTGACCTCTCGAGTACAAAGGGTTATATTGTTTTGTAGATTTGTTTGATCCGATAACTGCATTTCTAAAAGAATAGGTAATTGCCTATTCAGAATTAATTCAAAAATATATTTCATTTTAAATTAACCAGTTTTGATTTTATTCCTGTTTGACTACGTAAGTTTTATACTAATAAAAATTCAATTACTGCCAAGGGCTTTTCCAGATAGGGCAATTATTTCATTACTTTTTGCAATGTTAAACATTCTTGAACTTTTTTTCACGAAGGCCTACGAAGTGCAACATTAAAATTAATAGTTTGCTCTGCAGATTAATTCGGTGGTGTTTCAGATCATTAGAATTTTTTTTTTTTTTTTTTTTTTTTCAATTGAGCCCCGTCATACGAATTTTTTTTAGGAAATGAGGAAAGTAAAAGTGAACTTGATTGTAAAAATGACTATAATTTCATAATTATAGAAGAGGCTGTTAAATAATTAATTTTGATAACTTACAAATGAACTTATGTTTTAAATTAATCATCATAACACTGGACATACAATCATAAAGCGGTATTACGTTATTATATTTCTATTCCATGTAACAAGCTTGTTATAAAACTTGTTATAAAAAGTATGGTCATGAAATAAAATGAAATGCAACAGGACCAAAAAGAAAAGAAAAAGAAATGGAAATAAATACAACTATTAAAAAATAATTAATATTTTTAAAACAAACAGAATTTCGAGAAGAAGTACTAAAATATTTTAAACGCAGCATTCGCAAACAAGCATACAACAAACATACATCGATTGAATTTTTTTCGTTTTATTTTAAATCCGATTGAAATAAAACCTGGGAGTGACAGGCATCACGAAGGTCACCTATCAACACACCTTAACATCAATTTTTAGGGAAAAATCCTGGAACAAATCCCTTCTCCCGTAATCCTTTATCATAATCGTATTTCAACTCCCTTTCTCCTAAGCCTAACCAAATCTGTGGAACCCCTACTAACCTTATACAGGGAGTGTGCACAGTACCCTTCTCGAATAGCGACGCGATCCATTAATGGAGAACGACATGCTACTGGATGGTCTGTAAATTGCCCCAGACAGGCACACTATAAAGATCGGGTCACACGCCGCCATGCAGATCTATTGTACCCATAGTGGCTTAACTACAATGTGAAGAGCAGTATCTAATAGATGACAATGTCTATGTTCTTGGATATCAAAGTAATTTAACCGATATGTCATCTTAGTTAAATCTTTTCCGGTACATACTGGCAAAATTATATTATAATAATATGGAATGAAGTATGACATTTTATAGGGTACAGGAATATGAATATGTGATATTTGAAATAATACCCACTGTTGAATAGGCTTTATTGAAGTTCACTTTGCTTTTATCAGTTTATTTAAATGTTAGGTGGGGCAAAATTTCTTAACGTTTGAAAACAAAAACATGCTGAAAAGAATGCAAAATAGGTTGAATTAAAAATATAATTTCTGTCTAAAAAATATGAGGGATATGACCACAGTGTAGAATGAACATATCCTGATTGATTTAAATACATGTATATATATATATATATATATATATATATATATATATATATATATATATATATATATATATATATATATATATATATATATATATATATATATATATATATATATATATATAATTATTTAACCATAGCTCTTATTACCACACATTTAGTTATCTATTCAAAACTGAAAAGTAAATTTAACCGAATATGTATCATGATTAATCTCAGGTATGATTACCAAATTTTACCATATTTTCCAGATTTTCTCACATATTTTAAACCCATATTTTATTGCTTAATTTTACCAAAATCATTGCCAAAGCGCTTTGATAAAAATAACCGAGCTTTTTCGCACTCCCATAGACCCAGAATCAAAGTAAATTTGGGTACATAAATACAACTATTAAATATGAACTACCAAAACCATATTCTGTTAGTTTTGACATGCTTTTTTTTTCTCAGTGATTAAAGCCCTTATATTTCAGAAAGTTTCTTCAAAACCCAGTGCAAACTTAAAAGTTTCTCTGGAGAAACTTTTAAACCAACTTAATACTTTGAAACACAGTATCTAGTAAAAGGTATAAAATTTTCACTCTAAAATTATTTTAAATTTTAATCTAATGAAATCCTGTTACATTTAAGGAACTTAGTATATTTTTGTTAAAAAATATATATATAAAACCCAGTCATTTTTTCAGTAATCACGTTTGGATTTTTGGATATTAGCGTTTCTATGAACATGAATCCAGTTTCATATGGATTTTTCCATCCATTAAAGCATTCTATTATTTAATATTTTTCATCCAATCAATCAACGTTGAATAGTATACATTTAAAAGTTCAATCCCACTTTTCGTGGTTCAGCCTCATAGTATTTATGACTGGTACATGGTGAACGAACGTAAATGAGCCACACCAGCACGTATTTGGCTAACTTGGGAAAGTACTTACCAAGCAAGAACAAGATATGAGAGCAATTGCTGGACTTACATCTTAGACTAGTAATAGTTATATCACAAAAAAAAAAAAAAAAAAAAAAAAATTTGTTAAGGTGTTCTGATAAAAGTAGATCTCATCTCTTCCAATTAATGAAAGAATGATTCACAAGGATCACATCACATCATGATTCACAAAGGAAAAAAAGCACTGTAAAATCCGTTTTGATAACTCTCTGAATTTTATGGTGAACAACCCAAACAAATTGTGAGAAAGAGCACCGTTGTTTTCAAGTTAACACATAATAGAGCTTTCATATACAATTTAAATGATGCAAATCATAAATATTTATACTGTAGAAAAAGATTACAGCAAGCTCGCTCTCTTTAAACATTTTTGCTCCCAAAAACTCCAATGTTGGTGCACATTTTCAATCGTCTATAGAATATTTACAATCGATTACGAGTTAGTTTTAGTTTTTTGTTCTCCACAACGCTGCTACACATCGATAGAAACAAAAATCTACCTTTAAAATCATAAGTATGTTTTTAGTTGAGTAAATGGGATATTTTGATTTCTAAGTATCTATAAACTATATTAAACAATTTTATAATGCTTAATTTCACTCTGCTTATGCTCTGTTACGAATATTTCGAATTTGTCTTAATATTCTCTCTATGCTACATGAATGTTTAATTCCTAATCTAGTTTCATTTCAAGAATTATTATGTATATGCTTCCTAAATTAATGGTTCTTACTTTTTATTGTCACGTAAAAATAGCATTACTGATTCTTATGTGAATCTTAACTTACTCGAGTTATAAATATTAATATTCTCTCTTAATAATCATAAATATTAATATTCTCCCTGTGCTACGCGAATGTTTAATTTACAATCTATTTTTATTTCTAGAGTTATTGTGTATATGATTCTTTATTGTAAAATAGCATTACTGTATATTAATAGCATATAGTAATATACTGTATATTATAATATATTGTATATTATAATATATTGTATATTATAATATATTGTATATTATAATATATTGTATATTATAATATATTGTATATTATAATATATTGTATATTATAATATATTGTATATTATAATATATTGTATATTATAATATACAGTATATTAATATACAGTATTATAATACAGTATTATAATATATTGTATATTAATAGCGATATACTGTGTATAATAGCATTAATGTAAAATAGCATTGTTGTAAATATTTACGAACGTTTAATTTACAATACAATACAATACATATATTATAATATATTGTATATTATAATATATTGTATATTATAATATATTGTATATTATAATATACAGTATATTAATATACAGTATTATAATACAGTATTATAATATATTGTATATTAATAGCGATATACTGTGTATAATAGCATTAATGTAAAATAGCATTGTTGTAAATATTTACGAATGTTTAATTTACAATACAATACAATACATATATTATAATATATTGTATATTATAATATATTGTATATTATAATATATTGTATATTATAATATATTGTATATTATTATATACAGTATATTAATATACAGTATTATAATACAGTATTATAATATATTGTATATTAATAGCGATATACTGTGTATAATAGCATTAATGTAAAATAGCATTGTTGTAAATATTTACGAATGTTTAATTTACAATACAGTACAATACATATATTATAATATATTGTATATTATAATATATTGTATATTATAATATATTGTATATTATAATATACAGTATATTAATATACAGTATTATAATACAGTATTATAATATATTGTATATTAATAGCGATATACTGTGTATAATAGCATTAATGTAAAATAGCATTGTTGTAAATATTTACGAATGTTTAATTTACAATACAATACAATACATATATTATAATATATTGTATATTATAATATATTGTATATTATAATATATTGTATATTATAATATATTGTATATTAATATACAGTATTATAATACAGTATTATAATATATTGTATATTATAATATATTGTATATTATAATATACAGTATATTAATATACAGTATTATAATACAGTATTATAATATATTGTATATTAATAGCGATATACTGTGTATAATAGCATTAATGTAAAATAGCATTGTTGTAAATATTTACGAATGTTTAATTTACAATACAATACAATACATATATTATAATATATTGTATATTATAATATATTGTATATTATAATATATTGTATATTATAATATATTGTATATTATAATATACAGTATATTAATATACAGTATTATAATACAGTATTATAATATATTGTATATTAATAGCGATATACTGTGTATAATAGCATTAATGTAAAATAGCATTGTTGTAAATATTTACGAATGTTTAATTTACAATACAATACAATACATATATTATAATATATTGTATATTATAATATATTGTATATTATAATATATTGTATATTATAATATATTGTATATTATAATATATTGTATATTATAATATATTGTATATTATAATATACAGTATATTAATATACAGTATTATAATACAGTATTATAATATATTGTATATTAATAGCGATATACTGTGTATAATAGCATTAATGTAAAATAGCATTGTTGTAAATATTTACGAATGTTTAATTTACAATACAATACAATATATATATTATAATATATTGTATATTATAATATATTGTATATTATAATATATTGTATATTATAATATATTGTATATTATAATATACAGTATATTAATATACAGTATTATAATACAGTATTATAATATATTGTATATTAATAGCGATATACTGTGTATAATAGCATTAATGTAAAATAGCATTGTTGTAAATATTTACGAATGTTTAATTTACAATACAATACAATACATATATTATAATATATTGTATATTATAATATATTGCATATTATAATATATTGTATATTATAATATATTGTATATTATAATATATTGTATATTATAATATATTGTATATTATAATATACAGTATATTAATATACAGTATTATAATATATTGTATATTAATAGCGATATACTGTGTATAATAGCATTAATGTAAAATAGCATTGTTGTAAATATTTACGAATGTTTAACATACAATACAATACGCGAATGTTTAATTTACAATCTAGTTTTATTTCTAGAGTAATTGTGCATATGCATGCTAAATTAATTATTCTTACTTTTTATTGTCACGAAAAAGTAGCGTTACTGATTCTAATGTTTATCTTAACTTACTCGAATTATGAATATAAATATTCTCTCGTAATGATCATAAATATTAATATTCTTTCCGTGCTACGCGAATGTTTAATTTGCAGTCTAGTTTTATCTCAAGAGTTATTGTGTATATGCGTCCTAAATTAATGATTCTTACTTTTTATTGTAAAATAGCATTACTGATTCTTATGTGTTACGTGTTTTGCTAACTTATTTGGCAATTGAATCGCACTGTACGACATCCTTTCGCCTAGTTTTAAATTTTAAGAGAAATAAAAAATAAACTTTTCAACTCATCACGCTACTCAGTAATATCATAAAACACAAAAGTTTCATTTCCCCAAAACCAGGCAGATGTTGAGAGACTCTCGAAGCTTAATTCCAAAGTAATCTCAGTTTCAGTTGTGACATACAACCCATGCATCCACAAAACCCCACCCCAATGAAAAACAACAGCTCTAAACAGATCAAAAGATTGGACCTGATACAGGAACTTTATATAAAAACGATACCAATCCCATGTGGTGGAACAAAACATTCAAATGACGTTAGTACCTGCGGCGTTGCCGAGTCGGTTGTCAACTGATACCTCCAGGGAAGGCTGAACCCCTCTTTATATTTCCATGGGGGTTGGTTAAAGGGAAGATGATGCAGAGATTAAATAGTAGGGATATCAGGAAGTTGCCTTTCTATTTAATAGATTGAATAGGTATCGGGTTCGATACGTTCATGTTGTGGTCGGATTTGGATGCATTAGGATAAGAGATTCAAATCGATATGTAATTGTGGAGTTTCATGTTGCTGGAATTTATTTAAATAGGTTTCGTATATTTTCTGGTAAATATAAAAAGTTGATTAATCGAAAAGGAAAAACATTTGATTATATTTTGCTATCATAAAAATGTTTATGATTGATAATTCTGGTTATAAATATGAAAGTTTAACAGTTATTTAATTATGTCCATTACCGTGTATTATTTACTATTGTTTTTTTTTTGATTTTTGCGGAAGTAATACGCACTGAGAAAAAAAAGTATGGTCAAAATTTCAAAAATATGGTAAAATTTATCGTGTTTCTAGGTCTATGGGATTACCCAAAAGTTTGGTAGTTTCCATCGAAGAGCTCTGGTAAAGATTTTGTTGAAAATAACAATAAAATATGATGTTATACAATGGGATGTAATTTTTTAAATGTGGTAAAATTTGGTTATTTTATCATGGTATCTCAGAGCATGGCCCAAAAACCATTTAATCGGTTAAATTTACTTTTACAGATTCGTATCAATACAAAATGTGTGGTAATAAAAACTATAATGTCGAAAACCAAAATTTCTGGCCAACCTTTACCATGTGAACGAAAAAATTATCAAATGATTGGTTTAAATACCATATATTTTGGTATCATTAACCAGAATTATGGCTTTGTTTTTACCAGAAATGTTATTACCATAGGCTCTTAGGAGGGGTAGTTGGTTTAGGCATCGCTCGTACTAGCGTTTGGAGAGCTGAGGGTAGGGAGTTCAATCCTGGCTGCTGACAAAGCAAGTATCCGCAGTAGCAATGTGCACGTTAAATTTGTCATGGCTGAAAGTCTTCTCGTTGGTTGTGGTGTGGAAGTTGGGAAAGAGGGGTACCAGCGCATGCGCTGTCCATGTCGTCTGAAAAGGGTCAAATTTGCGTGGCATTCCTGCCATGGCGGTAAAGAGATAAAGAGTAAAAAGAGTCTGTAAAAAGAGTTTGGAGCTTGGTCAGGGTAGGGGGATCATATCACTACCACGCAATACGGCAATTTTACCAGCATTTGTTTTCGTAATAAACTCTCGGATGAATAAAATTTTTATTCAAAGCGAAAAAACATTTTTAAATACATAATATAGAATGCGCAACATAATGATGTCATAAAAAGACAACTGAACTATGGGTAAAAATATTCATTGCAATTTCCTTTTCACCTTTATAGGTAATTTAAAATATAGAAAAAGTGAGTTCAGATAAACCATGCAGTTTCAAATACTGAAAAAATATTTTCAAACTATCGAAAAGCAAACAAATTATTGCACGATTACTTCCTCACTGCGTTATCCAGAGTAATTTTGTCATAAATTGTAAGCATTTAATATTTTGAAAGCATTTTTTTAGAACTTCGTGGTTTTCGCTGGGTTTACCTGAATTCACTTTTGTCTATTCTTTAAATTTTAAATTACTAATGTAAGTAGAGGTAATTTTGTGAATTGATATTAATGTAAGTTATGTAAGATTTCTCACTGGGTATAGCACCCTCTGAAACCATCCCTTCAGAAAACTTACCAACGCATACACCAGGGCGATCGATTAGATAGTTCGTGCAATATTGCACTTTCATTGGATAACCAAGGAAGATTTCGGCTTCTAAAATTTATATATCTGATGTACACTGCTAAAAATTTCTCGGAAGAAATGGTCAAATAACGACTTATTTAATTAATATTTTACTTCATTCAAACAAAACAGTCTAATAACCATAAATAAGATGGTATTCAAACTGTTAATTGTAAGAAAAACCGTTTAATAACTGCTTTCACCAAATACGGTTAATAAACCAGAATATTATTGCACCAACTAGGCTCACTTAATGAAGTGATTTAGTTCCTTGCAGCAGGGTGCATATAATAGCCGAGAGGCCTGACCTGCAATCTTATGACCGACAGGACGGAGGTTCGAGTCTCAGCGTTGACACCACACTATTTCCTCTATTCCAGTGTCCTTTAAACTCTAATGTGTAGCCTTGTACTATTAGAATACGCTACTTTTTTATGCATAGACGGCAGTACCATGTTCAGTAAAATTTCCTTCTTACGGTTTGAAACCATGCTAGTTGTAAACGGTTTCAAAACCGTAAAGGTAAAATTCTTTATTGTTAATTTTACGGTTATTTGGATGGACAGATTGCCAGTTAAGTATAACCATCATCAAGTATTTACCATCATTTTAGAATGAAAATTCTATAAGTGTAGCCGTTTAAATTTGACCAAAATAGCTTTATTGGGTTTCAATTCGAACTCTGGGATACCAAACTATATTTTGGTGTCATGTGTATTTATAATATGATGACGGAAGGAAATGCAGCACACTATGGTTCAAAATATTTGACTTTGGGCCACGTACATAAGATATTTATTTTCTTCTTTTCTAAAGACCAAGATTTAACGAAACAACAAATGAGAAAAAACCGTTACATGACATCCAAAACAAACCATGACAACCAAAAATTATATGCATATTATACTGTAAAAAAAAACTCCGGATAAAATCAAGGTATTAAGTACCTAAAACTAAATATTAATAAGCGAACAATCGTTGTAATGACGAAAAATAATAAAAGATGTTGGATTTTTTTTACCATTTATTTTCCTTCTGGTTATTATTTTCTTGGCAATAAATATTTCAAACTTTCATTTCTGATATTTTTAACAGGAAATATTCCAAAACGTCAAAATAAGTCTGCACAACTTACCTCATCTAGAAAAATTTTATTTAATGAGCTAATTTAATTAATTCCAGTTTTATTTTCAAGAACAAGAAGTCTTTTTATGTCTAATTTATCTAAAACTAACTTATATATTCAAAATTTTCAGAGTTTTTACTAAATTTCCTTTATTGCCTTTTAAAAATAAAATTATGCTTTTTATAACATTAAACTCTTTTTCTTTATAACTTATTTTTTTTTACTTGTTAAATAACATACATTTTGAACATACATTTTAAAAAAAACAGAATAAAGTAATTCGCAAAGTGTTTCATTGATTCTTAAGCAAACGTTTTTTCCTAATTCGCAAAATTTCTCCATGTTTTTACATGCATTTCGTGTCGCATGGAAAACATGGCTTGGTTAAACGTAAAGAACCATTTCTATCAGAAATATTTAACATAAGAATATGTATTATATTTCTTAACAATTTTCTTAACAAAATAATTCTTAGCAAAATTTATTTTTATGGTATGGAAGTATTCCATTGGTATAAAAATATTTACAAAAGCTTCTGTTAACTTTAACACAAATTTCGTGTTACGTGGAATGCAGGGATAGATTCGACACAATGGTGCAAATTTATTAAAATAAAACTCAAAAACATGTATTATATTCATTAAAATATTTTACAGACAAGTTGTAATTATATGGAAGTATCCCGTTTGTATAAAAATAATAAAAGCGATCTCAACAGCAATGTGTTTAACCTAAAATTGTTATTTGTATTAATACAAATAACACTTAACATAAAAATACTTTTGATAAGTACTTTACACAAAAATATTCTTATACTAAAAATATAAAAGAAAATAATTTTTTGCACTGTATTTTTCTGCCATATTTAAAGCATTTCAAACTGTATAGAGCTACAATTTTGTGCATACTCAATGCAGTTTTTATTTGAAATAAACAAAGATATTTTCCTGTGATTAAAATAGTTTCCGGAATTTATTTTAAATATAATTCCGAAAATTTGCCACTAGGATAGAAATTTAAAAATGAAAACTTATAAATGTATTTCTATTTAATCCCAAAATGTTTTCTTTGCATTAAATAACAATATCAAATGCGTTTCTCTCAAAAGTCTCGCTATTTTCGACCGAAACGACTCACTCAATCCATCACATTTCTTATAGATGATTAAATATGCCCTTTTCCCCTCGCCTTTGCGAACCATAAGGGAAAAGCATAGTTAAAAAAGTGAGAAAAAATTCAATAAAAATGTATTCTGAAGACAGATTTTCAGTTGGCCTCCTTTGTACGTAATTAGAAAAATATGACTGGTCCTGAAATCTAATTTACGAACTTTTCCTCCCGTAGTAATGATATTTATATGTTACCGTTCAGCTCCGTAATCGAATTGTTCTAGAACGGGCACCCCGCAGCCGAAACAGCAGGGAAGAGGGGTCGTCCTGATCAAAAGCATTAGCTCCATCTCATCACATAGAACATGACTAGGAAGAGGACATTTCCACTATAAAAGTTCTGTTGAAACTTCGTTTTCTCCTTTTGTTAAAAAAAAAGTTATTGCAAAATTTAGAGTTTTACTACTGGAAAACAGTAACTGAGTTTGTAATGGACTTTACAAGGGCATGTTTTTTTAATACATTGGTGACTTGGGATTGTTTTAACGATTTTATTCCGGAAAATACTTTAATGGTTCAGACAAAAGTACTCGTTGAGTCTATAAAATGATTGTCAATTGAGGAATAGTACCACTTTTATGATTATGCATGGAGAAAAAATTCTGTTAAAATTACCGTACTCTATAGTAATAACATTTCTGGTAAGAAAAAAAAGTAATGAAATCAAAATAAACGGTATTTAAACCAGTTATTAGGTAATTTTTCCGTTCATATGGTAACAGAAGTTCTGGTTTTAAAAATTACAGATCTTATTACTGCACAATAAGTAAAAAATACAATACTGAATGTTTTAATACCATACTCATGATAAAATCACCATGTTTTACCATATTTACTAAATTTTATCTTATATTATAAAACCATATTTTCTTAATTAATTTTACCATCTATGCTAAAGTACACCAGTAACAATTACTGAGCTTTGAAAGTTTCCATAGAGACAGAAACATGGTTAATATTACCACATTCTGGCCATATTTTTTGTCAGTGAATAATTACATTTTAGTAACATTTAATAAAAAACATTTTCAATAGAATTGTTGGTAAATAACACCTATAAGTAATGTTAAATAACATTGTTTATACATTTTATTCAACTTTAAATAACATTTTAACAGAATTGTAGAGCTTGAGCCAATATAGTGATAAGCTTAACTTTTCCCAATTTGACTATTTTAAATATGTAACTTTTTTTTTAAATTTTTAGATACCTTCTACTAGTTAATAAAAAGAATATAGAAAAACATCTCAGTGGAATTTTTGTTTATTCGACGTAGAATTTGTTCAGAGCGATCTTAAAAATCACTCCTACGTAGAGAACTGGCTTGACTCAATGTTAATAATGTTTTAATTTTATTTGATTATAAATTGTACTTATAACATTCAGTTTATACCCTTCTTTTTTAATTCTCAAGCAAAAAAATTTTAGAATCATGAAATACTATTAAAAATTACTTCAAGTTTATTAAATTTATTGTTAATTAAATTTAAATTAATTATTTATTAAACGTTGAAATTTCGTTAAAAAAAACATTTGAACAAGCAGTAAGTGATGTTTGTTTAAAATAAAGAATGTTTTTGTACCTGAATAAGCATAATTAATCGTCAGCAATAATTAGTTAAAAGATATTGTAAAAACTTAGAAAAAGAATATGGATAAAACTTCCAAAATATGGTAAAATTTAGCATGATTCTGGTTATATGGGAACACCGAAAACCTCGAAAATTTTTATAAATATGCTTTGGTAATGATTTAGGTAAAATTAGCAGTAAAATATAGTTTTAAAATATGTGATAAAATTTTATAAAATTGGAGAAAATCTGTTAATTTTATCATGGTAACTCAGAGAATGGTATAAAAACAATTTATTCGTTTAAATTAATTTTTCAGTTTCGTATTTTTAACTAAACAGATTTTAATAAGAACTATAATTTTTAAAACCAGAATTTCCGGTAAACCATTACCATATGAACTATAAAATTACCAAGTGAATGGTTAAAATACCATATATTTTGGTTTTTATCACTGGAATTATTATTTTTTTTGCCAGAAATGTCATTACCATACAGTACTATACAATTTTTTCTGCGTATAGGCATCTTTACCAAGTAATTTGCAATTAAGAATCTGTTCATTATGTCAAAAATACTTATAGATGTTTCATCTTCAGTATGCCTACTGTATAAGTCAGAATAACGCTTAATACTTACTATTTCAAAAAGTAAATAAGTTTAACATGACGGGAATTGAAAAAAGTAAATAAGTTTAACATGACGGGAATTGAAAAGATTAAATAAGTTTAACATGACGGGAATTGAAAAAAGTAAATAAGTTTAACATGACGGGACTGTAAAAAAATTACTGTATACCAAATTTATTAAAAATTCTACAAAACTGAAATTAACGAGAAAGATAAAAATGTACTTTCAGAAGTTAAACTCGGATTTTTGACAATTTAGCAAACGCTGAGAAGTATTTCGTTATTCTTGAAAGTATTTCGCTGCGAAATCGAATGAATTTTCACAGAACTCCAACTTTCAATCGCTTGAAGAAACTGCTTTCACAGTCGTATGCCACCTGAAGACACTCTTAGCATTTTATCTGAGTTCTAAATTATTATCTATATATGAAAGAGTGGTACAGGAGTTAGTATGCAGGCTTGGAATGCAGGATTCCAGGGTCTAATTCCTGGCTATGCCCGAGTATTCATTTCCTGATACTTATTTTATCTTATTTTGCATTTCCCTATCAATTGGTTAATAAATATGTATCATTCAATCCCTATTTCAGAATTTCATGTAATGTTCAGTAGGAGAGCTCTCTGAGAAACTGTTTCAACAAAAAAAAAAAAAAAAAGAAAATTGAAACAGAAAAAGAAATTTCGTGTATTTTGATTTTCCATCTTTACAGTGCATAAAATGTAAAGCTAAATCTCCCAAATTAACTTAAATGTCACTTTCAACCAAATGTCACGTCATGTCAAATGTCACTTAAAACTCTTCAAGCACAATCTGAACTTTTTAAAATAGAGCTAAAATATTTTTATGAAGGTTATTTTCTTGTGTTTGGTTCATCAGAATATATATATATATATATATATATATATATATATATATATATATATATATATATATATATATATATATATATATATATATATATATATATATATATATATATATATATATATATATATATATATATATATATATATATATATATATATATATATATATATATATATATATATATGACGCCCGGTGGCTGAGCGGCAGCGCTTCGCGCTGTCGTGCCACAGGTCCCTGGTTCGATACTCGGACCGGGCAAGGTCGACTCAGCCTTTCATCCCTTCAGTGGGTCGATAAATGAGTACCAAGCATGCTTGGGAACTAAACACTGGGGGTTCCGCGTTCGGCTGACCACCTGACTGGAACATCTGCTCCTGCACCCCAGAGCCCAAGGTCAAGAGAACTGAGATGGGCACAGTAGGCCTTGGCCCTCTATGGGCTGTCGCGCCGCTGAGTTTTAGTTATATATATATATATATATATATATATATATATATATATATATATATATATATATATATATATATATATATATATATATATCAAATATCAAAATCAATTTTTTCCAAAATTAAATAGTTTTAGTTTACTCTGAAACCTATCTTTTTCAAAGGTCAGTTTCGTTTTAGATTTCGTTTAGATAG
Source organism: Parasteatoda lunata (assembly GCA_949128135.1). Lineage (NCBI taxonomy): Eukaryota > Metazoa > Arthropoda > Arachnida > Araneae > Theridiidae > Parasteatoda > Parasteatoda lunata. The sequence continues at coordinate 56,166,114 of OX421974.1, read as the reverse complement.
AAACAGATTTCGTTTTACACCATCAAATGACAAAAGCTAATATGTATGTTTTTTCAAAAATGTTTTCAGAATGGAAATGTTATCAAAAGTTTTGGAAAAGCAGCATAATGAAAAGCAGCATATGGAAAGCAGCATAATAAAAGCAGCATTGAAAAGAACAGTTTTTCAAATTTAAATAATACACTCAAAAAGTAAAGAAGCAATGATTTTTATAGATTTACCACGTTGTAAAAACTTCGATAAAAATACCTGCACTCAGATTTCCGGTACAATTTACCGAAAAATACATTTCTACCGAAACCTGTGACGGAACATAAAATCTGATAAACCGTAATTTTTGCAGTAATAATTACAGTATTTTTTATAATATTTTAACATGTTACGGAATAAAATATCTGATACACCACAATTTTTACCGAAGTAATAACCGTAAAATCACTGAATCACTCGAATTAAATAAATAACACAGTAAAAATTAAGGCATGATATTTTAAGATAAAAATAGATTTTACGGTAAAATAGTTTTTATGGATAATGCACCTAAAGTACCGGCATGTTATACCGTAATTTAATCCAGAATGTTTTACAGGGTAGAGAATAGATAACAAATAAACTCCCTATATTTTTTTTATAGATTTTTGGAAACTGTTCAGCCAAGTTCTAAAATAATAATTTTTAAATAAAACTGTATTTATTTATTTGAATTGCCCGTAATATTTCATGTTAATAACTAATTACTCAATAATAGTTAAAGACATAATGAATAATTTACATCTTAAAAATTCATATAAATAAATTGTTAAACTTAAATATTTTTAAAGAAAAGCATCTAATACCAATGCGAGGTTTTCAAATTGAGAAGACAGATATTTTATAAGTTTCGCAAAATCGGCTCTGCTAAATTATTTACATTAGTTAATCAATATGTTCGTTCACTAGACACACTACAAATTTCAACGGAAATAAATTTTTGCGAAAAACTCCATTATTTTAATACTCATATATTTACATTCCATTCCAAATTCGTATACTCTCGCTTCTAGCGATGATGACAAATTCATTTACCGCTGCATTATGTCAAACTTTCTCTCATCAAAGCCATATTATTTCCCTCTACTGAGCACAGTCTTGGTTCAGATTTACACAAATGAAATTATCACCTTTCTACGGAAAATAAGTTATTTAAATCTCTGTCACAGTTAAAAAAGAAGACTTTGACGATGATATAGAAAGAAGAAAAAAAAAGGCCGATAATGAATGAAGATATAATAAAAAAAAAATATCGCTAACATGTCCCCATAAATTGATATTGACATTTTGCCCGCTCCATTTATGGCAGGATCTTTTTCGGACTTGCGTCTCCGTGTGAATTCATTAGTGTTGCATTTAAAAGCGTTGGAGCATTAAGCGATAATTGATTCCTCGCAACTTGTTCATCGCCTGTGCGAACGTGCGCGTGTGTGCAGCGGCGTGAAATCCGGGGATTTTGGGATCAGAAGAAATGGGTGAAGTACGTTTCAAACATCTCCATTAAAGTGAGAGGGGGGGTATGGGGTTTCCATAAAACGTGGTGGCACAAACTTGCATCAGCATGTACAAATCCTAACGCGTATTGATTCATTTCTTATTAAAATATTCAATGTTTATGAATGATATATTGGCTATTTATAGATAGCAATGCATATTGTCAATTAATTTCCTTATAATTAACATTTTGGCGCAGATGGAACACTGGTGCCTCTGCTATATATATATATATATATATATATATATATATATATATATATATATATATATATATATATATATATATATATATATATATATATATATATATATATATATATATATATATATATATATATATATATATATATATATATATATATATATATATATATATATAAGGAAAATTCCTACTGAAAACGTTCAATATTTATTTCAGCCTTGTATGATTTATTTTCTTTCCTGTTTGCTTTACTGTATTAGGTTTCTCCAAAAATGCTTTTATAGGTCATCGAAAACACGAAGTTGAGTACAGCATCCAAAATACTAATTCTTAACAGTCAGCATGGCACAATAATTAGTTATGTATTGTTATATAATTAGTGACATTAGTTATTATCTTCGATAATTATGAATATTGCTATGACTAGTGAAATTAGAATTACGATTTTCGAATTGCGATTTATATATATATATATTTGTATATATATATATATATATATATATATATATATATATATATATATATATATATATATATATATATAATTATATATATATATAAGAAAAAAAGTATTATGGTATATTTTAATATAAATAAATAGTCCATTAGTTGGTAAAAAAATCTGTTAGATTATCAGAGTTGTATTTTGACGAAAATATAAAATACAGATAAGAAAAAACAACAAATAGTTTAAGAAAAAAAAATTTCATTCATATTCAGAAAATATATAAATAAATGATTTTGCCAGTTAAAGAAATTTCAATGGTGAATAACTATTTCTCTTAGATCTAAAATGTGCAAATTTGAAAAATTATAGTTTGAAAGTAAACTGTGCTTAGAGGGTTTTACCTTTAATACATAAAAAGAAACCGGTGTTTCATGCTGTATTTTATAACCATAAATTGATAAAATGCTAAATACAATATTTTCCCCTTATTTTTACCTAAATTAATACAAAATAATGAATAAATTATGTGAATAGGAAATAATGAAGAATATGTTTAATAAAAATTTTGCGTCTAAGGTTTAACAACTAATTGAAATTCTGTAAAACCTGAGAAAATCTAATCCTGATTGATTTTTTTTAATTTTTTACAAATTTAACTTTTTATCTTGTTGACAATTGACTGTCTTTTTTAATCACTTTATATTTCTTAGAACTAAGCTATTTTAACCATTCAGTGGAAAAACACAATCTATTTGTTTATACTTTCTTTTTTAACAATTGTGAAAAGATTTTTATTTAATTTTTGAACCGTTGAACATTTTTTTAGTTTACGATAATCAATTTTTATATTAGTAGAATTGTAATTTTCAATATTAGTTTCCATGCATGACTCTTAGAGGCTTATAATGTTGGGTAAACATTGGGAAGTCTAGATATTTTAATATTGGTTCTAGAATAGCTTACAATAATGAACCACGATTCATTTCTATTTAGGCTCATTATAGGCTTACGATTCTGGGATATTTTTTATTGGTCATGGAATGGCTATAATAATGAAGCATAATTCCTTTCTATCTAGGTTTTTTATAGGCTTATAATGTTGAGTAAATATTGAAATGAAAATATTGAATACGATAGTCAATTTTTATATTAGTAGAATTGTAATTTTTAATATTAGTTTCCATGCATGACTCTTATAGGCTTATAATGTTGGGTAAACATTGGGATGTCTAGATATTTTAATATTGGTTCCAGAATAGCTTTCAATAATGAACCACGATTCATTTCTATTTAGGCCCATTATAGGCTTAGGATTCTGAGATTTTGTTTTTATTGGTCATAGAATGGCTATAATAATGAAGCATAATTCCTTTCTATCTAGGTCCTTTATAGGCTTCTAATGTTGAGTAAGTATTGAAATAGCTAGATTTTTTTTTAATATTATTAATATTAGTTCCAGAATGACTTTCAATATTGGTGATTGTCATTATTCATTTTTATCTAGGTCCTTTATAGGCATATAATTTTGGGCAAATGTTGGGATGTCTAGATTTTTTCATATTGGTTTTGAAAAGGGCCTAATTAATCTGCAATATTAGGGTGTTGATGTTTTACAATATTGGTCCAAGATATAAATGAATCTTATTTCAACATTAAAAATTCTAGACATTCCAATAATGGTACCTCGATGCATGCTCCTATTGGGACACATATTGAGCCGATATTGAGCTCAACTGGGACCAATGTAAAATTGTTGCCGAGAAAACTTCATCACTTAAAAAACTACCCTATGGTTGCATTGTTTGAGCTTGAAAAATTGTTAGAAATAGAAACTTTTTTTTTCCGATTTAGGGGGATTTTTTTCTAATGAACTCATTAATTTTTTATTGAATTAAAACTGATAATAATTGAAACTGAACTGGAAAAAGTATAAGAAATTTTCAGGAGATCATCTAATGTCATTATTTGAATAATTGGATGGTTAGTAATTGCACTAACTTATCAACAAGACAAAACACCAATTCTCACTTTGAATTATAGAAATGTATGATTTTAAACAAAGATTTTAAAATTTTTGTTGTAGCCACCACCTAGTTCTGATTTACGCTCTATGAAAAACATATGAGGATACATGGCATGTAAAGTTTACAGTAAAAATTCATTTTAATTTTTTTCAATTCCCAAAAATTGGAATAGAAATAGCCTGGGATAAATATAACCAGATAATTGTGAAAATACATGAATAACATGTGGTGACATTTTGCGTGCAAAGTTTACAATAAAAATGAAATATTTTTCTGCTTAAATCTTAACAATGGGAATACTTATAGCCTAGCATAAAATTTCTTCACCACTATAGGTTACTATGTATATGACCAGAATACAGTAAAAATATATGAATAGCATGTGGATAACATTCCTTGCAAAATTTACAACAAAAATGCAATATTTTTCTCTTCAAATCATAAAAAGGGAATAGGAATAGCCCGGCATAAATATTCGCCAGATAACTGTGAAAATCGAATTTTTTTTTCTTTTTTTTTTTTTTTTTTTTTTTTTGGAAATTTGTTCCTACGAAGTTAAAAGAAACAACAAAAGAATAACCCAATAACTTCTAATAATTATTTATAAAGACTTTTTCTCACCTTTTAGAGCATTTTGTGTTGTTATTGGACTACATAAATTTTGTTTTATTTGAATAAATAATTGACTTCATAATTTTTAAATGATTGTCAAAAAAATTTGCTATTTTAATAATATTCTATAATATATATCATCAAATATTTATTACAAACTGTTTTTTTCAGAGGTCCATCAAGCGTGCACTTCTAATTTGGGAGAATGTTTAAGTACTTAAAGCACGCAAAAAGTTGCTTTTTTAATTTTCTCTTATTTATAATTTTTTACTTATTTATTTTTCTCATTTTTTATCCCTGAACTTAAAATTAATGAATTCTTGAGCTTAAAAATAATTGTTATTCGCCAAACTCGAATAACAAATTTATTTTGCACCACAAAATTTAGATTTTTATTTCAGCAATTCTGTAGAAAGCAGTATTTTCTCTTACACGTAATAAAATAATAAATATTAAATGGATCTAAAGTAACAATACCTACGCAGAAAAAAAGAAAAAAGAAAAAAATTACAAAAAAGAAAAATCCAGCAGTGTTATTCTACACCTAACCAAAGGAAGCGGGAGGAAAACCTGGATCTTTCCTCTCAACATATAAAGATGGTTGGACGCATATTCCAGAACAAACATCGGGAAAAGCAGTGCAAAGCTAAATATTGACGAAATGGCGAAGTTCGGTTATGAGTGAAGGCTCCTCGACGTACTGGATTGAGTGGATATATAGGATACCAGAGGGACACCCCACCACTTCTATATCACGTTTCTCTGTCTCTTTCCCATGTCTTTCCCTTCCATGCTCTTGAAAATATGATGACTGTAGATCCGAAATACATATGATATGTCACAATTGTGGACTCTCCTGCAGCAAGTGGAGTTTGAAAATTTAAATAACCCTTTTAGTGGTTTGTTGAAACTTGCAACTAGCAAGTGGAAGATATGTCCTTCATTTCAGTGTATTCTTGTAGTGGAGTTATTTATGTATAGTCTTTTAAGGAAAGGGTAATAAAAATAACTATGTTTAATTTTAATACATAGATAGTCACTTATTTTAATGGGATTTAATTGTTGAGAGTTGGTTTACAATGAAATCAATAATGTAAACTTGTATTACTCAATTTAAATTATTTAATTCAAATTTAATTTAGTTTATTATAATTTACAATAATAATGCAATTTGATTAAGCTTTACTTTCTTTCCTATGTCTTTTCTTCCATGTTTTTGAAAATATGATGACTGAAAATCCGAAATACTTATGATTATGTCACAATTGTGGACTCTGCTGCAATAGTTGAAGTTTGAAAATTTAAATAGCCCTTCCAGTGGTTTTTTGAAACTTACAACTACCAAGTGGAAGATATGTCCTTCATTTGAGTGTACTTTTGTAGTGAAGTTATTTATGTATAGTCTTTTAAGGAAAGAGTAATAAAAATAACTATGTTTAATTTTAGTACATATGTAGTCTCTTATTTGAATGGGATTTCATTGTTGAGATTTAGCTCACAATAAAATCAATAATACAATTTTGCATTATTTAATTTAAATTATTTAATAATGTAGTTTATTATAATTTACAATAATAATGTAATTTAATTAAGTTTTACTTTCTTATCTTTGTCTTCTCTTACATGTTCTTAAAATATAATGACTGTAGATCCGAAATAGTTGTTACATGTTACAATTATGGACTCTCCTGCGGAAAGTGGAATTTGAAAATTTGAATAAAAATTTTTGTGATTTGTTGAAACTTGCAACTATCAAGTGTAAGATATGTACTTTATACCAATGTATTCTTGTAGTGGAGTTATTTATGTATAGACCATTAAGGAAAGTAATAAAAATAAAAATTTTTAGTTTCAATGCATACAAAGCTTCTTAAGTTAATGTGATTTAATTGTTAAGATTTAGCTTTCAATGAAATTAAAAATGTTATTTTACAATATTTAAATTAAATTAAATGTATTTAATTATAATTTACAAAAATAGCATAATTTTAATCTTATGTTTTACCTTCTTTCCTATGTCTTCCCATCCACGATCTTGAAAATATGATGACTGTTGATCCAAAATGCAGATATGTGACAATTGTGAACACTTCTATTTCATCTGATCATTTTATCAGTAAAATATCCTATTAAATGCATTAAAAAATGTCATTAACAAATCGTTATCTTTTAACTTTGGCAGCAATGTTTTGATTTGAAAAAATTTTCGTTTTTTAATTTTCTATACCTCAGACATTTTTTAAAATTCAAAAGCTAGCCAGCTTACCTAAGCAATAATAAAATGCTTTCTCAAACTAATTCATGGATTCCTTTCTCCTTGGCTTTTTACATGATCACTAAATTTATTTTAATTTGATTTTAAAATGATCTACATTTTAGAGTCTCGTCATTCTCATTTGCCCTTTATATTTTAAATATTTGCATTTTAAAAAAAATTATTTGATAAAATATTTTTTTTTTATTTGCTCATAGAGATGTACTTTTTTGCTTCAAGATTGAAAATATCATTTCTTTTAAGAAATATTTACCTCATTTTTATCTTATTTAATATCAAGCTTATCATTTATATTACATAGCTACTTTTTAAAAAAATTTCTAAATAAGATTCGTTACAGTAAAAGTGATTTAATTTTTGAGAATTTTCACTTCTGAAAAGAAATTATTTTAACTTTGCAAACGTTTTCTATTTCTAAAGAATATTAATAATTTTATTTTTCTATTTAAATGCTTTATATATATGTGTGTCCTATAAATGCTGCACAAACTTTAAAGTAGAAAGTAGGGTGCAACAAAAAGATGGGGAATTACATAACAGCCCATAACTTCCCTCCTATAAACATATTGTCCGTGGCCCTTTGAAACTATGCTTGCATTTATCGAAAATATCTAAAGTTCATATTAATGTTATGTCGTCTAATTATTATCTAAAATAGCATTCAAATATACTCTGAAATGACTGTTTCATGGTAACAAAATGATTTGGTGACCTTCTCAAGTTAGTCATCATTAAATTAAGTTATCAAAAAAATTAAGCTAAAACTAGACATTTTAGCTAAGTTTTTTTCAATTCTAATAGTAGCACAAATTATTAGAAAACTTAAAACTGTTATAAATTAGAGTCACATATCAAAGTTTCGTGTGTGACATTTTTGCAAACTAAATGGGCTATATTAGTTGAAATATTTTAATACACTGGTTTAAATTTTAATAAATTTCAACGTTGACTACCTAATAAAAATCTTCAAGTTAATCTGTATTTTAATGATTTTTTCAAATTTAATTGAAATATTTAGCTTTTATAATGTGTGATAAATATGTACGGTATACGGTATTTTGTACGGTTGAAACATATGGTTCGGTATTTTGTACGGTCAAAATATACGGTATGGTATTTAAGGTCAAAATGTACAGTATTTTGTAAACGTAAGATTTGATAATTTTATGATTATACCATAGAACATGGTATACCATCCATTTATTCGGATAAATTTATTTTTCAGTTTTGTATTTTTCACTAATTGTGTGATAATAAGAACTATTATTTTTTAAACCAGAATTTCACGTAATCTGTTACCAAATGAAAGAAAAAATTACCATTAAATAGCTTAAATACTGTATATTTTGTTTTAATTTAATAGACTTTTTTTTACTAAAAACATTATTATACAGTACGGTAATTTCACCAGAATTTTGTTCTCAGTGGACTAATGCCTTAAAATTAACGAAACTGGAATGATAAATATTATTTTGAAAAAGAATTAAATTTCTCTGCAAACCAAAATTTATACCATAAACTTCATAATAATACAAATAGTTTTCTACGTGAAAAAATTCTTCATAACTGAATGCACAATGCATTTAATTTCATATTTATCTTAAAACTTGCAAAAATAAATTTTTTTTTTTTATTTATTTATTTATTTTTTTTTTACAGTAAAAATGTTTTTCTGCATTTTATATACAAATATATATACCTCAATTTCTGCCTTCAATAATAAAAATAGATTATAATTCGTTCTATTAAGAATCGGAAGAATATATACGGTTTTATTATTAATTCAATATAGGTTGTATTGTGAAACAAATTCTTATTCTGCATAAAAAATACAAATATTCTTTAAACATGCACATAAGACCTTTCAAAATAAATCATGACTTCTTAAAATATGTATGTCACTGCAAAACTTATTTTAGAAGGGAAAAATCGAATCATTATAGGAACTTTGCCAATACTTTAAGAAAAAGCAATGGTTTTAAATGGTTTTATAAGTTTATTTTATTAATATCAAAAGATGAATGCATTGTAAAAAATTCCAAATCAAATTACGGTAAAAACTATTGGCATCCTGAGTGATGCATCCATAAAATCCATTTTACAGTAAAATCCATTTTTATAGTAACATTTTTATACCGTAATTTTTACACTAATATTTATTTCATTGTAGTGATTCAACGTTTTAGCAGTAAATAAATTTTTGTTCTGTAAAATTTTAAGGTTCAAATAGAATTTACGGTAAAAATTAGTAGCATCTGGTGTGCTGGTACTTTTTACCAGATATTTTTCCGGAATTTTCACAGTATGGTTTCATATTTAATAAAAGTATTAATTTACAATGATTAGAAAGATAGTCATCAGCATCACTCGCATCACTTCAAAACTCAGATACTTTTTTTTTAAATATTCAAATTAACATAAGCAGTTGAAAACGTTTAGTAAACTTGCTTAAATGATGAGATTTATTGTTTCTTCGTCAGCTCTAAATACTGCTGATGTGAAATATATTTATTTATTTCAAATGGCAGAGGTAAATTGACATGTTAGAAAGCAAAAACACAGGAACAAAACAAGAAAGTAAAAAGTCATTTAAAATACAAAAATACAAATACAAATTTGTGAAATACAAAAAATATATAAACATTGTACTTGTATTGTTATTAAATTAATCTATAATCAGATGATTTCGTTACTGGTATGACTGTTCAAAATATAAAATCGATAAAATTGGCAATAATAATTTATAATACTTCATAATAATAATTCAAATATTACTTATGTGTTTTACAATTCTAAAAATATATAATTAGATTAGAAAATAGAAGAACAAAAATGGAAATTACTCAATATTTTTTTTTGGAAAAAATAACTTATGAATCATTTACTAAAACTAAATGAAATAAATATTAAAAAATTCAATTAAAATGCTATTTTAGCATAAGTGCTTCCGTTTATTTAAAAACTTCATAAATAAATTTATCCAAAAAAAAAATATTTTTATAAGCTTCAAACGAATTTTTAACATCAGTTGTCGTTCTAAAATGGAAGAAATAGTCTCGAAAAAGATAATCGTCAGAACCCTCCCTTGACGAGCAGATCCCGGGTGTTCTATAACCATGGCGATTCAAAGGCCCTCTTTTAATGCCAGCCATTAGCGGGATTATATTTAGGGCTTAGCTTCGGCCTCAGAACATTTAATGAATAAATTAGCTTTCCAGCGGATAAATGGGGGGTGATCAAAAAAACACCCCTCTGTACTACCCCCTTCGGGCATACAGTGAACTCCCATTTTTATGCTGCCTTTCATCTCGAGTGATCTGTTTATGGAACGGATTATAAACGCAAACAGATTATTGCTGAAAACTGACTGCGGACATTTGCTTTGCTGCGTTTTCAATCTCTGATGCTCTACTACCGCGAAATGTAAATAATCTAGGCTTTTTTTATGATTTTAAAGTTAGATAACCCCTTTATATATAAAAATCCTTTATGTCTTGTTAGGTGAAAAAGTACTACCCTTTACAAAGTTTAAACTTAAAGTATACAATGAGAAACAATCGACGGGGAGTACTTTTATGGTCAGTATGTAGGTACTTTGAGGCTTCACTCAACATAAAGTATAAAAGGATTGTAAAGAAAATTAGCATTTTTTTTCAAACAGATAGAGTTGTAAGGAAAGTTTTATGAGAGTATCTTGAATTTTCAATGTCATTCTCCTACTTGGTGTTTTTTAAATAGGAAATTTGAAAATCATTTTGGAGCAAAGATTTTTCTTTTTTTTTTTTTTTTTTTTTTTTGTGGAACTAAGGAAAAATTTATTATTGTAAAAAAAAACATAGCTTGTGTAACGTAACAAAAAAACGTGTCTAGATATGAAATTTTGAAGTAGTAAATAATCAATGCTGAGTTTTTTAATGTTTTCAGATGCATTTAATGTGAAATATTTGATATTCCGGAGAAATATGTTAGCATATATTAACTTGTTTATTACTCTAATTAAGTAAATAATTTCAAGAAACTGAAGCCGTAAGATTTTACTTGATTATAAGGAACACCTCTCCTTGGCGCGTGGAAATGCATTTTACCCGGAAATGGCTTTATTAGTTTTGTTTCTCATCTTTATATTTCCATTTCTTGTTGGCAACTTTATGTTCTGTAAAATCGTTTCAGTTTCTTCTCCTTCAAGTCTTGGCGAGTTTTGAAACTGGGTCCATGTTTTAGAACACTTGAAACATGTTGATTCTAATTGTATATATTTCAAGCAAATGAAGTTTTTAATCAAGTAATAGTTTATTACTCTTTTTTTCTTGACACGTGATTAATAATTAAAAAACGCAAGATGTCCTTTGTCCTTAAGATGTATCTCCAGATATTTGTTAGATACTTCATAATCGAATAATCTATAATATTTTCTAAAATAGCATACGAATGCATTTAATTTAATGCATAAAGTTATATTTAATTCACACGACTCATTAATGCTTAATAGTGAATAAATCTAAAAGCGATTCTATTCAATCTATAGCGATTCTATCAATTCCATTCAATCGTAGCTCTTTGTGAGACTTTCTAAGACGAGCACTCAATCTAAGTCTTTATTTTTTCTTTTTTTTTCAATTGTTACTTTTTTTTTACCTGATACATTTTGTGAAGTTCTCTGCCGTTAGAAATATTAAAATCCAATTTTATATTTTTAAAAAATGGTCATAATTTTTAATTTTTATTTTATACTGTATTAAAGAATTATGAATCAAGAAGATACAAATTCACAATTTACGTTATGTACTTATTGATGAAAAGAAAAGTTTTTAAGAAATACTTATTTAAATTTACTCAACAATGTAAGTTTAGAACAGGTTCATTTAGCGGACTGTATAGGATGTCCCTAACTTGGCACTAGAATAATTTATGATCGAAATTACAGTTTGAAAAACTGTGATTTTTTTTTTCAGAAAATATACAATATAGATTTAAGTCTTAAAGAGTATATCTTGTATAAGGTGGTTTTCTACCTCAAGGTACTTCTCTGGTAAATTTTTCAAAAACAAATTTGCATTATTGTGGCAAAAATTATTTTTCGTAACAGTCAATTTCCTCTTTCAATGTGTAGGTGAAAGTAGACTTGTGATGAACCTGATATTTCAAACTATTTCAAGCATGAATAGACACATATTACTCAACAATAAAAACGTGTTGTTAATTTTTATTACAATGAACCATCAGTTGTCATTTTATCTTTTTATTTCATTTGTAGCATTTTAGAAGATAAAGCATTAAATTCAAATGAAGCAGGGATTTTGAAGCAACTTTAACATTTCACTCAGAATCTTGTTAAAAACTATGTTTTGGGGTTTATATTTATAATTCATGCTCAAGTTGCCATAATTATTTTATATTATCTTATAAAAATATATAAAATTTATGTTTTAAATAATCGGTTCACGATCGCATTATTCATGTCCTTCTTTGCTTTGAAAGTTAGATAACTTTTCCTTCAGGCACCTTCAATTTCCCTGTCACAGAGAGAAAAGGGACCGGGATAGCCTGGTTGGTAGTGTGTCATGAGTTCGATCCCCACGCACCGAAGACTCCCGGTGTAGTAGATGTTGGCGCTAAATCTGCCGGGTCACAAAGTCCTCCATGTTATTAAAATAAATCATTCCTCTAGGGGTACTAAATTAGAAATTGATCGTTCTCTGGTTCAGATAAAAATTACTATCCGCAAATGAATGAATGGATGTAAGAAGGTGTTCACCCTATAAACGAGCTGCGAGGTATGTGTGTATTAGAGGTTGAATTCTTGACCATTGGGGCAGCGCACCCTCTTTGCCTTAATGGCATACGACAACAAAAACAACAACTCAGAGAAAAGTGAGATTCTGTAATGCAGGAAAGCACCTCGCATGTACAAACTTAAAAGGTGCTCAAAATTCTTTCTCTATTACCACTCTATTTTGATAACTTATTTTTTACTTATCATCATTTAATTTGGGAACTTGTTAAGAATTACATTAAGAATTCAGATTTAAGGGTATGACCAAGTTTTTTGCTAGCATCCTATTTTAATACTATATGCTGTCTTACTAAAACACATGAGAGCTGTATTCAACACAGAGGAAAAAAATTCAGTTAATATTACCGTATTATACGATAAGGACATATTTAGAAAAAAATTTAATTAGGGTTAATAAAACCTAAGTATACGGTATTTAAACCGTTTATTTGGTCATTTTTCGGTTCATAGCGTAACGCTTTACTGGAAATTCTGGTTTTCAAAATTATACTCCTTATTACCACACATTTACTAAAAGATACGAATTGTAAGGTTAATTTAACCAAAAATATAGTTTTTATGCTATGTTCTGAATTATCATAATAAAATTACCAAATTTACCAAACTTAATAACTTATTATAAAACCTTATTTCAATTTTACCGATATCATACCAAAATGCTTAGGTAAAATATAATGAGCTTTTTGGTGTTCCTAAGGTATCTGAAACAAGGTAAATTTTACGATGCTCTGGTAGTTTTGACCATACCTTTATTCACAATGAAAGCATTTAGTATATTCTTTCACAGTTTCCCTTACTTTTAGAGTTTTATTATTTTTATATCGAATTAATACTTTTTTTCTACAGAATTCTGAGTACCTTATAGTTTATGTGTATCGGATTGTATTTGAGGATTTATTAGGAGGATTTATTTTTATTATTTTGGAAGAGTTATTATCCTGTTGTATAAAACATTAAGGCAAGAAATTTCCAATGTCATAAGAATTGTCCATTTAAAAAATGTTGCAAATGAAATATCATTATTTTGTTGCAATTAATTATTTTAACTAATTATTATAACTTTTTTTAATCATTTAAAAAAAACATTAAAGAAACTCAAAATGAGTAAAATATTTTTTTCACTATGATAAAAATATTGCGCCACGTTTCTGACTAAGTAAGAAAATATCTATTCTTTTAAAATGATTGGAATTTCTCGTTAAATATAATTTAAAAACAACTTTAAAAGTAGTTTGAAAATTTTAAATGAAAGTGTACGACTTTATAAAAAATATATTCCAAATTAAACTAAACCAACTGATGAAATAAAAAAAAATTATTGTGCGCGTAATGAAATATTTTCAATATTGCAAAAACGAGATAAAAATAACATTGAAAATATTTTAATATTCACAAGTGGAAAAAAAATTCAAAACTTGGTGGAATAATTCCATATTTATGCAATTTTACAAAATCTAATTCCATTTATGTTTATTCATGCTTGCATTTTTATCCAGATAATATTTGGTGTGCTCCAAGATTTTATGACCAAAGAAACCATATCTTTGGAGAACACTGTATACAATATCACTACCTCATTTGTTTTTTCTTCAAAAATTCTCTCTCAAACAAGCTCCCCGCGGACATTATTATTTCACGTCCGGATTCTAGACCAAACACAGAGAAAAAATGCATTTCTACTTCCGAAACGGAAGTATTTCTGAGGATAAAATTCCAGCCCTCCACGGAAATTAACATGCGGAAGGACGAACCCCAACCAACTCGGTTTCCTCTTCACGTCGGCCAGAGCGGAGGGGCCAACTTTAGCCATATGCACATTTGCATGCTTATTTACACACCGTACAGATCCGCACAATGCCCGGAGTGCTCTCATAAATTTTGATGAACGGGTGATAGGGTGGCGGCTCTCTCTTAGAGATCGGGGGCGAAGTCGTGTGAGTAGGAAGGGTGCGCTAGTAGTCAGTCTTAATGGTAGAACCGCGCGTCCAATGCTAATGCGTCGCTTTAATCAGTCTGAAAGCTTGGGGTAGTAAAGTCTGGTACAACATGTACTTGCTGATCACATTGAGAGTCAGAGAAAAGAGGAAGATTGCAGAATATTTCTCTCTTATCACGTTTAAAGTTTTGAGTTTTTCTTTCTTTGCGGTTCGTTTAAAATAAGCTTGTTATTCTTTTGTGAAAATTTTGGGGATGATTTTCGGGATACATTCGTTGAGGGCTTTGTTATTTGACTTCTATATAAATGGATATAACGATGATTATACTTATACAAATATATTTATTAATTATAATCAAAATATTTTAATTGATATTTATTAATTGAAATTATATAAATCAGTTATTCTGATGACTTCTTTAACAGGTTAAATATATTCTTTTTAAAAGCTTTTACATTGATTACCCTACCTGTATAAGAAAATTTTATTATTCAAATAAGATAAATCAATTAATTAAAATTCTCTCATAATGGAATTATTATTCAATTTTATATAAACATCAGTATTGATTATTACAATCACATGCATATGTATAAATTTATATATTGTTTAAATAAATAAATATCAGGATTACACCCCTGTTATTTTTTGTTGATATTAGTTCAAGTTAAGAGAAGTCATCTGTCGTTAAATTCTAATCATGCTTTATTCAGATGACAACTGGTGAAAACAGAAGTCTCACCCACTCTCCCATCTGGAAGGGGGTGAAAAAACATTCAGACAATTCCGGCACAGCTTATTAGGTCCACATCATACTCCAAAAGACATACAAAAACTATCGTTCCTGCATTAAATACTATAACCAAAAGAGGTAAAGAGGCTCAGTCATGCTTTCCTTGTATCCCTACACATCATCGAAAATCGTTTAATACTTCCTAATATGGAAGTGAAAGAGGGAAAGATTTTAAAATAACTCCTCCTTTCAAACATGAACCTAATTATAATTCATTGGTATGTTTTCAGCCTTGAAGTCCCAAAATGGAATATCTCTACACCGATTCTTTACCAAAGACATTTTATGAAAACGAAAGAGTTTCAATGCTTTTATTAATACAAAAATATTTTTTATATTTATTTTCGCATTATATATATATATATATATATTTATATATATATATATATATTTCAAAATGAAATAAAATAAGTTATTACCTTATAAGAGAACTAAAAGTATCAGCACAGCAGATAAAAACCAAAACCATTAACAAGAAGTAACAAACTAAATAACAAACTGCATATCACTTTGGGAAGGCACAACACGAAATAACAACCTAACTATCAGAAGGGAAAAATATGAAAAAGAAATTAAAGTGGATGCACTGACAGACATGCCAGCATCTTCAGGGGGGCATTATCATGCAGCCAGTGCGAGAGCGGTTTCAGAGATTGGCGGTATTATTTTATAAGTAAGAAAAAGAACATAATAAACGAACAGCATGTCAGAGGAAAACTATATTCTGAAATATTGAAAATCGAAGTTGAAGTGCATAAAATCACCGAATGGGAGATAATAAAAATTCCTCTGCAGTGCTGATACCCTTAGTCTTTTCTAATGAGGTAATAACTTATTTTGTTTCATCTTAAAATTATTTATAGATAAATATAATGTCTTATACTTTATGTATCTATGTCTTAAAAACAAATTTTTCATAATTTTAAAGATTCTAATTTTAAAGATCCCCAAACCTATTACTTTATAGAGGTATACATTTGAAGCAGGTAGGCAATTGCGTAACTCTTTTTTAACGTCAGTCGAAAAGTGGTAGCATAGTAGATAGATGTTTGTGGCTTAATAGGTAAATGTGGTATTCGTGGCATTGTTGATTGGTATGTTATTCGTAACTTAGTAGGAAGATATGGTATCCTTGACATAATAGAGACTACTTGGTATTCGTGCATGACTCACAAAAGATAAATAAAACTTAACATTCAGAAAAATATTTGTAATGATTGAATAATTAATTTTAAATAACCTGATTTAAAAAATCCTCAGTTTTCTGAGGTAATCAATAAAAATGCTTTTAATCTTTCCTGTTATATATAAAAATTCAAAAATTAATGTTATGCAATGCAAACCCTGTTTTTCAGAAGAAAAAATCCTACACCTCATATTTAAAATAATGTTTCAAGAAGACTATCAGAATAATTAACTGTAAAGAGGCTTTTTTTTTGTCTCAGTTTAAACTCCTTAATTTTCTTGCTATGACTAAAATTATGAGATGAATAATAGATGGATAGCTTACATACTACATCGAATTAATTTGTAGAAACAAAACTAATAAGTAAGTTTAAAAAATATTAGTATACCAAATCTCTAACAGCTTTGATTCTGTAGACAGTAAAGAATTTTGGTATTCAAATTGCACCATTTTTTGGTGTTGAGGTAAACTAAATACAGAATTGTAGTTATCGAACAAAAAGTACATGAAACCGACAAAATAACAGTTTGAACGAATTATTGCAAATGTATTACTATAACAGTGACTGTTTTTAGAATGAAATGTTTTTGCAATAAAGCCATAAATTGATTCAAATGCAGATGAAAGTATGAGTTTTCAGTAAACAAACAAAAATTAAAAAAATGCTGAAATTAAACTATGACAATGAAAAAGTAAATAAAAAATGTGACTACACACACTGCGAAAAATTTCAGTTTAGCTCAACGCCAAAAATGGAGGCTACTATTCACCAAAATTTTTTACAGTTTATAATTATATATAATGCATCTGTTTGGGCAAAATTGGTAATAAATTTATCACTTCTACATCAATATGCAGTGAAAGAGCTCGATCCTATGAATAACTGGATATGCGAGATGTCTGGAAAATTCATTTTTCAAAGGTGGTCAGTTCAAAATTTTATTTTCGTTTCATCATCAATAAAACGGTAAGTAACCACTCAGCATATCATTATGGAATTTTTATCACTATTTCATACTACAAAACCTACATTACATTTTAGAGTCCATCCGGTCACAATCAAAATTCCTTATCAACCGCATCGAAACAGAAATCACCGCCAGGTTTCATATTTGTATCCCCCCCCCACAGGCACTGTAAAAAATTTTATTTACATCAACACCAGAAATGGTAGCATCTATAACACAAAAAAGTTTTGCAATTATAAACTATTATAAACAATTATAAACTATTATTAAATATTTCAGCAATTATAAACTATTTTATGTTTGTTTTACACCTAACAATTTTTATGTTTGTTTACTTTGTTATAAAGAAATTTTTTAAAACTCATTATAACAACATTTGTTCATTTTATTTTACGATAACAGATTTTAAGATAACAATGAATTTCAGTTTCTGTTCATTAAAATTATCGTCTTGGCATACAAATCATATAAATGATTGCGAATGAAATTTTTTTGTACGTTAGACTAACTTTTAAATTGTTAAACTTCGTACACACATTTTCTAAAAGATAGGATTTAAACCTAATGCGTTCGTAATAAGTAACGACTAGTTTTTAATTCTTAAACTTATGACTTAAAGCAAGAATATGATGTAAAAAGTTTGTAGAAAATGAGCTTAATTTATATTTTAATTCGAACTTTTAAAATAGGGTATAATTATATTTAAAATCGAACTATATAAAATAGAGCCAAAATGAATAGTATAAAAATTATTTCTTAGTACATCTCCCTACAACTTTAATCAAGCACCGTGTACACTTTCATCTATCAAACTGCCTTGATCGATTTGTAAAAATATTGATGTACAGTCCTGTAAAAAACGCGATCTGTCAAAACTTATTGACTAAGCGATACTGGCAAGATAGGCTTTTTTATCCAGTTTACACAATATGCTCCCTTAAAATTGCATTTAAAGATCATCTACGACCATCTTCTGTTCCAGGAACACGCACTCTAACAGGAGTAGATCCTAGACCTATTTAAACTTATCGACGCTGTTTCTCTTTGTACGGTATAACTTTGACTGATGATATGTTGCTGCTACGAACCCTCATATGTATGACTCTTCGGCTAGTGGGGGAGTAGCAAACTAAAAGCACTCGACCATTAGCTAGACTTTTCTTTCCCCTTTTATTCCATGGCGTGCTCCCCCCCCCCTCATCATATTTTTTCCCGCTTTCTGTGTCGTACCCATTCACCTCATTTTTCTTTCCTAAAAGGTCAGGAATTTCGGGTCACTTTATCTAAATTTTTTTTTTTTTTCTGTATTTTCTCTAGTGTTCACATATATTTCGTGAAATATGAGTTCTTGTATCATTAAGGCTCAAAATTGTGCAGCAACGAACATAAATCGTCGTCTTTTATGAGCGGGATGGATAGGAAATGTTTGGATCAGAAGAAAGTTTCTTACAACAGTCGAGCTATTTTTTTTTATTTCTTGCTTTTCTTGGACTTTGGTAATGAAAGCTTGAATTTTCCATCATTTTTCAGGCTTGAATATTTTATTTTGACTCTATAAAGAAGAAATAAGAAAGTAAAGAATTAATATTTGTGTAAGAAGAATCACAGAAACGTTATTAATGTTAAGCTATTTTATTATTGCTTTTTTAATATGCTATTTTAATTTGAATTGGTAATATATTTAATAGATACAGAAAGTTTTAGATCAAATTTATAATTTTTGCACAGCATTCGTTAGAAAAAATTTTGAAAAGACAGGCATAAGATTCTAAAGGCCTCTTTTCTATTAGGCATTTAAAATTGGGAACTCTAAAAAATTTCGGATCCAATTGCGATTACGGGCTACAGTAATTTACCGTAAAATTCAAATTTAAGGTATATTTTTATATCGCAATTTTTACAGAATTATTTATTTAATTACAGTGTTTTTGTGATTTTATAGTGAATATTACTGCAAAAATTACGGTATATCATATTCTTTTATTCCGTAAAACGTTAATGGCAAAGTTGGATTTCACGATAAAAAAAATGCTGGCACTCTGAGTTACGATACTTTTTACCGTAATTTGATGCGGAAATTTTTTACAGTGTACATGGTTTTGGCATTTTGAAAAGAATGAAATTCATGAGAGATTTTTTGCTTGAATTAATTATAAAAATTATATTGAAACAAACCTAATCTGAAATAATTCGATTTATTATTTACCAAATTTGATTGACTTGGTTTGTATAAATATCATTATAAACATAAAACAAATTTAAGATTGAGGTTTTGAAGATTGTTTTAAGATTAAGGTTTCTGTTTTAAAAAAACTTCAGAAATTTTCGTATAAAAAAACTTAAAATTAAAAAAAAAAAAATTTTTCCGTTTAAATTTGATTGGTTTTAAAACTTAAGACTTTAATTTATTGAGTCTGTAAATATGAAATTCTCAAAAATGATTTTCGCTAATTCAAAAAATTCTGTTTTAGTTTGCTCCAGATTTCATGAAACTATTTTTTACTTGTCGACAATGAGTTTTAAAGCATGTTAAAAATAATATTTTGGGTACAAATAACAGAGTAATGAGCTAGCTGTTTTCTTATATCCCTCATTATTGTGACATGTTTTTCAAGCGAAAAGTATATATTTAATAATGTATAATATATTTAAAATCAAGTATATATTTAAAACTTTCAGCTCACAATAACATTCATCCATGTCTTTTCTCTGTTCCCCTTGGTTGGAGAGTTAAATAACTTTTCCTGCAATGTCTCCTCTCAATTTTCTGTCACTGAGAGAAAAAGGTGAATTTGTAAAGCAGGAAAGCAACTCACATGGCGATATGGGTGAGAGGGTTTGAAACTTGGTTGTCTCTTTTATTTAAATAATTTAATAACATTTCTTTTTACAATCAACATTGGTTTAAAAATATGTTAAAGTTATTTTTTGATCTTAAATTTCCGAAATATGACTGTGTTGTTTGAAAATATCTCTCATGCTATATGCTTTTCATATGAAAATATATCAGGTATATGTTTAAAGCAATTTGTTTAATCTAAAGTACTGAAATAAAAAGTTGAAATTGAATCTAAATGTGATGAAAACTTTTATGGGTATCACATCAGTTTTAATAAAGTAAAAATAAACAACTAAATTATTTTTTTATAAAATATCAAAATTTATACGTTACACTCCTGTGATTTTTTTTTTATTGAAAATTCGCCGATGATCTATGATAAAAAAAATAGTTTCTTTCTCAAAGCTTTGTAATTTTTAATCACAAAATGAAAAACAATTTTTGATAATTAAAACCAAGAATTGGATTTTCTAAACCAAGAAGGGGATTTATAATGTACTTTCGATATTAGTAATTTAAAGTTGCAAATTAATTATACATGTAATAAATTTTGGTAATTATATTGTAATTACTTTCGAGTATTATATAAACCATTTATTATGAATTAAATCAAAATTTGTATCTGTTAAAATTCTAAAGTTTATGAATTACGATAATCTGGACTCAACTTAGCACCATACTATGGTTGCAGAAAATTTGAAGGAAGTCATGTTTCAACACGCTGCACATTGTGTGTTTAATCCACATGCTTAATGAGATATGACACTATGTGAAATATGACATATGGTACAAATTTTAATGTATTTTATTTGATTTTAGTCAAAATTCAATAATAATAGCAACTGGTACTAGGAAGAAAACTTTTTTTTTTAACATTTTATATAGATGCTTCAATATACATTTAGCTACATAAAGGAAATAGTAAAATTTTTATAAAGAAAAAGCTTTGCTACATTAAATATAATGCATTAAGTTTAATTTCATTTTTCAAATTTAAAATTACATTGACGTTTTATAATAGTGAGCAAAAAGTAACATAAAACTGTATTATTTACTTAAAATTCCCATGTTAATAAGACATATTTAGAATATTTCATAAATTTAAAAAAAAAATTCCAAAGCTAGTTGTATTTTTTTACAAAAATGTATTTTTTTAATATTATTTTCCGTAATTTAAAACCTTTCCGCCATTTTTTTTAGTTTTTAAAAACTTGTTTCATAGCTGGAAAAAAACTATTTTTCACGACATTTTCATTCAAAAGTGACATTTTGCTGCGGAAGGCATAAGATTACATAGCATTCCGTGTTTTTGTTATGAGTAATAATGAAATAAAACCACAGATCCTTGCGTGAACGCCCGTCTTTTTGCCTCTTTATATATTTTTTACGGAAAAAAAAAAATCTTCAATGAGTCTGTTGCTGGAAATTCATCGCTTTAAAAGCTTTCCGTCATTTGTTTCTCATTGATTTCTAGGGAGGCTGTCCCTAGTCGCTTTCTTTTCAACACAGTCATATCTATTGTCTACGTCGCTCCGTGCCATCTAAGTTCCACCCACTTCCACCCCCAACTATATCATCTTCGCTTTCTTTTTGTACTTAGAAAGAATGGAAGATTGTGCTGCAGGGCTTTGAAATTTTCGAGCTAACTAAGCGCTTAAGAAATGGAAAGCAGTTTCAGAAAACTACATTTCACTCGATAACATCCTTACTATTTTAGTTTCATATAAAATTTATCAATAATTTTTATCACTTGTAAATATAATTTCTACTATTATTTACAATCACATTTTAATTAGTTTACAGAAAAATTACAAATAACGTAAAGGTCAAATGAAAAATAGATTGAAAAATAGATATTCTCTTAATAATTTTAATTCGTACTTCCGCAAGGAGCCATTAGACCTCAAGATTCCAATGAAAAGATTATTTTTTGAAGTTAATGGATAATAATTCTTGAAATATACTCATTAAGGGAAGGAAATCTAACAAATTTCCTGTATTCTGTATGGCGTTATCAGTTAAAACGAATCAAGATAGTTAAATATAATCTTTGTGTTGGCTTTCGTTTTGTTAAGGATTTTCTTGCAACCCGTTCCCTTTCAGAATCCCTGAATAAAATGCGGGGCAGACTAATTTTGTTTGGGTTTTTCATAATGTAAGTAAAACTACGGCCCGAATTACCAACCCCAAGAGGTAGACTGAGAAAATCGTTTCTGTATAGAATTTACCATAAGATAGAAATAAAACTTAAAAGTAACCAACTTCTGTGTTGTCTATTATGGGAATTATTTGAATTAAATTTTTTTTTAATTTACCACATATATATATATGATGTAAAGCAGGTTTGAAAAATTATTTCCGAAATAATTGTTCCGGGTATATGGTCTCATTCCGGTTTGTACGACTTATGTAAAAAGAAAGGGGAATATACTAAAATTATTGAACTGTACAAAATTTCTCAATTAGTTATTATTATTATGAATCTGAAGTAAGAAACGGAAAAAAATAGACGTCAAATGGTTGTAAATTACAAAGACAAATAGTTATATAATTTAAAAAATTTCATTACAGCTATTGCTAATGAGTAAGTAATTAGATTTGTTTTAATAATTTGAAATTCAATAAGATCAAGGAAAATGCCACGATTAATGAATTAAATTCTTCATATAATCTAATCTAGCTTTTAAACACTAATTGTTTGTAGTTTATGTTTAGGAGTTTACATATTGTTTGTAGTTTATTTTATAAACCCTAATTTTACAAGTTTATTTATTTATCCATTAAGTTTAATTCAGCTTTTAAGCTCCAGACATTTCAAGAAAAGGCAATATTCCAAAATATGTATTAAACATTTTATTAAGAACTCATATTTAAAATAGAGGAAAAGAAAACAGTTCTTCATTAAAAAATTTTTAATTTCTCCAAAAAACGCTTTTCTGTTATGTTAAAAACTGCTATGATATATATTTAAAAGGCTACGTTTAATTTATCTTTTGAATTCTAAATAAAGAAGTCTTCAAAAATATTTAATATATATATTATTGAGAATGAAGATTAACGTAGATAAAAAGAAGACATATTTTTACCAATCTGCTTTTTTCCGTTTTAAACTGAATTAAATTTGAACTTTATTTTGAATTCAAGATTTAAGGGATTTGAAACAAAACATTTCTTTAAAAACTCTAGATCTTCTTTTTATTGCTTTAAAACACTAATGTAATTATCTTTCAAAGGAAGATATAAATTACGTTTTTTATTCAATTAGAACATTAAATAAAACTGTTAGTTTCCTTTTTTTCATATAGAACTTAAATGATGCAGAAATTTTACAAATTCCTTTGTCCATGATTTGGTTTTTTAACTTTAAAATAACGTGTCTTAATACATATTTTTGATAACTTCATGAAATCTGGAATCTATATATTTTAGTTACTTTTACTTTAATTTGTCTTTTGGAAACTCGTAAAACTACGTCCGACTTTTACTTTAGATCAATAAATAAAAATAATATGATAATTTAGTTTTAGACATTTTTAAAATTTTTAAACACTATTGTTAGCTTATTGTGGGATACAATAGCACAAATATTTTTGAAATATTCCATGCATTGTCGAAACATTTTTTTAAAAAATATGCTTCAGATTGTCATCAATTGAAATATGTTTAGAATAAAGGATACCTGTTTGCAAAAATATGCAATTAACATTAATATAATCATTACACCATATAGTGAGTTTGTATACATTTCAATATTCAGGACGATTGTATAACTGTGATTTTCAGATTTTACGTGCTTGTGTACAGTTTTGCTTTTTTTCCCACTATGTCTTTAAATATTATATTTTATATGTTTATTTAACATACTTTACTTAACATCCATCTTTAAAATCAAGCTTAATAAGGTGAATTTTAGAACGTGTATTAAGTCTATCATCATAAATTCTAAATGTTAGCGGAAAGAAATTTTCCAAAAAAATCAACATTTTTCAGAAAATGCATTTAAATTGCAAGAAAATTCAGAGAACAAAAAAAATTAATAATTCCAATATTAGTGCCTGAAATTGAATTTTATTTGTCTAAAAATGCAATTTATTCAAATAAAACAAAAGTTTAAAATACTGAAAGCATAACAAAAACATTTTAGCTTCGTTTTCGGGAGTTAGCTTTCCGGTTTTGCTTTCGTCTGTCAGGATACGAATAAAATTGCTATAACATCATTTCTAAAAATCCGAAATCAAGAATTTTAAAGGATTTTGAAAAGCAAGTGAATTAAAATTAAAATATGGATCATAAAGATGTAGTGATTCAGATGATAAACTGCTCGCCTTTCAATTACGTCATCCGGGTTCGAGTCCCAGCGATGGCTGATCGACACGAATTTAACATCTGGCTCGCACCTACCACAGTGCTGACGTCAGAATATCCACAGTGGTAGACGGATCATGGGTTATAGTCCCCTTGCCGTCAAGCTTATCCGTGGGAGGTTTTCGTGGTTTTCCTCTCCATGTAACGCAAATGCGGGTTAATTCCGTCAATCTGATAACTTCATGAAATCTGGAATCTATATATTTTAGTTACTTTTACTTTAATTTGTCTTTTGGAAACTCGTAAAACTACGTCCGACTTTTACTTTAGATCAATAAATAAAAATAATATGATAATTTAGTTTTAGACATTTTTAAAATTTTTAAACACTATTGTTAGCTTATTGTGGGATACAATAGCACAAATATTTTTGAAATATTCCATGCATTGTCGAAACATTTTTTTAAAAAATATGCTTCAGATTGTCATCAATTGAAATATGTTTAGAATAAAGGATACCTGTTTGCAAAAATATGCAATTAACATTAATATAATCATTACACCATATAGTGAGTTTGTATACATTTCAATATTCAGGACGATTGTATAACTGTGATTTTCAGATTTTACGTGCTTGTGTACAGTTTTGCTTTTTTTCCCACTATGTCTTTAAATATTATATTTTATATGTTTATTTAACATACTTTACTTAACATCCATCTTTAAAATCAAGCTTAATAAGGTGAATTTTAGAACGTGTATTAAGTCTATCATCATGAACGCTAATTAAATTTTATAACAATAATTTACAGGAATTATTATAAAATTATACTTAAAATAAATGAAGGTAATCTTTTTATGAGAAAGTAAACCATCGGTGAATATTGAAATATGTAACTGCAGCATGAATTGACAATAAAAAGCAACTTTTGTTCAAGAAATTACTTCCAATTAATTTTTTTTATTAATCAGGAAATTATTAGTGTTCATCACAGGTACTAAAAGCTAGAATAAGAAATTCAATTTAATTCAAAAATTAATTGAAAATCTACAGTTAATTATTTGGTGACTGACCAGTTCAATCCACTATAATTATTTCATTATAAAAAGGCAATTTGTGTAACAACTACGTAAAATTTTTATAACATATTTTTTACAGAGAATTTTCTCAATTTTAGCGAGAGTTTGGTATTTTTTATGAAAACGTAACTAAGTTTAGGAGTATTTTGAAGTCGAAAAGTTTAAAAGATGATTAGACGGTCTCAACAGGCTTTGAAAATCAGGATCCAGGAACAGCTCCGGCTTCTTAGCTTCTTGGCAGCCAGAGCTAAGTGCAGCTGACTCGTGAATTTTACTACCTAAAGTTACACTTAATCTTAAACTGTTATAAAAGAGTGAACAAATTTCACAACACATTAGTTGTTTCGAAACTAATTTATTAACCCCTTACGTTAGGAAAATTAATCTGCTCCGTCTTTTATTCAGGGATTCTGAAAGGGATTATTTATAGTTTTATTAGCATATTTAAAGCTGTTTACGAACTTATTTAAAGTCAAGGTTCCACCCAAAGAAGCACAATCATTTAGGGTTCTTTTTCTACAAAAAAAACAGTAATCACTGATGATTTAAGGTACTGATATCTGCACATTGTTAAAAAATGATTAGACATTGAACAGATTTTTTCGAGACAGTTGAAACGTAGATTTTTATTGATATTATGTTTGTTAAAAATTTATTATTAGTATTTAATCCAACATTGGAATTTAAGATCGCATTGATTTTGCTTTTTTTCCAAATAATAATACAAATAAAATATTGATTTCTTTTTATTATATTTTGGCATGAATAGTTGACAAGAAAGAATGTGAACTATGGGCTTATTTAAGAACCTTGACAAGAAAGAATGTGAACTATAGGCTTATTTAGGAACCTTGACAAGAAAGAATGTGAACTATGGGCTTATTTAAGAACCTTGACAAGAAAGAATGTGAACTATGGGCTTATTTAAGAACCTTGACAAGAAAGAATGTGAACTATGGGCTTATTTAAGAACCTTGACATGAAAGAATGTGAACTATGGGCTTATTTAAGAACCTTGACAAGAAAGAATGTGAACTATGGGCTTATTTAAGAACCTTGACAAGAAAGAATGTGAACTATGGACTTATTTAAGAACCTTGACAAGAAAGTTTGTGAACTATAGGCTTATTTAAGAACCTTGACAAGAAAGAATGTGAACTATGGGCTTATTTAAGAACCTTGACAAGAAAGAAGGTGAACTATGGGCTTATTTAAAAACCTTGACAAGAAAGAAAGTGAACTATGGGCTTATTTAAGAACCTATGAGCTACAAATTTGACCCGGGTTCAGTTCTGCTTTGAATTATGACCATGCTTTATTGAACGACAAAAACAATTAACATCGACATTTAGTTCTCTAAGTTGCATTGTGAACTACTTTTATTCAAAAGTGATAAATCAGAATCATCATTTGAATACAAAATAAACAATGTGTCATGAAAATCACAATTTATGTCTTTAAAAATAAATCCACTGCCATTAGTTGGAATAGAAACTAAATATTGTATCCTGAATTCAATAATTGCTCTTTCTACGCATTATTCAACTACAGAATTTTGAACGTTAAATAACTATTGTATTCTAAATACAATAATTGGTATTTGTACATCTTTTTAAATTTCCGTAAATTTGAAAATAAAGTAAATATTATGGGTATATAATACAATGATTGATATAACTTAACACATAGTTGAGCTATAAACCATGCCGGAATCTTTTATGATAAAATATACTGAAAATAATTTCGTGAAATGAGCCAATGAGAAAATAATTAAGACGAGCATAATAAAAAGTCCATTAACGGACAAGAAACAACTTAAGTTTCAAAGAGAAAAATTGGAAAAGAAAAAAGAAATCTCAGAAAAGAAAAAAAAACTGCTTTTAGTGATTAATACTAGACTAAGCATTCCTTTTTCATTAAAAATGGGTAGAAAAAAAACTTATTAAGCTAGTTTTGTAAAGAAAAAAGTATAAGTAGGCTTCTTTAGGATATTTATCGTTTAAAAAAAAAGGTTTTTTTTTCTAAAATAAATATTTTTTCACATAAAAATAGCTAAACGTTTTTCTAGTATGATTACATTATAGAGATTTTTCTTTGATCTTTTAATGTAAGGGGGAAAAAAAAGAATAATCATTATACGCTCAAATCTCTGTATCAAAGCTTATATTAATTCATCAGAATCAGAAAAAAAAATTATGTGTGATCATGTGGGTCATTTTTTATAAGTATATAGAATAATGTATTTCGTACTTTTAAAATATTATCTTAAGTATTCATTAAATAACACTACCAAAATTAATAAATATGCGTTAAAAAGTGAAAATAGTAATTTTTCCTTGTTAAAAAGAAATTTATTTTAGCTATATTTTCAGATTCAATAATTTTATGATTACATATTTTCGAAACACCGCAAAAATTCTGGATCAAATTACGATAATAAGCGTCAGCAGTTCAGTGTGCTGGTACTTTGTACCAAAAATCCATTTTTACCGGAACATGATACGAAATCACTGAGTCACTCTAATTAAATACATAATTAAATACATATTCTAATTAAAACTTATCATATAATATTTTACGATAAAAATGAATTTTACGGTAAAATGGATTTTACTGATGATGCACACAAAGGGCCGGTACTTAATACCGCAATTTGATCCGGAATTTTTTTAAAGTGAAGACGACATTTATAAAAACAGCATTCATAGCTTGACTTTAAAGTTAGGGAACAACCTTTCACCTTAACTTTAATGGCCATTTATTTTCTTACACAAATATTGGGACGCCAAAATTTTTTGACCTATCTGTAATACATCCACTGAAAAATTCTTATGTATCATACTGGAATTTTTGAATTTTTACGACTTTCGAATTTTTTCTACAAATTAAATAATTGACAAGAAATTATGCAAACTAAACGAAGAAAACAAGACAAAACGATTAAACTAAGGTCAAGACAAATGGCACATATCACCATGAGAAGGTTAAGTCTCATGTCACTCCACAGGTAGTACAATTATTCCCTTTTATTCCCTATTATTAAAACATGCCCTTTCAGATTTTTATCAGCTTCGTTCTTTAGTCCATTTTTTTTCATACGCCTAAAACTTATTTTATGAAAAGAGCATAATAAGTTCTTGAGAACTTTTTAAAAGAAATCATCTTCTACAATTTCTACAAAATCGAATTAGAAAAACTTTTGAATCAATGATTGGAGGTAAAGGAAAATGAATGCGGTTACATTGCTGCTCCTTTCGCTCCGCTTCTCAACTTTTGCAATTTCATCTCGTCCAATTTTTTTCTTAAGCGTAAATATTTTCCAAAAAACGCAGAACATTTTTGTTTCAAAAGTATACAATTATTTTAGCTTTGTTTCAGAACGTTTTGTTAATATGTTAATCGTAACAATACGTGACATGTTTACTCTTCCTGTACTTCCTGGTGATTTGAGCATCCTAATACGAAGCTGAAAAATTTTTTGAATCCTGCTGGCAACCAATGGACATTTGTCTCACACATTTTCAAGATGCATCATGATATACTATTTTCCAGTTTCATTGGGACAAAGGGTTGCAGTTTTGATTAGAAAATATGGTCTAAATAGCAAAATCAAGAAATCTGTTATCTTAAATTTTTTTTTTTATATTTTTTTTTTTTTGCTTATTTCGCTATACCTATTAAAAAATTTAAGCGAATGGAACATGTATTATGATGTGTCTTTGAGACGGCAGCTATATAAAATTTTTTAACTCTCTCTGGACTGGAGCATGTAACTATGAAGGTAAAATCATCCTATTACGAACCCGAAGGTCCATGGTTGGAATTCCGTCGACAGCCAACGAACATCTGTCTCACATTTTTCTCTCCACTGTTTCAATTTTGAATATATGGGGATTGCATGTTCTATTATTTATTTCTCTTGGTATTTTTGTTATTGTTGTATTTGATATTTCTATTATTGTTGTATTTGATATTTCTATTATTGTTGTATTTGATATTTATATTATTTTTGTTCTTTGTATTACTATTATTAGTTTCGGAACTATTTTGACACACTTGGGCTCAATTTTGAGAAACCCTTTTAAACAATGTAGACTTGCGTGATCGTACATTTTATTGCATGTAAATATGTACATGTTAATACCCAAAGTTTCAGATGCAAAATGGGAAAATCTTGCAGAGTGCTTTAAATATACATAATACAAATTAAAATACATAATTTATTTATTTACTTTAAACGAGGGAATGTTTCGCAATTATTTTCTAATTTTTACTTTATGCGTGTCTAACTTTAATTTAGATCAAATTCGCTATAACTTAGTTGCCTAATTTATTTCTATTAAAATTTAACAATTAACTAATATAACATTTCAGAAGAAAAAATTCCTATTTACCTTTATTACTTACATACTAACATTATTTTATTTAATTACAGTCGTTGAACAGTCAACCCAATTTTTTGGGATTTATTACTATTAATGTTCAACTCCGCAGCCTTGTAGTTTTGAACCCTATCCAGAAGACAAAGGAACTCATGGATCAAGTATTGGGAGAAATTTGCCTTCTTGAAATTTGACTTTTTGATGAAACTAATCCGCATTGGCGTTACATGGACAATAAAATCACGAAAGCCATCCACGGTTAGCCTGATAGCAAGGGGACACTAACCCATAATCAGTCTACCACTGAAGATATACTAACATTATTATTGCTTTTAGTAATACATACTATCATTACGTATTACTAATAAAGTTTATTAAAATCTGTTTTAAATACACGCTCTTCAGTTCTTTTTTTCGTGTACGTTTACAAACAATATTGCACTGTTATTTTGCAATTTATCAAAAATAAGCAATAAGCACTAGAAATAAAAAATGATTAATAAAATATGATATGATTTTTTAGCATTTAAATCTAGAAGTACCTTGAGTGTTGTACCTTTGACAAATTCGTATTTTCTTTCTTTTTTTTTTTAAATAAATTAAAAATTTAAATAATCAAGACGTCGATCAAAGACGCTACTACATATTTAAGCTACATATTATCAACTACATATTATCAACTACATATTATCAACTACATATTTAAGCAGGTGATGCTGCTGTAAATTGTTTTCAGCCCTAGTGACTTTGAGCCAGGGGACAGAGTGGTCGGGAAAAAACCTGGGAGTCCTCCTCATTTGGAGATATTCCAGGTTCAAATCCCAGTGTAGGCTGGCCTATTCGAATTCTACTTCAAACTCGCATTGACCACAGTGATGACTTAAAATATCCTTGGTGGTAAACTGATTAGGGATTTAAATCACCTAGCTGTCTGGTTAACCAAAAGAGGTTTTCAGGGTTCATGGTTCCGAGGTTTTCTCTCCATGTAGCACAAATGAGGGTAAGTTTCATGAAAAAGTCCTCCTTGAAGGTTACTTTGTCCCATTGCTTAATTCGGGGGTTCCCTTGAAGTCTCAGTTAGGTTTAAAATCATAAGGCTACGAAGTTTAACATTGAAAGTCATTCACCCAAAATTTGTTTTGTTCAACAACGATTATAAAATAAAACATAATTTGCGGTGATTTAATGACAGATAGCTAATGTATAATTTCTCAGAATTATATTAGTAAAGTACTCGTATATCATCTTAAGAAAAATTTCAAAATAAAAATTAATATACGCCATCATCCAAGGCTGCATACATTTGCTGTTCAATGTAATAAACTTATCAGCTGAAAACCAAATACATTTTACACATTTTTTTCTTATAAATATTTATACTTTAATAAGAAAATCAATGAAAGTTTTCTAAATAATGTTTTACGCAAAAAGCTTCCTTGCTTCCATATTTGCTTCATTTTAGACAGGCGGTAGCGATTTTAAATTCTTCGTTGTGGAATTATAAATAAATATAGCTTTTTTTTATTTCCTGATGCATCTACGACTTATTTTGGATAAGAATTTAAGTAAAATGTTAATGGCTTTGATAAGTTTAATTAAGATTACTCATTCTGAATAATCTATTCAAAGATGGTTTATCTCAAAAGAACTAAGTAAACAGATGCTGCAGAAAAACATAAGAATATAAAAACTTACACTATCATGAAAGCTATTTATTTTTCACTAATGTGCAGTGGTAGGTTTCGTTTGTTTAAAATGTCATTTTATAACTTAAGAGATGCTATCCTTAAAAGAGATGATTAATATTCATCAGGAATGCATAATGTCGATTTTAATGCAACGTTAATTTCTAATGCCGGCAATATCTTTTCAATGATAAAAAAAGAATCAAAAATTTCAAATGAAGAGAAAAAAAATGAACAGAGCGAGAAGAAAGAATAATCAATTACGTTTTCCATTAAGAGCTTTATCCGTGCCTGTAATGTTTCGAAGTTTCGTGTTATCACGTGACTCAAACATTAGCCTCGTTCTCAGAAAATTTTCGAGTAAAACGTAGCGTAAGTGAATCGTAAGTACTAATGACAAACAGAAAGAGAAAGGTTTGAGCGATCGAAATCAGAGACGAGAGTAACTAAAAGTTTTGGGCTTGAAAATGGATAATAACTAAGTTTACGATTCGCAAAAGGGAATGGAACGAACGAAACAGACAGATGATATTAAAGAAACTAAAAGTTTTAAGAGATTCCAGGATAGATGGAAGGAGGCAAAACTGAGGAAGAATTATAAATGCAGAAATGAGCGGAAAAGAAAAGATGTAATTTGTAGTCTTCTCCACTGCACTTTATGTTTTGGCAATTAATTTCCGTTTCCAAAAGTAGAAAAGGGAACGTTTCTTAAAATTAATGAAGTAGAAAAGGACGAAGAGATTTCTCTTTTGCGTTCTTCCGTTGGAAGCTTTCTCGCACGGATGAGTTGCATTTCTCGAATCAGGAGACGAAAAAGTATTAAAACCACTTAAAAGCATTCAAAATTTTACACAAGCTTACGAAACGAAGGGATGAAACTGGCGTTAAATGTAAGTATCGGTCGATAGAAGGGCGCTCACTTAGTTTACAAAGTTTTTAACATTTGGCGAGAGTTTTGCTTTGATGTTTCTTTCCGTGTAATGTGTGTACTTAATGGTATTATGTGTGCATTTGTATCTCTGTAAGAATAAACTTCTTGGCGATGTTGTGTACCTATTTTATAGTTATTTTCACCAACAAAAGAAGATAGTAAAAAAGATTGGATGAAACTTAATAATTATACAGCACATTGCTTCCATGGAATTATATTAGTTTATCGAGTATGATATATTTTTAATAGCTCTTCTTCACCATTGAATCATAAACCCTGAAAGCATTTTTGCACTTTGCCCAATGGGTGTTTGTTGTTAATCTCAATGTCTGCGACCAAACAGCTTTATTCTATAGCTTTTAGCACCCATGTACATTCGATCATATCTACTGCCAAAGTTATAGTGGTTTCTCCTATAGTTAATGACTAGAGAATAGGATTAAAAATTTATCTAGGATTAACTTATAAAGAAATGTAAGCAATTTGGTCAATGTAAAGTGTAGAAATAAGAGCAGAGAACGATTTTCACGTTTAAAATTTAATTTTAATGATTTCAAAAATTAACATTAAATATGCGAAATAATTTTTCGTGGTGACATTTTACGTTATGATATCAGACACAAAACGTACATTCTCTAAAAAGGCATGCAACCCCCCCCCCCCTCCCGGACGAATTTGGATTTTTGACTCTTTAAATATGGGAGGTAGCCACAATCTGGAAAATATTCTAAAAATTTATTTACGCAGGAAAGTTGTTAACAGTTAGTATTGATTTTTACTTTTTTAATACCGACTATATTAACAAATTCGTATTTTTAGATTTCATTTACAGGAACTATTACACTGTAAAAAATTTATATACTGATAAAAGTACTTCACTAAAAGTACTGTTAGTTGTCCCATTAAATTTTGTGATAAAAAGTACAGGCATTTTTAGTGAAGTACTGATAAAAGTACTTCACTAAAAATGCCAGTACTTTTTATCATAAAATTTAATGGGACAAAAAGTCTGATATACCATGGTTTTTATAGTATAGTAATATATACTGTTTCACTGTATTTAATATATATTACTGTGATGAATTACGTTATAAAAATTTTTAGTAAAAAAGGATTTTTGTGTATA
The DNA here is from genome assembly GCA_949128135.1 of Parasteatoda lunata. Classification (NCBI taxonomy): domain Eukaryota; kingdom Metazoa; phylum Arthropoda; class Arachnida; order Araneae; family Theridiidae; genus Parasteatoda; species Parasteatoda lunata. The sequence continues at coordinate 56,132,000 of OX421974.1, read as the reverse complement.
TATATATATATATATATAAAGCTGAGATTAGGAACAGAGGCTTTCAAGCCACCATCCTATAGGGACCGTCTTTTCTAGGATGCCACAGTACTTACCCCATATTTTGAAGGTCAAGAATCAGAATCCGTTGAAAAAACTGTTTCCTAGTTCAGAGATGATGGGTTTGGAGTATGATTGAGTAGCTTAAAATCATGCCACAAAGTAGCCTGTTTAAGATTATTTCGTTGAATCATGAAGATTTATTCTTAAGACTTGAATAGCTTATCATTAGACTAAAAGTTAGTTAGGTATTCTTTACACATCTGTCTTATATTGCATCTTGTGTCATATTGCATAATCATTTAATAAAGAAGAATAAATAGTTAATTACACCATTCGTTCATTACATACGAACAGATACTTGGGAAGAAAAGCATTTGCTCTTAATGTGGACTTGGAATGGAGTTGCAAATGAGTGGTTTTGTTAGGAAATAGACTCTTTTTACTCTGTGTACATTAACAATAGACCATTACATGAATGTTTAAAATGCGAACCCATTTTCTAACTAAAAGACAAATTTGAAAAAAAAGAAAGAAAAAGGTCAAAAGCAAAATAGTCTTATTAATTACTTGTAAGGGTTTAACTCTTTGACGTAGAATTTTTATTAAATATAATTTTCAAAGTTTTTTAATTATTTTGTAATTATTTATGTCAAAATAAGTGACAAACCTTATATTAATAATTTTAATAATTAATGGTTATGAAATATGGTATGAAGCACCGGTGTCTCTTTTTGCGTTAAAAGTAAAAGCTTATAAACACGGCTCAGTTCCAAACTAAAAATTTTCGAATTTACACTAATTTGTAGTTATTCATCATTGAAAGTTCTTTAATTCAAAAATTCAGTTATTGATAAATTTTTGAATATGAATGAAAAAAATATTTTCCAAACTACTTTTTTTGGATTTTATATTTTAGCACTAATGTAATACCGATAATCTAACAAATTTGTTTTAGTAACTATTAGACTTATTCATAATTAAATACCTAAATATATTTTACTTTTAAATTAGAGCGTCAGAAATATATATATATATATATATATATATATATATATATATATATATATATATATATATATATATATATATATATATATATATATATATATATATATATATATATATATATAAATGGGGCACCGGTGTCCCATCTGCGTTAATAAGAGTCAATCAACATATTTTTAAAGATTTAATTTACTTATTTAATTTTTAGTGTAATAGTCAAGAGTAAAGTAGTAATTTAAATTACACATCGACAACAAAAGCCTAAATGTGATATTCTTTTAATTGATTTTTCCAAAGATATTCTTTTCTTAGAAATCATGTATAAACTCTTTGACTATATAGGTGATAATCTAAGTAGAGTATCAAGTCGATTTTCAATATTTTCAGAAAGTGTACGGTCAGCGAGAAATATTTAAGATAAAAACTAGCAGTTTCGATGAAGAAATTCAAACTTCTAGTCGGCATGTATAGATCAATGACAATTGAGAAAAACGGAAGCTTAAACTTTCCTTTTAATTGTTTTTTTTTAGTAATGCAGTGAAACTTAAAATTTTATTTTTGAAATTACAGAAGAATGAATTTTGAATTACTTTTTATTTCTATTCGAAAAAAAAGATTTGTAGGGAAGAGTGGGGATTTAAGATTGTAAGAAAAAGAAAGTAAAATTGGTGAGATTTAATATTAATTTTTACAAATTTCATTATTTAGCTAGAAAAATACTCAGACTGTATAAAGTTTAAAGTATCCAAATAATTTCGAAATTTTTTTTTTTTTTTTTTGAAAAAGGCTTAATAATATTTTCGATAATCAGTGGTCATAAAATTATAAATTTAAAATAAATTTTGAAAACTTATTAAATATTTTTCTAAATAATTGCAAGTTTGATCTCAAAAACAGCAAGATTTTCATGTCACGCTAACAGCCCTATAATAAATTGTAATGCCTAAATTTCAAAGATAAAATGTTTTTCTAGATCAATTATATGATTACTTGAGTTATGAACTAAAATCTTACAAAATTTTCGAAACGATAATGAAATAGAACTAAATATATTGTTTAATATAGAATTTTTGATGAGAAATTTTAAAACACTTACGTAAAGCTTGATAAAAGCAACAAATTTACACTTAAGCCTTAGCTTTTAGTTCAAAATATCACTGACATGATTCAAAATCTACATACAAAATTTCAAAAAATTCTAAATGAAGAAAGAATTTCTTCATGAAGAAATTTTCCAAAAATCAACATTTTTCATAAAATGCATTTAAATTGCAAGAAAATTCAGAGAACAAAAAAATTAATAATTCCAAAATTAGTTCCTGAAAATGAACTTTAATTGTCTAAAAATGCAATTTATTCAAATAAAACAAAAGGTTAAAATACTCAAAGCATAACAAAAACATTTTAGTTTCGTTTTCGGGAGTTAACTTTCCGGTTTTGGTTTCGTTTGTCAGGATACGAAAAAAATTGCTATAAAATCATTTGCAAAAATCCGAGATCAAGAATTTTAAGGGATTTTGAAAATCTAGTGAATTGAAATATGGATAATAGAGATGTGGTGGTTCAGAAGATAGACTGCTCGCCTTTCAATTACGTCATCCGGGTTCAAGTCCCAGCGATGGCTGATCGACACGAATTCAGCATCTGGCTCGCACCTACCACAGTACTGACGTCAAAATATCCACAGTGGTAGACGGATTATGGGTTAGAGTCCCCTTGAATGCTGATTAATTCCATCAAAAAGTTTTCCACGATAGCGAATTTCTCCCTATACTTGATCCAGGGGATCCCTTGTCTTCTGGATTGGGTTCAAAGTTAAAAGGCTATGGAGTTGAACAATAGTAGTCGTAAATCTGAAAATTGGGTCGGTTGTTCAATCACGGTAAAAAAAAAAAAAAAAGGCATGAGACAAGTTTATATAGATAATGCAGGTTTTTGCTCCTGAGTTTGCAACAATCTAGATAATGAGACCCCTAGTGGTTCAAGTGACAGAGCGCTCGCCTTACAATGGGGTGACTCGAGTTTGAATTCCAAAGATGGTTTATCGATATTAATTCCGCATCCGACTCACACCAACCACAGTATTGACGTAAAATATCCTCATGGTAGACAGATCATAGGTTGCAACCCATTCGCCTTCAGACTAACCGTGGGAGGTTTTCGTGGTTTTCTTCTGCAAGTAACGCATATGAGTGTTAGTTTTATCAAACTTCTCCCAATACTTGATCCAGGAGTTCCCTTGTCTTCTGATTCGGGTTCGAAATTACTAGGTTACTGTACCGTAGTCGTAAACTCAAGATTGGGTTGGCTATTTAACAATGGTTATAGACCAACGACGGTTATAATACAAAAGTATGGATATTAAAAAAATGTGAAAATTCCGTCGAAATTGCCAATTTTTACCCGAACCTTAAAATGAAACTCATATTTGTTCTGTAAAAATATTCTTATATTATTAAAGAAGAGTGTTGCCAATTAAAATTTTGTTATCCAAGAGAAAAAAGACAACAAAAAAATCCGAAATGTATTTATAACGTAAAATAATTAAGCAAAAATTACATTTTGACTAATAAATAATATCCTCCACCACATAACATTTCTTTCTCACCACAATCTGTTCGAAGTTAAAACTTTCTTTTGAGTTCCTAAAAGTCATAAGCTTCCGACGATCACGTTCATCTAATTTCACGGTAGAACTCATGATCCTGGATGATCTGAAAATTTAACAATCAAGTGATTGCTTTTCGATGAGCAATAACAGATGGGGCAGTGCTGTGGCAGCTGACATTGCAACTCAACAGGACGCAGGTGCTGAACTGGGGATGGCTCAGCAATTGCTCATCCACTACCTCGATTCACTCTGTCATTCAAATGCCTTGCGTCAGGTTCGGCCACGCTTATCGGGCCGCTAAGCCCCCCGTATAATCACCACGCCCATTGTGAACAAACTGCGGCAATTAAATGGAGTTGACCCATTGATGAGAAATGAATATATATAAGCCTGTGGGTGGTGATATGGGATGCTGAAATTTACGATGGTGGATAGTCACCCATGGAAAGTTGATTTATAAATTCCCCTATCCAAAGAAAATCTAGTCTGAATAACATTGAACATTACATTTACAAAAATCAGTCAAATTCAATTAAAGAAAAATATTAATCTTAACATTTTACTAATCTTTATTAGTCACTAACTTTGTTATTGATATAACTCCTAACGCCTGAATTTTTCACATGCCGAATTTTTTACATTTTTTAACTAAATGAATATTTTCTTCTATTAGCTACTACTTGATTTTTGTAAAAAAAAAAAAAAAAAAAAACATTTGTTTGATGTGAGAACAGTCATACTTTAGATAAGAAGAATTCTTGTAATTTACGTGATGTTTATGTCACGCTAGTTCAGCATAGTTTTTAATGAACTCACTTCGTAGTCCGCATTATCATAACTCATGTTTAAAATACTTTAAACACTTGTATCTTAAACTAATTTTAACTTTTTATTTATTTATGCAAAATATAACAATTCAAATAATTTAGAAAATTTGTGAGAAGTAGATTACACGTTCTCCCTCAATATTGATTTTCGAAGGTAAATTATTTCATATACTTCAAATTTTTTATTTTTATTTATTTATTTCAATTAAGAAAAATTCATCCTAGGCACAACATTCAGTTGTACTTTGGAAACACTCAAAGATTCATTTCTTTATACAAAATATTACAATTAAATAGTTTAGAAATTTTGTGACAAATCAACTAATCGTTTTCTATTAATATAGTTTTTTGAGAAGAAATTATTTGGTATACTTCAGAATTTTTATTTACTTATTTATTTATTTAATTGAGAAACATTTATGAAAAGCACAACATTCTGTTGTACTTTGGATACATTCAAAGATTCCATTCCTTATGCAAAAAATAAAAATTCAAATAATTTCAAAATTTTGCGAGAAATAGATTACATGATTTTTATTAATATAGTTTTTTTAGAAGGAATTATTTCATATAGTTCAGAATTTTAATTAATTTTTTTATTTTATTTATTTATTTTTCTTTAATTAAGGAAAATTTATCCAGGGAACAACATTGTATTGCATTTTGGAAACATATCACTCATTTTGCTTTCTTGCCTTTAAAATTAAGAGGTTGACAAGAATTGCATATTCATGTAATAAAAATAGTTAATAAGTAGTTTATAATCATAACCGTTAGCTAGTTTTAATTGCATATCCATGCAGTTTTAATTGTATCTTGTTTTCATTGCATATTAGAATTGTTCATGCAATTAATTCATGCAATAAGTTTTAATTGGATATTCATGATAACAAGTTTTAACATACATGTTATGCAAAAAAAAATTTTTTTTTCTATTGTTATTTTATAACCGTCGTTGAACAGCCGATTCCATTTTGAGTTTACGACTACCAATATTCAACTCCGTAGCCTTATAATTTTGAACACAATCAGGACCAGGGAATTTCTGGATCAAGAATTGGGAGAAATTTGCCATCATAGAGGACTTTTTTTGATGGAACTAACCAGCATTATTTGATGGAACTAACCAGCAATAGAAAATCTCCCACGGTTAGCCTCTGGTGGAAAGAAGATCTATGCCCATGATCCACCTACCACTGAGAATAATTTACAATGACATTTTATTAAAATATTTAAAAAAAATTTGAGAATTACTAACAAATATAATTAATTTTTCTGCTTACTTTCAAAAACATAAACTTTTTTTATTTCGCTATAAAATAGTCCAAAATAATAAAAAAATTTAAAAAAGAAAAATGGTAAGATGGTATATTATCTTTAAGAGAAAGAATTTTTGCATATATCTACTTTTATTTTGTTATTAAATGCAGGTTTTATATTGTATTGCTGCTTTATTTTTCAAACAAAGTTATAGCAAAAATTACTCAACAACTGGAAATACAAAAATTTCTTTAGCACATGGGGAAAAAGTCTGAAATGGTTCCTAATATGGCAGATAGTAACTGCTATTCACGTTTTAAAAATTTACAATTTTTCCATTTTAACATGAAGAAAAAAATGATGGTAAAATTACCTTATTGCATGGTAATGACATTAATAGTGAAAAAAAAACGAAAATAAATTCTGGTTTAAAAAAATTATACAGTATTTTGACCATTAGCATTTATTTGGTAATATTTCTGTTCACATGGGAATGATTTACCTGAAATTCTGGTTCTCAAAATTATAGTTCTTATAACCACACATTTAGTGAAAAATCCAAAATTGAAAAGTAAAGTAGACTGAATAAATTGTTTTAATGCCATGCTCTAAGATATAATGATAAAATTACCAAATTTTTAGCGCATTTACCAAACTTTATAACATATTATAAAACCATATTTTATTGTTAACTTTATCAAAATCATTACCATAGCGCTTTGGTAAAAATCACCTAGATTTTTGGTATTTCCATCGAGCCAAAAACAAGGTTCTAGTAATTTGACCATACTTTTTTTTCACAGTGTAGAATGCTTAAGCTTGAGTTAATGGACATATTAGAAGCAATAATCTGTGAGAAAAATTTGTAAAATTAAAAATATATGTAGTAAGAGCCTTAATGGAAAGAACGTTTGCCTCTTAATGAGGTGGCCGGGGACGAATCCAAGCGATAGCTGGTTAATACGAATTTCACACCCGACTCGCACCGACCATAGGCAAAGTGTTGCCCAATAATTGACCCAGGTGGTCCCTTGTCTTCTATTTTAGATTCAAAATTACAAGACTACGGAGTGAACATTGGTATTCGTAAACTCAAAACTGGATCGATTGTTCAACGACGATCTTAAAATGAAATGAAATATGTATTTAGTTAAAATTACAAGACACGCCACTCATTAAAAACAGTTGTACTACAAAAATATTTTCCAAAACTCTATTGTCAATGTATCTTCAGTGAATAATACGTTAAATACCGATTCCTTACAATATATTCAAGATTTTATGACCGATGAGACTAACTTTGGACAAGTTGGCCGTATTATGTATATCTTCATACATAAATATGACTCTGTAAGTTTTTGTTGTCATACGGCGTGAAATGTTGAAGTCACACTAAAAATTGGTCTTGTGACAGGACATTTTAGCCGAATGATGGATCACCGAACCTCCCTTAGGAAGCGATGCATCAATTTTCGCTTTCTCTGATGGATCTCGATCGCGAACTGATTTCTTCTGCAATGTTTAAGTAGAAAGAATAAAAATTACTAAGAATAAAGTTGCAGCATTGCACGCTTGGGATTTTAAGTTTAACTTAATGAAATGCTTGTTTTTTTTTTCCTTCCTTTTTTTAAAAAGCAAAATGTGAGCCCTAAGTTTAAATTTAAGTCGCCAGACATGATTTTAAAACAGCTCTAGGAATTCTATGGAGTTTTAGAAATTTTTCTGACAAAATGGTTAAATAACAATTTATTTAATTGTTATTTAACCATAAACTAACTTTCAAGCAATAGCATCATGTATTTCATCGCTTTAAATGCAGAATGCAGGTCGCGTTCAAAATCAACTTCCTCATTCTGAGAGCAGATTTTATAATATTATATATGCTACTATTAAAAAATGGACTAAACTATTATTTTTATATAAATGCTAAAATATTTAGAATAAAAAAATAAATAAATAAATAAATTTACTGAGCTCATTAATCCTGAAGATTTACGTTTTATTTAAAAATCCATTATTCTAATTTGTTTCAGGTGCTCTGAACACAGGATGCTACATTACTTTAAACGCGGGATGCTAATTTCCTCAGAACGCAGGATGCAGATTTTTTTCAAAAATAACTTCCTCATTTTAAATGAAGATTTTATATTATTATATACTGTATATTTTACTATTTTACCAATTTTAACTATTAAAAAACGGCTAAGTTGTCACTTGTTCACTCGATAAGCCCTATCACAAAAGAATTTTTTTTTTTTTTAAATTAATGTTGAAAGATATTTCATGCAAAACTTATAGTGAAGAAATAATTACTTCTAGTTTAGAACGCATATTTAGAAATATAAACTGTCTTCAAATATAAAACAGAGCTTTGATTTTGAGAACAACATCTAATCTCATTTTTCTGTAATATTATAAGCTTGGTTGAAATGACTAATTAATACAAGGCACTTAAGTCTGCTACACGCTTTCTTTTGTTATAAAAAATCATCATCCATAACGAAAATAATTGGTTCAAACTGACACCTGTTTTAATGGGTATGGATTATTAATTTCTAGGTGGCTGTGTAAAATTTTGTTTCGGAAGTGTTGGTCAATTATACTCAGACAAAAAAAGTATTGTCAAAACTACCACAACATGATAAAATTAACCGTTTTTCTGGCTCTCGGGGAACACTAAAAAGCTCCGTTATTTTTACCAAAGAACTTTGATTATGATGATTTTAGTAAAAATAACAAAAAAATTTGGTTTTATGATGTGTGATAAAATTTGATAATTTTATGATGATATCTAAATGCAAGGCATAAAAACCATTTATTCTGTTAAATTTAAGTTTCAGTTTCGTTTTTTTAACTACATGTATGGTAATTCATGTTGTATGAATATAATGTTACTACATGTTATATACACGTACCATGTTATATCCTACATGTGATATAATGTTGAAAACCAGAATTTCTGGTAAATTGTTACCATATGAATGGAAAAATTATTAAATGATGATTTAAATGCCGTATATTTTAGCTTTATAATCCAGAAATATGATTTTTTTTACCAGAAATTAATTTACTGTACGGTTATTTTAAAAGAATTGTTTTCTCCGTATAACTAACTAACTTTAAAAGAATCAGTCTTTCCTTTAGACTTTCCTTTAATGCGAGCAAAAAAGTAGATCATAAAAAATTATTCTTAATATTTGCACTTTTATATCTATCGAGAACTTGTTAATAATTTTGTTTAATGCAGCTCAAATATTAGATGACTAAACGTTGATATTTTTCTATATTTTTATTTATTTTTAATATATCTAAAATGATAAGGCATTTAAAAATGATTTTAAAGCTACGAAATTACGCTTTTCGGCAATATTAATTGCCTTTTACTTCTTTTTTTTTAATATCTAATACTTTTAACATGAATTCTAAGGTATGGAAATAAAAAAACGTAATATACGTTAATTAATTATAGTACAAGTAGCTTAATTGTTTTCAATATTTTTTTCGTACTTTTAGTGTCCCAGCGGATATTAAGAAAATTGAAAGGATATTAATTTTGAAAAATACATTAAAAGTTTGTTATAACTATATTTCTTTAATAGCAGGGGAAAAAATTGAGCCTTTTATCAAGCAGACTTTTAAAATGTTTTTAATATCAGCAACATGTACAAGTGAAGTGCTAACATCAAAATCAGATTTGATTTTCGTGCTTAACACACATAAAGTAAAGACTAGCGATAAAACTTTTCCCCATAAATCTCTCATTGCTTGTGAAAGAAAATCGATCATTTTTTACTTTCGTTGGAGTTTTCTGCTATATCAACACACACGTCCATCTCCTTCCCTAAGATTATTGTAAACATTCGCCACACGGTTGTTTCAAGAGGTGATCAAGATTACCACATACGGCAAGCTAGGGCTGTGTTGCATCATATGTAGAGTTAGGCTACGTTGTTTCTTATATTTTTGAAAGAGAAGTTTAATAGAATATAAAATGCATGTTGAAAATGCATTAAGAAAGAAATAAAAAAAAAATATGGAATAAATATTTTTGCACATTGCACTATATTTCAAGACTTTAAATTCGAAATCTTGAAAATATTTCTTATTTTTTCAAAATAGTCGGTGCAATATTAAACTATAATCTTGGAACATTAGATCATAATTCAAATTTAATAATGTGTTAAATGGAGCCATATTACTGTGCTGAACAATAGTTTCGTATGATAAATTTTTGAGAAGTAAGATTCAATTTAGCACCATATTAAAATTACATCAAATTTGAATGATAAGAAAAGGAAAGTTTCTTCACTGTACAAACTTTTGTTGCATAATTGCCTCCATTTTCGGTGTTATGGTAAACTAAATACGTTTTTAAGAACAGAACTGTAGTTATCGTGTAATAATGCGTTAAATTAATTCATATTTCCACGTTGAACAATGGAATCGTGTGATAATTTTTCGAGAAGTAAGAAATCCTGATTCAATTTAGCGCCATATTAAAATTACATCAAATTTGAATTATATGAAAACGAAAGTTTCTTCACTGTACAAAATTTTGTTGCATAATAGCCTCCATTTTTGCTGTTATGGTAAACTAAATACATTTTTAAGAACAGAACTGTAGTTACCGTGTAATAATGTGTTAAATTAATTCATATTTCCACGTTGAACAATGGAATCGTATGATAATTTTTTGAGAAGTAATAAATCTTGATTCAATTTAGCGCCATATTAAAATTACATCAAATTTGAACTATATGAAAACGAAAGTTTCTTCACTGTACAAAATTTTGTTGCATAATAGCCTCCATTTTTGTGTTAAGGTAAACCAAATACGTTTTTAAGTACAGAATTTTAGTTATCCAAAAAAGCACATAAAACTGACAAAATAACAGTTCTTCGAAAGAATTAGGGCACATATATTACTAAAATTGCTCTTGTATTTTAAACGAAATGTTTTTGTATTGTAGTCATAAATTGATTCGAATGCGTAAGAAAATAAGTGCTGTCAGTTAATAAGCAAAAAAAAAAAAGAATAAATAAAACTATAATAGAGAAAAGTTAATAAAATATGTGACTTCATGCATTGTAAAAAAATTTTTAGTTCATCTCACTTCAAAAATGGTGGCAACTATACATAAATTTTTTTACAGCGCAGAAACTTTAGAGCGTGTTGATCATAATATCATTTAAATTTATTATAACTTTAATGTTTTGTTAAGCTCAATCTGAAAACCTTTCTCTTAAATACTTTTTTTTTCCAATGACCTCCTGTGTTAACATTTTCCGTCTATTCAGGCATTCACGGGTCAGATTTGTTGGCCTCTCTTTCTGGGGCACCATATTAGATGGACCAACGTTTCACCCACAGTAAGGAGAGATGGTACAGAGAAGGAAATAACATCCATGCCCTGCCCGGGATTCGAACCCAGAACCTTTCTGGTGCAAGGACAGTTCCCTAACCCCCACACAGGCCGGTCGGCTTTTCTCTTAAATATTAATTACACAATACTACTGTTCAACTTGAGAGTGGAAATATTGACCAATTTAATACTTTATTAAGTACAATTACAGTTTAATGTTCCGACATTACACCGATTTTTTTGAAAGTTTATAATATATTCTAGAAATTCAGAAATTATAGCCTTAAGATATAGTACTATTTTAATTAGTTTCAATACGGAAGTTTAAACTAATTGTAAAGAATATTTTTTAAAAAAAGATGTTATAAATTATTTTTATAGTTTTGAAAGAGAACTTAATAGAATATAAAAAATAGGGTTAAAAACTCTTTTTCAGCGGTAGTAGAAAAATTAAAAAAGCACTAAATAGGAATTCTTGTACACTAATCAAAATTTTAAAACGTTTTGACCCAAACTATCATTCAAAATTTCTTTAGTCATAGTCAATATTGTTAAATTTAAAATCGTATGAAGGTCATAGGAAATTTGTACCGAGCTCTGATTTACGATTAAAGCGGTATTTCTGAGAATTTACTAAGTGCTTCAATATTTACACTTTTTAAACAAGGTGCAAATCATTATTTTTAAGTATATTTTACCTATAAGAGCGAAAATTGTTTGTAAATTTACATACATGAACTCTTCTTTTTACTCTATCTGGTAGGGAGAAATAAATTCTGGTAAAATTACCGTATGCACGGTTATGACATTTCCGGAAAAAACACCCATAAATCAAGTTAATAAAACCAAAATATGCAGTATTTGAACCATTCATTCAATAATTTTTTCATTCATATTTTTATTTCGTAGAATGAATTAAGGTAAAGATTAACCAGAAATTCTGGTTTTCAAAATTACAGTTCTTATTACCATACATTTAGTAAAAAATACGAAACTGTAGAGAAAATTTAACCAAATAAATATTTTTTATGCCATATTAAGGTATTATGATAAAACTACCAAATTTTACCACGTTTACTAAATGTTATCACACATTATAAAACCATATGTAATTGTTAATTTTACCTAAGTCATTACCAAAGCTCTTCAGTAATAATTACCGAGGTTTTTATACCCATAAGCACTCTAAATTTTAATATATTCTGAGAGTTTCGACCACAACTTTTCTCAATTGGTCAATACAGTTTATAGTCTCATCCGATTCAACGTAAATAATTCATAATCATCTTTCGTTTATATAAATAGTGATGTCAAATTCGTTAATAGATTCTCGTCTATATGTGTATCTTTTTTACTTAAGACCTTAATTATTTTGGAACTATAGCCCCATAAACCTGTATTCGATTTTCTACAATGTCGCGTAAAAAATAAATAAAAAACAATACATAGTTTGTGAAAAAATGCATAGCTTCTCATTTCAAAGATAGCAGTGTTTGAGTTTCACAAATATTTGACACCATCCCCCTTGTTCTATAGAAGTTTATATTGGTTCCATACCAAAACTTTTGAATTCCAGATTTACCTAATTATTTCCTTATTCAACTAGTATTAGGTATAACTACTTCTCTAGTATTACCTAATAACTTACCTAATAAGTTAATGGAACTATTTTTGCACAAAAAGTACTAAGAGCATATCACTATCAAATTTTACTAACAACCATACAAATAAAAAAAATTGCATATAATGAAACATTCTACTTGTACTTGTACAGTCAAGTCTGATATGAAAGTAGTTCATTGCTGTTTCGGGAAAATAGTATTTACTCATTATTTAGTTATTAATTGAATTATTAGATATCAATAAACATCTACAAAAAATTAAATAATTTTTTTGGTTATCTCAATAAATGAAAAGAAAAATACAGTTATTAATCTATTCCAGATGTTACTTGACAGGGGGAAACTGTCCACCTCTCATCCTTCCGAAAGTTAGCTTAAATCACAGAAGTTAGCTTCTCCTTATATTTGTATATTTACTATGTTCTTATGAGAAACGTAACAGCAGGAAAAATTCTCATTAAGCGATAAGACTATATTTAATAAACTTTAAACTTTTGGGTGAATTAAATTAGCCTCGTTATATATATATATATATATATATATATATATATATATATATATATATATATATATATATATATATATATATATATATATATATATATATATATAGATATATATATATAGATATATATATATATAGATATATATATATATATATATATATATATATATATATATATATATATATATATATATATATATATATATATATATATATATATATATATATATATATATATATATATATATAGATATATATATATATATATATATATATATATATATATATATATTCTCGTGGTTTTATTTTTGAACTATTATATATTAATTTTTGTAATTTTTTATTTTCTTTCTTCACTTTAAATTTTTCATTTATTTATACACACATTATGAAACATTAGAAACATTATAAGCTGAGAGAAACATAAAACTTACATATCTAATAAAATAAATGGGAAATTTTTTGCAAATTGTTAAGAAACTATCTATGGTTTTTTTTATATCTTCAATATTTTTAATTGCTTTCCTGATGATTTATGTTCATTGATATAAACTAGATGAGTTATAAACCACTATATCGTTTAAATTGTCTGCAACCTTAATAAGGTTTAAAGTTTAACCACGTTATTAAGAAAATTAATCATTTTAAAATCATAATAGGCACTATACATTTAGTTTAAATTGAACTGAAAACGTGTTTTAACGTATTAAAATGCAACCTATTTGTACGTTATTTCATTTCAAGGTACTATATATATATATATAGTATAATAGTTTTAAATAATAAATATTTGAAAGCGTTTACTTTTAATATAATATTTCCAGTTAATCGCAACAAAAAAAAAAAAAGAAAAAATATTTAAATATTTCTCAATTAAAAATACAATTATTTTAAAAATTTTGTGTTTCTTAGCATTATTTCACGAACAAATTTAGATTGAATAAAGTTAGCAAAAGTTAGTTATAACTAGTTGAAAGACGTATAATCGTCAGAATATTTTTTATTGATCTCACCATAGCAACGAAACAACATGCCTCACTTTATTATTTTGTTGTTTTTTCTTCTGCTTTTAAAAGCTTCAGGGTGCTATTCTGGCTTAAGGCCAAGTCACACCCTCAGTCATGGGGTTACTTGAAGCTAAAGTAATTTTTCATCCAACGAAAGAAATATTAATGCCGAGCATGTTTTTAAAAAAATTCACTTGAAAACTCTATTTTCTTGAAATTTATCCCATTTTTCACCATATGAAAAAATAGCTAATATTTATACCAAGAAGGACAAACTTTATAAAATAATTAATTTTGATTTTAATGCTATGTCCTAAAATATTAAATAAACAGTATACTCATGTTTCGATGAAGTAAAATACCGTTAAATTTAACAAATCTTTAGAATTTTATTTAGTTAATTAACCACATAAAAATATTACAGAATCTAAACGAAACACAACACAGTCTTACATAACACTCAATTCTTTTTTTGTTCAATTAAAATATTGAATAAATAGTTTAATTTCGTGGATTTTTATTACTTTATTTAGACTTGGAACCATATCAAGAAAATTCGAAACCATATTAAGAAAATTCGAATTCGTCAATTTTCAAGAAAATTCAAGAAAATTTTCAAGAAAATTCAAGAAAATTCAGAAATTTCGTCTTGCTTGGTAATACTTAACCAAGCAAGGCGAAAATTCAACAACAATCAATTTTTAATTTAATACCATATTCATTAAGATATTAAATAAAAAGTATACACATACATCGATGAAATACCATCGAAAATAATAGATACTTGCAATTTTATTTATTCTTTTTCAAAATAACGAGTACGACATTGTTTGAAGTTTTGTGCGCTTCCTACGGCATAATGGGAAAAAAAATAAACCTCATATGAATTTACTAAACTTAATATGAGGATACATCTTATTTTGAAAATAATTACAAATACAGTCGAACCCCGCTATAGTGAACCTGGGTTATAGTGAACACTCGGATGTAGTGAACTTTTTTAGCGGTCCCGTCCGTACTCCTATTTAAATAATGTTATTTTTAACGCTTATAGTGAACAGCTTAGAACTTGGAAACTCGGTTATAGTGGACTCAAATTTCATTTCTTTAAATATCTTTTTCAGTCCTCCAACTAAATTTGCAGGGTTTGGACTTTAACTCTTTAGCGACCCTAGCAGTGAAAATTTTACTACCGTTAACGTCCTCAGTTTTTTAGAAGAGAAAAATCACAAATGAACTCACCCATTCTGTTGGGGGTTCTCTTTAGTCATTTGCTTCACAGCAGGTCATTTGCTCCCCCACGTCACTAATAAATCAAAGGCGTGATCTACTTGACAGTGAAACTTCATGGCATTCAAACTGACAATCAGCTTGTGAACATTGCTTATTTTCCCCCCCATAGAACGTTTTTCTGGTTAAATATTTAAAAGTAGGAATTAAGTTAATAATGAGATTTTTTATTTTCTTCCATATCTTCCTTTCATTTATACATTAGTTTTTTTGTTATTTTATTTATTTTTTAAATTTGGGGTTATTTTTTTCTTAAAACAGATTATTTTCAAATGCCTATATCAAGCAAAATAGGAAGAAAAAAATTATCTCGAAAATGTGTCGAAAATTCAGCTTTCTGAAAGTAACAGAAATATATTTTTTTAAATTTGTTTTTAAAGTTAATATTAACTAAAATCACGCTTTTATTTAAAGCTTTATGAGTCAAATAAAGTTCTAATAATATTGAAGTTTGATAATGAAAATGTTTTTGAATTAATTATTAGAGAAATATTTCCTTTAACTATTTTTCTGATTTAATTGAATACTTGAAAAAATAAGAGAAATAACTTTCAAATGCTGCTTTCAAAACGTTATTTAGGTGTAACTGCAATAAGAGAAGCTGAAACTGGTTCTTAAAATACCGTTAAAAAATTGCAAATTGAAGAATTTGAGTTTGAAGAAAAAGTTTATTTTTTTTAAAAGTTAATTTTGAAAGAAGAAGCAGATGCTTATGGGATATGGTAAAAAATTAATTAATTTCTTTTCAATTTATTGTAAAGAAAAATTTTTAGTATATATACAAATGCGTTTTCTTTAGTAACAACGGAAATTACATCTTATATCTGACTTATCGGATATCTTTATTTTATTTTATTTATTTAACTTCATCTGTTTTCTCCAACATCAAGTCGGTTGTTTATGATACAATTTATCTGTACCTGTCTTCATTCATTATTTATTTATTTTCATTTGAAAGTACGCTTTAGTGGTCTTGTTGGTGTACTTTAGCTCTGTAAGTAAAATGGGATCAGTTTGGTTCAGATGGACAAAAAATATTTCATTTGTAAAATCTTTTCTATCAAAAAAAAAAAAAAATGTGGAAAATTATCTTTTTTCCCTTTTCACTATGAATTTTTTAAAAGGAAATTATTTTATTATTAAAATCAATAAAGGCTGCAATTGCTGTGATACATCTTTTTTAATTATAACATAATTTCATTAATTTCGGTGGATAAAAAGAAGGTACAATTAAATATTTTTAAATCTTCAAAGTCATAAGTTTAAAAAAAATTTTATTATTATTATTTTTTTATTATTTTATTATTTTTTATTTTTCACATTTAAAGATGCAGATAATCATCGTAAAAGTAAAGTACACACCTTTCAAGCATAAATTTAAACACTTTAAAAATCCCTTCTTTTTAAATTCATACAAGCACGTTCTTATTTATTGAAACTTTGCTTAGCTACATTTATTAATGAATAAAAAATTTCTCTGTTGCAGTGAAACTTTATTTTCATATTTATTGCGGACGATGCCTAGTTCAATGTGTAGAAATATCACAACGGCATTTGATGCCATTTTTTATTTTTCGTTCAGTGTTAAAAATCTATTGCGGCATGAAAACAATTAATTATGACTAATATCCAATCCAGAAGACAAGGGAACTCCTGGATCAAGTTTGCCTTTGTGGAGAACTATTTGAAGGGGACTGACCCTCATGGTAAGGGAAACCACGAAAATATCCTAAGGTTAGCCTGATGGCAGGGGGACTGTAATCCCCGTTTACCACTGAGGATATTTAAGGTCAGCACTGTGGTCAATGCAAGCCGGATGCGAAATTTGCGTCGACTAGCCATCGCTCTAGAATTCGAACTTGGTATACCTCATTGGAAGGCGAATGATCTGTAGCCTGAGCCACAACATGACAGCAATTTTGAATGAAAAATATTATAGCTTCAACCAAGTATTGTGTAGTAATTAAAATTTTTACCGATTGTTTGAAATATTAAGAAATTAACTGAAAAAGATAGAAATTGTAATACTTTTCGAATTTATTTTTTTATTGATTACAGATTTTTTTGCCATTCTATACAGAGTTAGTATTATTTAAATGAAATATTTTAATTCATTGATCTAGCAAATTAAGCCTGCAGCGGAAACAAATACTAATATTGTTGACAAATAAAATTTACTTAAATAGAATAATTTCTTTTCACAATTATTGTAATATAAACATTTAATTTAATAAAGAATGAGTTCCTCCATTTACATTGATTTAAAAGTTTCTCCGTTTCGCTTAATGAAAATGGTAGTATGTTAGCTATTTCTCTTTATATCATACTCACCAAAGGGGTAAAAATCTACTATATATTTTAAAATAATTAAGAAGCCTAGATCTCTCTTAGGTATGAATAGATGGTGTCTTTGATATTATTAAATAGTATATCTAAAAAATTTTCTTTGAAATGCATATAAATGAAATATATGAATCTGAACCAGTTTGAACTATCTTGAATGATATTAGTTTTATCAATAAATATGCTACACCTTCAAAGCTATATTTTGCTCTACATAAAATGTCTAAAATATATTAAAACATGAAAAAATATTACTTAAACTGTTCTTCATAGCATTAAGTTCATATAATATAAGTTAAGTTCATAAGTTAAGTTCTACAAAACTTCCTTTATAAACTTTTCTTTTATAAACAAATTCTTTTTATAAACCTATAAATATCGGTTAATTCAGCAATAATAATACTGTTAGTTAAAAAATTAACGTTTAAAATAAGGTATGGTTCTTTTTAGCTGGTGGGTTTATTTTTATTTTTTTAAATAAGAGATTAACTTCTAAAATTGCTATTAAATTAAATAATTTATTTATTTGAATAAACTATTGATTGGGTTAGATTTAGCATTACAAATGAGCGTATTGTCAATTCTATTTAACCACCTGCACTCATTTACAGACTTTACCTACTAATCATCTGAGAGTACTACCAAATGGTACAGCAAATAATTGTGGCGTTTAGTGAATGGAAATAGATTCCAAGTATTTTTCAAACAAGATAAGTTGCTTTTGTCAATGCCTATCTATTTACTTCACTTTTCGGCTTAGTCACAAAAGAACACAAATATACCATCCTTTCGCCGTTCAGTGACCAAGGAAAATCGCTTTCTTCACTTCTCCTGACTGATGGTTTTTCTTTTAGAAATCTTCTATTTGTTGCATTCAAACTCGTTTTTAACAGCTAATGATTTAAGAGGCTCACTATCACCTAATTCTTTTTTCTAATGAATCAGTTAATTTTGAAATTTTCCATATATATATATATATATATATATATATTGAAATAATTTTGTTAAATTTGTTCAATTTTTAAGTCAACTAAAGTATCTAGCAATTTGACTTAAGTAATCAAAAGAGTGACTAACAATTAAAATTACACCATTCAGAAAACTCCAGGTAATAGATATTTACTATTATGTATCGTGATTTGAAGATAATTTTTTTTACCTGGATGCTTTTTGCTGCTATCTGATCCTGGACTCAAATTTATTATATACAAAATTTATTTATTTATTACATAACTTACTATAAGATTATTCAATTAAATTAAATTCTTATCAGCAATGTCGATAAACAAAGTAATAAACTTATTTTTAAGCTGATTTGGAAATTGTAATTTGTAGTAAAAAAGTACATTATAATTAACAGGCTCTGGTTTACAATTAGAATATATAACTTGTTTCCTAAAGAAAATGTATTCGAATTTAATAAGCTATTTTAATAACAATTAAATATTTACAAACATTACAGGTGAAATCTGAAAAACCATTTCATTCAGGAAGATCTACGATATTGTTTGACCATACCTAGTGAATTACTGATATAGAATAACTGCATTATCAAAAATGCTTACATAAAAGTGAGATAACATTTAAAAAATTCCCTTACATGAAAGTAATTTCCTGTAAACAATAATTTTATATAATTTATTATCCTTAATAAATAATTCATTTTATTTTGAAAGCATTTTAAGTATAAAATCACTGAAATTTAAGACTCGAAAATAATAGGAAATCAATACCAAAAAGAACGAAATTACTACAACACAACGATGAATAAATACAATAGAATACAATAGATACAATAGAATAAAACGAAATTGAAAAAAAAAAAAAAAAGAAAAAATTATTATTTTTTTTTAAATATTTGTATAGTATTTAAAATTATATAAAAAGGCATTTTAATGTATGCATTATATTACGTTAATCATAAATTTAGATAGAATTGAATTCAGTTTTCTTTAATTGAGCATAAAATGGAAATTTTTATAGGAATTTTAAGATTTAAAATTTTTTTCGCTGCAGTAAAACAAAGTCTAAAACAACTTTCCTCGTTCAAGTTTAAAAGATACATTATTAATATAATGTATTTTAAATTATTTTATCTATTCTCTAAAATTCACTAATAAAAAGCACACTGTAATAAAATTGATTACTGAGAAACACCAAACAGCATAATAGAGAACAAAACGGAAATAAATAAAATATTTAAAAAGAAAAACCTGTTAAAAGTTTATTAAATGATAGAAATATTAATCTTTTTTTTTTTTTATTCAAGAATCAAAATTTCTATGAACTAATGATAACATTATCATTAAAATATCAGTGATTAACAGAAAGCATTATACAACGTTGGCTTTATCCAAATTTTTTTCAGTAATTTCGGTATTTATGATGGTGCACTTTTAATTATATAACAAATTTGCGTTTGGTAGTCAACAGTTAACACATTGCAATTTTATTAAAAAGATATTTGTTTTAGTGGACGCGGGGATTTCAAAAATAAATTCCCAAAAGCCCGCCATTCCCGAATTTTTAATAAATAAATGAAAAGGTCCATCTCAACAAATCTGTTACAAATTAAGAGGATTTTGTGTTTCTCTAAAACCACAGGGGGAAATGTTTCTAAATAAAGCGTGAAGTTCGCACACCTCTTTCCTTTTGACTGTCAATGAGTTCCTATGCATCACTGTCAAGCAGCTCACCCCCTCCCAATCACTACTACCCATTCACCCTTCAGAGTTCCCCACTGACCCCAGACGGTCGTTAAGTAGTCCGGACTTCTTCAGGCCACTTGGTCTTTAAAGAGTTAAACTTGCAGGTGTTTGGATTGAAAATGAATGCATTCCTATAAAATGTGATATATTTCACCCCTTTATGCTTATCACTTTTAACTATACAGGAATAAATGTCAAACCAAACATTTATCTTATACTCTCCCCTCCCTGAGAAGCCTCTCTTTGTCTCTTTTCCCCAAGCTTGCTCTACAATTAGTTAATTTGGCCACCTGCTGAATTTTTTGGAATTTTCTTATCTGTTCAAACCATATTCTTTACAAATCACCCCTTGACAATCAAGAAGGGGAACAATTTAACTCATTCTACAGCTGCTCTCTTCATATTCTTACATTATCTATTTGAGACAAGATTTTTATTTCAAAAGCAGTGAAAATGGCAAATTCTCTAAAGAGAAAAACGTTTTCGATTGAGGACAAAGTTGGAATTGTAAATCGTATTGAAGATGGACCCAATCAATCGGCACTGTGTAAGGAATTTTCCTTGTCTAAATCTACAGTTTCAAACATTTGGAAAAATCGAATACTGCGAATTGCTGCATACGGCAAAAATATGGTTTCATCGAAAAAACTGTGTGGAGCTGAAAGAGAAAACGTAGAAGAAGCTTTGTTAAAATGGATAAGAAAATTGATGAACTCTATTTAAAATTAAATTGTGTTCAATCAAAAATAATAAAAAAAAATTTCATAAAAAGTGAAATTAAAACTAATATTTAGTGACGTAAGTATTTTTTCCATTAATTTTTGCTTTATTATCTGTTAATTAGTTAATAATTTTTTTAATAAATTATCTAAAATTGCAAACCCAATTTTCAATCATTCAACTGTCTTATGCAAAAAATATTCTTCAAAAAATTTGGATATAGTGAACCATCGGTTATAGTGGACACATTACTGAGTCCGCAGACGGTTCACTATAGCGGGGTTCGACTGTAGTTGGCGAATATTTTTTTTTTCGAATAATATATGAGAAACATTTTTATATGGCGATAAGTTTTATTACAACTTAACATTTGAAATAACAGTTTGTTTTGCAACAAGAAAGCAGAACGTTTGTTTAACAATAATTGTTTACCAAATGGAAATAAATTAAACTGAAACGTAAAGTCATACTTACCGACTTCTATAACAGATATCCATTATTATTACTATTTCATTATCACTTGAACATAGTTTGTATTGCAACAAGAAAACAGAAATGTTTGCATAATAATGATTTATTAACTAGTATTAAACCAAAACTCAAGCTTAAAGTCATTCTTTCGACTTCCATAACAGATACCCACTTTCATTACTACTTCATTATTACTTGAGTAGGAACATTGTTCTTACTACCATAACATTCTACATAGGCGATCTAACCTAGGATTAAAGTAAAAATGAAAGTTACGCGTGCTTTGAATTCCTCATGAGGAAGCTGAATTAAAAGACTTAGAAGAAAGTGTTACTGAGAATTTGTAATTAGAATTTAATCCTAGAATTATTTCACCTTAATCTGAAATAATCTCTTTTCCCTTTATATTTTTCAAAGGAAGAATAATTTATTTTTTTATATTCATTAAATCATTAGAGGAGAAAATCTGAGGTGAAAAACTTGCGTAAAAAACAAATGATTTTTTATGGAGTATTCTAAAAAACATACTTTAACTCTGAAAAAAACCATTAAACATCTGGAGAAATAAGTTCCATGTTTTTTCGTTGATTTTTTTTTTAATTTTATTTTTTTTTTAAAGAGCTGTATTTTTAAAGCTTATGGGATAATAAAAAACTAGAAGAATATTTGAATATTAAGTTGCAGCTTCTTCTTTTTATTTTATTTTATTTATTTTTAATTTTAGAGTCATTTTTTAAGAATATTAAGGAATTGATTACTGAACATTATTCACAATATTAAAAGGAAGATAGATTTTCTGAAGATTTGAGTTAAAACAATTTCTAGTTTTTTTTCTTTTTTTTTTTTTTTTTTTTCATTTTCTTACGCCCAAAGCATTTTAAACGTATCTTAACTAATTATTTATACAAAACAAATTTAATTTGCAGAAAGTTAATAATTTATTCCTAAAATTCTAACCAATTTACTAAAACTGTTTTTCTCGATAGATATTCGTTTTAAGCAGAAGCCTGCATGGGAAAATCAATCTGGAAAAATTACCGCATAGTATGGTAAGGACATCTCTGGTAAAAAAATAAAAAAAAGAAATTAAAAATCATAATTCTGATTAATAAATGAAATACACAGTATTTAAACAATTAATTTGGTAATTTTTCCATTTAATCAGTAATTGTTTGCTTGAAATTATGATTTTATTATCATTTTATTATCATACATGCAATAAAAAATACAAAACTGAAAAGTAAAATGTTTGAAGGTATCATGATAATATTGCAAGAATTTACCTCATACACTAAATTTTATCACATTTCATAAAACCATATTGAATTATTAATTTCGCCAAAATCATTACCTCGTCTCGGTACAAAATTATCAAACTTATGATGTTTTATAGAACCAGAAACACGGTACATTTTACCATATTCTGGGAGTTCTTATCGTACTTTTTTTTCTAAATGTTAATTTAGCTAATAACATAACTATTATATAGAATTTTAAATCTGTACAACTTACTAATAGAATAATTCAAATCATTCATTTAAAACTTTTTTTTTTTAAAACATTTCAACTCCGTAATTTATATGACTAACATTTTATTATCTTATATTTTTACTGCAATACTTCGACTTGTCCTATCACATAGAAATACGTCTTCTTCAATATGTCTACATTCCTTCGTCCTCGTCTTATTACTTTAAAATTACCCTTCTTTTTAACGTTCCCATAGAACCAGAAACACTGGAAATTTTGCCACATTCTGATGGTTTTGACACTATTTTATTCCCAATGTTAATTTAATTGAAAATATAGGTATCATCTAGCACTTCAAGAACTTTACAATGGGTATAAATTAATTCCTTCTCTTAAAAACTGTTTCAAAATATTTCAATTTCATAATTTATAATGACTAACATTTTATTATCTTATATTTTTATCACAGAATATCTTAGAAATACATCCTCTTCTATACATCTATATTCCTTCGTCGTATGACTTTAAAATTACTGAGATTTTTTTACTTTTCCATGGAGTCAGAAACACGGTATATTTTACCATATTCTGGCAGTTTTGACCATACTTTTTTTTCTCGCTGTAAATTTTAGTACTTTTAGAAATTTGCAACTTATAATTAGTATTATTGAAATCATTCACTTAAAAACTGTTTCAAAACATTACTATTCCACAATGTATATGACTAACATTTTATGATCGCATATTTTTACTATATTACTTCGTCTTGCTTTAAATGCTATTGTAAAATTAAGCTAATGGCATCATTCATTTCGTTCCAGGTAGTTTTCAACCAGCGTTAGATGAAGCCTCTTTGATCTCCATACTTTATGCCCTGCTATTTCAAGACCATTGGGAGGCACATAAATGAATCAGCGGTCCTCCTCTTGTCCGAAATTCATTCCGAGTCTTTTCTGCAGCTAGTGTGTCACCCGAGCTGACTTCCGTGAGGATGTTCCCTGAAAAGCCGCGAAAAGCAACCGGCACGTGCCTCTAATGGCTTATAAAGCAATAGGCAGCCTAATTATTCGACCGCATCCCAGAAAGGGACTATTCATTCTAAATGATTTACTTCAAGTCCACTCCAAGTTCAGAAACTTATTTTTTTGTGAATACATATTCGATACTGAAAGCTAGTGCTATTCGCCAACGAAATTTTAAAATCATGCGCTGATAGAAATTTCTCGGTAAAATTAGCAATTCATATAATTGTTTTTTTCCACACTGAACTGAAACAGTCAAATAACCATAAAAAAGATTATGTTCAAACTGTTAAGTGTTAAACAAAAACGTTTATTGGTTGATTTTAACTATTACGGTTGAATAACCAGAATTCAATCCGCACCAACTAGGCTCACCTTATCAAGCCATATTGTTCCGTGGTTGCTTGCAGTATATTAACATCGTATTATCATTCAAGATACCGATATTATGTTTCGACATTGAACAAAATCTTTTGAGAGTGTAGAGAGAATGTACTGCACATCGATTATGTACCTCACATATGTATGTACTATATATCTCATATGTATGTAACGAGTATCACATATGTAACGTGAATGCATTTCACATATTTAAAACGAAAAAAAAAAAATACTTAGATATTTTAAAAAATTTATTTTTTAAAGTTGCGCGATGCCAAAAAAAAAAAAAAAAAAAAAAAAAAAAAAAAATCATCATAGATAAAGATCGAATTTTCCCGAGCAATGGTGCAATCCTAATGATTAGTGTACCTCGCCTTAAACATGCTACTTAATTAGTACAGTCGATATCAAGTTAAAGAATCAAACAAAAAACATACTTCTGTTAACAAAACAAAATTTCAATGGATTCGGATTTTGACTCTCAAAATATAAAGAAAAGAACTAACAATCGAAAAAATATAGTCCCAATAAATTGGTCAGAACAGCGGTTGAAAATTTGAGCTCCATAATGTCAATTTCATTCTTTACTCATTTCGACCGGTAATTTGAAACTACATTAATTAAAAGGGTGTAAAAACTAGTATTCCTTAAAATTAACTGTTTTATTATTACCGTCAGATGGGGTGAGTTTGTGCAGGAATTTTCAGTTTTCCAACTTTAACCTAATAAAAAAATAGTTAAAAGATGCTGAATTGTACAGCATCTAATCTAAAATTTGTTGGTAGCCATCTGGGAAGTAATTGCACGTAGTTAGAAATGTTTATTTTTTGTAAACAATCAATTAGTCGAATGCACAAAGTCACCCCGGGATGGGTTGAATTTGTGCAATACAATAAAATAATGACTTATTTCAGTTATTTTCATTCACTTTGGCTTAAAATCGTTTAATAAACAATATTTAACATTCTTAAGGTACAATACAGATATATTACATACAAATATGTACTATGTATTAACAAATCTACTTAAGATGAACATTCATTTTTAGATTTTTTAACATTTTTAGAATTTTTTTTATTGATTAAATCTTAGGTAACCTTTTTTATGATTTTCAGGTACAATCAAACATTTGATTTGAATTGACATGAATGGCCAGTTGAATGAATTCCCTCATTTAACGCCCCCTAATTGCCACCAACTCTGCAACTCAGGTGATCCTCTCTTATTAACAGTCTCTTATTAAATGTCTTAAACAATTAACTTATGGAAATTGAAATGAAAAATAACAATATGAAAATGAAAAATAATATTCACCGTGAGATTTCGAATGCTTCGTATGAATTTTGTTCGAAATCGTGTTTCGGTGAATTCCGAACTTTTTTGACGCTTTCGAAACGGATAAACCATTTTTTACTTTTGCCAAACATTTTTCTAACACTTCTTTGGTGCAATCACGATAATTTCCTGCTCTAGGCTTTCTTTTATAAGTCCTTGGCATGTTTTTCCCTGGAGCACCGCAGGGTGCATTTTTTATTAATTATTACATAACTAACATTATAATAATTAAAAACAAAAAATTATGCATGATTTTTTATCTCAATTGATAAGACTTCCAAAGTATAACCTACCTTCCTAGCCAGGATAACTCTTCAACCGACTTTCCAGCCTCCGAATTTACGACGCTAAAAATTTTGAAACTCTTTGTTACTTGAGCTCACAATTTTCCAAGAACGAAGATGTTTACATTGCCAGTTCTTGGTAAACCATTAGTTCGTTATGTTGATAACTCAAATCTGTTGATACCAAGCTTAAAAACAAAATATCCCTAGACGGCATGACGCAAAAATTGTAAAAATGACAGTTTGTACAAAGTCGTCGCTCGTCACACAAAGTCACCCCATCTGACTGTAATAAAATAAACAATAAAAATTATAAATATATTTTTGTTTTATAAATATGCGTAATAAATTTTTATTCGCTTCCCTAGCTCAGGAGAAATGGTGAATTACGTAAAAAGTGAACTTAACATTAAGAGGTCCAATTTTCGAGCATTATTTTATCTAAACCAAAAGGACCATATTTTCCATGAAAATACATACCTTATTTTGAAAAATCCAGAATCCATATCAGTTGGATAAAAACTACCCTGATGCAGCGAAAAGGCATATTTGTTTCTGATTTCGTAACTTTAAAAGTGTCGTCTGCACAAATTAGTGAATTTAAGGTACGTCTCTCGGGTCTATAAAATTGAGTTTTAAAATATGATCAAAATCATTGGATCAAAATTAATGAAAACATTTCCATCATAAATTGTTCACACGTTCTATTTTTAATTTTGAAACGCGACTCATACCATATATACGCTTCAAATAAACAGTGTTGTCAAGCCGGAAATTCTAAATAATGCCTGTAGCCTAAAAAAAATGAGTTTAAAAGGGTCATGTTCCTTTGACCTATAACCAATTAACGTCTGAGAAGAAATGGTACACCTACAAGTTCAATGAACAAAAGTTCAAAGAGCATTAATAAAAACAATACATAAAAACTAAAATATCTAATTATTTTATTTGACTTATTTCAGTTATTATTTTACTATGTTATATCATTTTAAAATTTTTAAAAGAAAAATAATTTTAAATGAATAAGTAATATTTTTACTCATTATTATCATAAATTAAAATATCTCAAATATTAATGAAAATATTTCATAGATGAAGTACAAAAATATTTGATAAAGATGCATTTAGAAAGTAAAATAAAAATTACTACTTATTCTCTGCGTTTATTATAATTTCATTAACAAACTTAACAATATTTAGCTAAAACAATTAAAGAAATAAAATAATAACTTCCAAAAAAGCAAAATTTTCTTGAAAAAAATTTATAACTTACGATTACAAATTCAAATTTAGTCGAAACACAATATTTCAAATTTTGTCAAAAATAATATTAAGATCATAATTTACAGTAATAATAAATAATTCGATAAGCATAGAAAATAGTTTTAAAGTTCTTAATGTTAATGAATTTTTAGTAACTTACTAATGTAAGATTTGTACAACATAAATTTATCGCATATGTTTTAAAAATTAAGCAAAGTAAAGGAATTATTTCTTTCTAATCTTCTTATATATGCGATACCAAAGGATACAGTATAAGGATAAGATATATATAATGATATTTAATTTACATTACGTAAATAACATATTTTCCACAAAAAAAGTATTTACTATACATAAAGTTATATAAAGTAAAAACGAAACAAAACTTTTTTCAAAAAGATACTTTTTGTAAGAAAATAACTTGCTATCACTTCATATTTAAAACTTAGAAAAGTTAAAATAATAAGTTAATAATTTAGAAATACTAAATAATAGATGATAACAAAAACAAAAAAAAAAACTTTTTTTTAAGTTCATGAACTTTTACTGGTTAAATATTGCTAATTTTGGCAACATCAAATTCCGAAAATTACTTTTTTAAACATTTCCTCTGATAGCTATAAAAAAAATTAAAATCTTTTGAAAAAAGAATATCACTCATTAAAATGCTTATATCTCAAAGAATGGACGGTAAAGTCAAATTCCCAGCAGACTGCTGGTAGACGAGAAGGAAGACAGAGATTCAGTCTATTTTCAGAAATTCCGCTTTAATACCTCGTTTCCAAGAACTCATAAAGATGCTCACAATTTATAAAAAAGCTCTTCATTTAAAGAAATAAAGCATGATTGATGCATAGCATTAAAATTTTCTAAATATTTTAAAAAGCTTAATTATGTTTTACTATACAAAGCTATTATCAACTTACTCAAAATATATTTTTAATCAAAAATGCATATTAAAGACTTACATTTTCTTCTGAAATTGTAAAATAAAGAAACTGCAATTTTAAGAATTAGATTAAAATGTCTATTTTAAGAATATACCAATATTAATATTTTGTTAATATTCTAAGTAGAAAATATAACAAGGCGAATATACTCAAAATATCGTCACGCCTTTGATAGGCATTACAAATTTCCTACTCTTTAAGTATAGTTAAACAATTAAATTACTTTTAAGCTTTTATCCATAAATATGTTTCGTAAATATTTCTTAGTAAAAGTAGTCAAACAAAAACGTTAATCAGTTAAATACAATTTAATTGCACTCTAAATTTTAAATAAAAAGATGCAAATAATAAGCTTATTTACATCTTATTAATTAAAAGCAGCTTTGATTTGAGTTAAAAGTATTAGAGAGACCGGAAAGTAACGTCGTTTCGGCGAATTGAATATTAGTTAGTCTTAAAAACCAATTAATTTTTTTTTCAATTCAATTCTATTCATTTTCGATCCGGCATTAAAAGGTTGTTGCTAACAAGGGTCTTGACAACAAATATCAAATGCAGAATGGAAAGCAAATCATGAAATTCAAGAAAAAAAAAAGCATGAAGCATGTTTTTTCTGTTTTTTTATGATTTAAACAAAAAGGCAAAATAATAATAAATAAATAAAAGTTTTCACCAAAAATCAAATTAAAAATATCAAAAACTAAAAGAAAAAAAATCATTTTTGTATTAATATGGTTTTCTTGGTAATTAGATATATGATACAAGAATGGAATAAATAAATTTTCTCTTAACGGATTTTAACACGAATATTTTTATTATTTAATAATTAAATCACAATAATCTTCCAAAAACTTACACAATATAAACGAATGTAGAGCACTAATTGCTACTAAACAAGGTTAAGCATTTATACTGCATCTCCATATTCCGATGGTGTAGCGCTTTCAAGATACAAAGCTTTAAGTGGTTTCATTAGAATATTTCCTTGCCAGAAAGGCGCAACTAACCGTGTCCAATTCTCATCCATCCATGATTTATGTTCTCCAATCATCCCAAGATGTTCAACGAAAATTCTTGGACGCCAGCATTAGCAATACCCATTATCTCCAAAACGCGAAGCTTAATTTTATCAAACGAAAACTCTACCAGATCTTTCTGATATAAATGTTCAAACTAACAAATAGTGTCTTAGGGGGTGCATTAAACCTAATGGTCACTCTACTTGCTTCCTTTAGAAACTTATGAAGATGTATAGAGTAACATTCTGGATAAGTAGGTCGTAATCGAGCTTAGAGCTTGTGTAATTCGTTACTAGAGCTTTGTACCTGGAGCTCAGAAATAAATTAAATTAACTGCAATGGACGGGAATAATTTTGGTCAGTAGATGACTGTCTAAAAACTACGATAAAGTAATACGAAAAGCCATTTGGTGGTAGTTCATTAAAACCCTTTTTTGTGTTTTTTTGCAAAGTTTTTTTTTTTTTTTTTTTTTTTTTTGTAATCAAAGATAAATGCTTATAACTCCGTAGAAATCTTTAATATACTCCTTTTCTATTAAATTATATATGAATGACAGCATTTTTTTATCACAATGTAATATTTAATGTCCTTAATGGATCCTTAGAAATATCTTAAACAGTTTAGTGGATATTATAGTTTGTATTGGATATTATAGTTTGTATTGGATATTATAGTTTGTATTGGATATTATAGTTTGTATTGGATATTATAGTTTGTATTGGATATTATAGCTTGTATTGTAATTATACGCAAATGAGAATATTTTTTGAGAATTAAAAGCTATACATGCAATCTGGACTCAGCCATCTTTTAAGTAATTTATAGTAAATGTAATAGTTCAACTGAATATAAAAGAAAGAAAACATTTTTTATTTAGTAATATAATGATATAATTTTTTATTTATGAAATTAAAATTATACCAGCAATCTAAACTCAGAATAATTTACAGTAAATGTAGTAGCTCAACTGTATATGAATGAAAATAAATTGTTCTATTTTAGTAATAAAATGACATATATTTATTTTTTATTTTAATCACCTGGTCAATCTTTAAATCGTTCATAATACAATCATTATAGATCAATGGCAAAATGCTTTTTATTTCTTTTTAGAAATCAAAGATTTAAATCAATTATCTCGCCATATACATATCTAAACAATTTAGTAGAATTTTTGAGTTTAATATAAAAATTTGTGAATGACATTATTTTAGATTAATTTCAGCCTTTTGTTGATAAAAACTTTTTAAAAAACTAGGCTTAAATTTAAAAGAACTTAAAATACTATTCTTGCAGAAATTTATATATATATATATATATATATATATATATATATATATGACGAGATTTACGTTAGTGATATTCCAAAAGCTTACTTAAAGTAGAACAACAAACTTGTATCATTAGTTAAACTTGTAACTCGCAGAATTGGATTGTATGCCTTTTTTTTCAATTTTCGATGGTTACGGTATGACGTGCCAAAATTTGGGGACAAACTTTAAGTGTTTGCAAACGTCAATATTCACGAAAAATATCATTCAAGAAAATATGATAGTACAGCTGAGCTATTAAATTATGTTTTTAGGGATTTTCAATTTTTTTTTAAACAGAATACATATTGGAAAGAAAGAAAAAAGTATGTTAAAACACTCTAAGCGACACTCATGAAAATGTTGTCAAATGTAGGATTGAAGTCAGAAATGAAAGCCAAAAGCAAGTTACTCGCGATCAAAACTGCGAAGTTATTCCTGTAATTTTATTAAAATTAATTTTCGCTTATTATGTTATATATTTATAAGTAAAGTTTGAAGACATATAGGTTAATGATTCCTGAGATTCGTCCATATATATATATATATATATATATATATATATATATATATATATATATATATAAATATATATATATATATATATATATATATATATATATATATATATATATATATATATATATATATATATATATATATATATATATATATATATATATATATATATATATATATATATATATATATATATATATAAATATATATATATATATATATATATATATATATATATATATATATATATATATATATATATACAGCAAAATAAATAAATACAAAAAATCAGAAAAAAATTAAGAAAAACAATAAGTATCATTTATTGCGCATAAGCTGCAAGTAAATAGAACTCATAAGATATGTTCAAAATGAAGATAAAACAAAGGAAAATTACAGACAAATGAAAAAAAAAGGGGGGGATATAATAATAATAACAAACAACTGGGGAAATGAAAAAAAAAAAGAAAAAGAGGAGAAAGTTTTTTGTAAAACAACCGGAAAACAATAAACTAATTACTTGGAATTCTAATGTTTCTAGGAGCATCTATTTTAAATACTACTTTTAATGAAATTAATAGAATTAAAAGAATATGTAGTAATATTTATTTATCCAAAAAACAAATCGATAAACTCTTTCAAAATTTGATAAAAAACAATAGATACCCAACTAAAGTAATAAAATTCTATATAAAATCATTGAGTTAATCGCATATTTTGTAAATATATTTACTAAAATTTTTCTTTGTTAATTTTTACAATTTTTTCCATGTGCAAATCCATTTCGGGTAAATCCGTGGCGGAAAAAATTTTTACTAATTATTTCTTCCTTAATTTTTATAATTTTTCCTTGTGCAAATCCGTTTCGGGCAAATCCTTGGTCAAAATTATTGACTAAAAAATTCCTTTACTAAAAAATTACATTGTTAATTTATAATATTTTTCCATGAGCAAATCCATTTCGGGCAAATCCGTGGCTAAAATTCCTTTACTAAAAAATTACTTTGTTAATTTATAATATTTTTCCATGTGCAAATCCATTTCGGGCAAATCCGTGGCTAAAATTATTTACTAAAAAAATTTCTTTATTAATTTATACAATTTTTCTATGTGCAAATCCATTTAGGGCAAATCCGTGGCTAAAATTATTTACTAAAATAAGTTGTTTTTCTTTTTTTCTTTTTTCTTTGTTAATTTATATAATTTTTCCATGTGCAAATCCATTTCGGGCAAATCCGTGGGTAAAATTATTTACTAATAAATTTCTTTGTTAAATTATACAATTTTTCCATGTGCAAATCCATTACGGGCAAATCCGTGGCTAAAATTATTTACTAAAAAGATTTCTTTGTCAATTTATATAATTTTTCCATGTGCAAATCCATTTCGGGCAAATTGGTGGCTAAAATTATGTGCAAAACAGGCAATTCATGCTTCTTTCTCTTTTCTATTTTATATTTTTTTCTTAAATAAATATTTATTTTCTAAAATTATTTATAGTCAACTTTTTTAAATTATCCAGTACAATATTCGCACATCCGTTTTCTGGCCCATCCTTGGTAACTAACAAATCAAACGCACTTCAGTAATGCAGCAAGAACGCCCTTTAAACTCCTCTTGTTACACTCAATTTGCGCTTTTGTTTTTTTAGTTTTCATATTTTGCAATCTGGCAATCTTGTTACGTAAACATTTTAAATCATTCTTGAAAAATTTCCCGTTCTAGTAAGTCTATATTTCACTGCTCGCTTTATAGATTTTGTTTTATTCTGCTCTTCCTTTATATTTTATTTTCTGTTTTTACGTGTTATTTTTACTTATTGTGTTTTATTTTATTTTATTTGTCGTAATTTTTGTAAAAAATTTTTTGAGTGCTCCTCACACTATTGTATTGATATATTTTGCTTTGGCTATGTTGATACAATATTAGAAAGCACTCTTTTTCGGATATAATCGTGTGGGCTGATGAAAAGATTATATCTTTTATTTTCCTCTTTTTTTTTTTTTTTTTTTAATTAATTCTTTTTCTTTCCCCAGTTGTTTGTTATTATTATTATTATTTCCCCCCCCCCTTTTTTTTTCATTTGTCTGTAAATTTCCTTTGTTTTATCTTCATTTTGTACATATATATATATATATATATATATATATATATATATATATATATATATATATATATGTGTGTGTGTGTGTTTGATTTTTAAAATGCTTAGGACAATGTCCTTCACAAACAAAAATCCAAACAAAAATATCATTTTTCCGATATGAAACAGATAAAAATTGCTTTGTAAGGATCACCCACTTAGAATGACAATAAATACTTATAGTATTTTGAATTAAAATACAAACAACGCTTTTACTTCAACGGCAAAGGAGAGGAATCTGCAAAATGAATAATAGCTGAACGAAAACTCTGTTTCCATTTATTCATCTCATCAGTTCGGCATATTGAAAGAGGATCTATCATAAAACAATTGGGACAGGGTCTTCGACTTCTTGCGCAATATCTACATGGTTATTCACCATTGAGAATGCCAATCATTCTCTGCTTGAGTAGTTGGATAAGTCAAACGTAGAGTGAGTGACATTTCTAACGGACGGATTTCAGTGTTTGTCTTCCTTTGAGGCATGAACACCTCAAATCCTCATTAAATGTAAATCTCGATCCTCATACTGCCTCCTCCTCCTCTATCCAGTAACTCAGTATCCTAATTCATGCTTTCACTGACTGCTACCCCCTTTTATTGGTTTCCCCAGACCCTCTATTCCGGAGTAGATGGATTCAGAGGACGTTAAGAGCATTAGGAGGAACAGTATGATTAACGAATCAATAGACAGTGTTCGAAGCTCTCGTTCCCTGAACCCTGACACCCCCCTTTATCATTTGACAGAAGGAAGAAAAGAATTTAAAACAAAGCATATAAACTTTCTATATTAAAAGTAATTAATATATTTAGAAAGTTATTAATATTTGTTAGTTTGCTGTTTTAGTTTAGATATTTATAATAATCAGTGCCCGGAGAAAAAAATTCTGGTAGAATTATCGTAATTTATGGTACCAACATTTTTGGTAAAAAAAAAAACTGGAACTTTGGTCATAATAACCAGAATATACGATATTTTAACCATTCACTTGGTAATTTTCCATTCGTATGACAACGGTGGTTTTCAAAATTATAATTCTTATTACCACACATTTAGTATAAAATACAAAACTGAAAAATAAATTTAACTGAATAAATGGTTTTTATACCGTGATCCAAGGTATATGGATAAAATTATCAAATTACGTTACAAAATTTTACTGTCAACTTTACCAAGATCATTACCAAAGCGCTTCGATAATAATTACCGAGCTTTTTGCTGCTCTTATGAAGCCAAAAACACTTTTAATTTTACCCTATTCGTGTAGTTTTGACCATACTTTTTTTTCAGCATGAATTTGGCAGTCTATTACAGCTGGAGATTTATCATCACTTCTATATTGTCTACTGTTTGATTGAATGTGAATGTATATCAGTCCCTTTGAGATTCAATTTAACAATATCAAAACCCAGTGACATATCTCTTATATACATTTGTTTTGGAAACTGAAAATTACACCATCAAATCTTTTAGAGAATACTGAACCATAGTATCGTTAAAATTGTATCCAATAATTCTTGCATGACGCGAAATTGAACCATAATATTGCGTTTTAATTTTTTTTTTTTTTTTTTTTTACAGTATGATTAACGAAATAATAGACAGTTTTCGAAGGCACTGCTCTCATTCCCTTAACACTGATTCTCTCTTTATCATTTGATGGTAGGAAAAAAGAAACTTAAAACAAAGCATATAAGCTTTCCATATCAAAAGTAATTAATTTATGTAGAAAGTTAGCAATATTTATTAGTTTGCTCATTTACTTTAGATATCTTTAACAATTAATGAATTCGGCAGTCTATTGCAGCTGGAGTTTTATTTTCACTTCTATATTGTCAACACTTCGATTGTGAGTGTAGATCTGTTGTTTTGAAATTTAATTTAACAATATAAAAACCTAGTCCCATACCAATTAGATCTATGCACTTTGGAAACTGAATAGTACACAATAAAAATATTTTGGAGCTCTATATAATAAACTTTTCTTTAGATAATAGAAATAAAGTTGTCTTATATTGTTGTCAGATCATTTTGTAGACATTTTCATTGGCTTTAAAATCACATCGTAAGATCCAGTTTTTCCTCGTTGACTTCCCTATTTGCTTGGCTGTCATCAAGATAAAATTAATAAAAGTCATTAAGATAATGTTTTCCTATGAAATTAATTTTGAATCCAAAATTTAAACATATTTACCTATATAATTATTTTTCTTATTCTACCCCGCGTTATTAAATTTTCGTTAAGAGTTGAGAGTTTAATTAAAGTTAAGAGTTTAAAACTAAAAGAGTTGTTTCTTTATTTTAACGTAATTTTATGATATTACCTTATTACGCTACATTTTAGAATAAATTTATAACACATTGCCGATTTTAATATGCAAATTACATTAATATACCCTTTATAAATGTCCATTTAAGATATTCGAAAAATGATTTTTAATTTAACAATCAGCTTAGCTTTATGCATAATATGATAATGCATGCGCAAATTGTATTTAATATATCAGCTTGTTTGGTGCTCAAAAATATTAAATAAACGTTATGAATTTACAAAATTTGTTGTAACAAAAAACTTGAAATTTTAAACGTAATTTTAAAAAATAATTACTGATCAAACTTACTTATTTTCCCTAATAAATCTTGGAAAGGTGTTTGTTCATAGAAAACAAAAGAAAACAGTTCTTTTTAGTACAGATATAACTGAATAGTTTCAATTTT
The DNA here is from genome assembly GCA_949128135.1 of Parasteatoda lunata. Classification (NCBI taxonomy): domain Eukaryota; kingdom Metazoa; phylum Arthropoda; class Arachnida; order Araneae; family Theridiidae; genus Parasteatoda; species Parasteatoda lunata. The sequence goes on along the minus strand of OX421974.1, from coordinate 56,095,810 downwards.
CAACTTTCCTAGAACAAACTGTTTTTTGACAACATTGTCACAAATTTTAAGATACTGGATGTGATTGAACATAGAAAAAGTAAGAAAACCTGTTCTCTTTAGCACACATATAACTGAATAGTTTCAACTTTCCTAGAATAAACTGTTGCCAACATTGTCATAAATCTTAAGGTAATCGTACTAGATGTGCTTGCACATAGAAAACGTAAGAAAAACAGGGCTTTTTAGTACACATACAACTGACTGGTTTCACATTTCGTAGAATAAACTGTTTTTTCCAACACTGTGAAAAATTGCTGGTGAAATAATTTATTTATTACTGTCGAGAGTTGGTGAGTGATAGCCTATAGGAGGTGGAGCCTTCTGGTTCAGCCATAATATCGTCCAGATTATCTTAAATAGATCAAATATGATGTGAAATTGGTCTATACTATCACACTTTTTAAAACTTTAGTGCACAATACTATGTCTCAACTAGAAAGATATGTTTTTAATTAATATTTTATGTTTTATGTTTTTTTTTTATTTCATTGTTAAATCTTTTTTTTTTCTTTTTTCGAGTAATTCAAAAACTTGTCTGTTTCAAAATTGTAAGTTTAAGGATAGAATGTTAATCGAAATTTTAAAAAAATGGTTTGAATAAAGAAACGAATTTAGTTTAGATTTAGATAACCATACTTGAAAACATTACAGCTACGGTAAATAAAACGAAACGAACAAAAGTTCTTAAAAACTGTTAAAAGTGCTTAACTATAAAGATTGAATTTTCTTTTATGATTTTGTAACCATAATTAAAACATTTTAGCTTTAAGTTAAGTATAAAAACAATTTTTTAAATATGACTTAGAAAATGAATTACAGCTTATATTAATAAAATGGGAAAAAAATCCTAAATTTCAATTGTCTTAATGTTAAATGAAAATACATACCTAACCATTACTGTAGCCATTAGCTAAATTAATTTTACAAAGTAATTGCAAAATTAAAATCTTTGATAAAACTAACTCCTTAACGCTTTTATGCGTAAAAGCTAATTATTGCGCTTAAAAGCAATCAAATATTTAGCTAAGATTTCAAAATCAAATATTATATTCTGTTGCATGTTACTTAAACTATTTAAAATAGATACTTTCATACCATTAGTTTTTGAAGCTGGTATTTATTTTTTAAATAAAAAACACTCTGCCTAACTATGTGTCATTAACTGTAATCCAATAAAATATTAACGTTGACTTAATTGTTGCGTAGCCTTTTATAGCTTAATCACATTATTCTTGGCAAATACTTTAATTAATATTTATTTTAATAACGAATGATTATTACTTTTGTAATAAATGACTAATTGCAAGCCTATCTTAACACACATTGCCATTATCATTAACTTAATTATGAAGGCAAATATTTAAATTTAATTACTGTTCTTAAATAATCATACTTTTTAGTAAAATTACTTTCTTTCTTCCAGAAAAAGTTAAATATCAAACATATTAATTATGGAGTACTTTAAAATATTTGTGAATCCATTTATGTTTAAAATTAATTCAACTTAAGTCAAAATGATCAAGCTTCATCAAATAACCCTCTGGCAAAACATAATTACTATTTAATTTTTGCAAAAAAATAACTGATTCCTAAGTATACTAAGAATAATTAGCGCAAATGGGAAAAGCAAACTAAAAACTTTCACTTTATTCATTATCGAAATGGAAGGGAACTAAATTAAACATATTTTATCAATAATCGTTTATCGATAACAATTGATAATTATTATTTTAACCATTAACTGTAAAAGTGTATACCATTTAATATTTCAATGAAAATTAATGAAATTGTTGTCAATTTAAAACATTAAACTTTCATATACTCTTTAAAAAATGTAGTAAAACTTAAACCGCAATAATGCAGATATCGTAAACCAAGCTCCTACGCGCTTTATAAATCACTTTGTCACACCATTTCTGAATTTTCACTGCACTGCCGAAAACAACAATTTTGGCATAATTTGGATACTGTAAAACACTGTTGTACACTGTAAAAAAAGATGCACTATCTCTCCCAATTTGATGTTGAACAACCCAAAACAGTGTGTGAAGAAAAACTGAATCAAGTCTTCATATCGAATCTAGCCTTGATATAAAATGTAATCACTATCAATGTATAAATAAATGTCTAAACACTTATAATGGGAAAAGTTAACACCAAGCTCACACGCATAAACTCCAACTATTAAATATTTTAGGTTCCGAACTTTGAATATCATCTGTATATGGTTTACATTAGAAAACAAGTTGACAAGAATTTGTTGTCTTCACGTTATTATACATTTACAGAAACAAATATTCGCCATTAAAACCTGTATATATGTTTGTGCAGTAAGGATATTAATTTTTTTAATTTTCAGGTCTCTGTAGATTATATTAAATAATTTTATGATGCATAATTTCTATCCCCGTAGGTTCTCTTAAGCCTATCCAACTATAAAAAAGGTTTCGCAAAATTGAACAGAAATGTGTCGAAATGGGTGCGAAACAAATATAATCGTAAATTAACTCATTGACTATTGAATCATGCTCACAATTGAAACAGTTTATATATATATATATATATATATATATATATATATATATATATATATATATATATATATATATATATATATATATATATATATATATATATATATATATATATATATTTGGTGTAAGGCATACTTAAGTCTTTTAGAGTGAATGTATGTTTTTATTTGAGTAAAAAGGATAATTTTATTTTAAGTTTTAAATATCGGAAAAATTTTGTGTTATAAATTATTTTAGAACATTTAATTTCTGTCTGCTTCTGGGCTGTTAAGCCTATTTCGAATTCTTCTTAGAGTTCACTCTGTGCAGTGCGTACGTTTGATGACAAATCTAACTTTATTTTCCAAATTATTGCATTTAAAATTAATAACTCTTACTTTAAACTGTATCGTAAAAAAGGACTTTACTGACACTTATGCATATTATATCTTACTGTAATTTTAAATTTTAATATTACCGAATACTAAAATTGGTGGCAGCTACTTTAGACTAAGTAATGCAAAAAAAGAAAACATTATTGGTGTTTCACTACACTAAAAATTGCTCTTGGTTCTGATCGTAGTAAAACACCATTGCACTACTCTGTTTTGGTGTTAAGTAGTTGCCACCATTTTTGGTATAAAGATGCGTCTTTTTTCTTTTTTTTTTTTTTTTTTTCATCGCAGCTTTTATTTATTTATTTTTATTTATATATTTATTTATTTATTTATTTATTACGAAATCTTCTTTCCATGTCCCGAGCAAAGTGCGAGAGTATTTCCTTTAATATTTCGAATGTACAAAGTTAAATAAACATTTTTAAATGTAAACAAATATATTTAAATATAGGAAAATATATTTAAGGAATACTAAAAACATCACTTATAATTAAATTCATTTAAATGTAAATAAATATCTTCATAAATAAATCTATTTTTTAAAAAAATTATTTATCTAAAATACACTGTTTTTATTAAAAATGCTCAAATTATTTTGAAAGAGTTTCAACACATACATATTGTAAGTAGCCTTTCTATTGATTATATATATTTTTTTTTAAAAATAGGAAAATCATTAAATAATGTTTGTTCACACATATTTAAAATATATTGGTCCCCCTCAAATACTCGAATAATTTTTCAATCACACAATAACTTGTCAAATAACACGTGTGCATAACAGCTAGATCATAGAGTACACTGAGCTGCGTAATACAACAGGGCTTGAGCACGAACACCGTACCCCTCGTTATATAAGGGCTGAAGTAGCCCCAAGTTCATACTTCCGGATTTCAACGCCCCTTTGTGTTGAGTAAACAGTTCGGGGTTTAGAAGTTGATATGGTTATGTCAACTCCAGATGTAGAAATCGCATAAGTTTTTCTTTCAGCCATATTTCTCTGTCCTTCTTTAAAGGAATAATCTTACAAATAAAACATTCAATTATTTTGTCGAAATTTGTATAAGATACAGGAAAAAATGTATGCAAATTGTAAATTTTATTCAAACACAACAACACAATTTGTCTGAAGCAGAAATCAATAAGCCCTTTATCAAATTTTCTGATAGAGTGTGTCTCCAATTTAAAGAACCTTTATATCGAATTTGAGATTTAAAGACTTATTCTTTTTTAAATAATGACCATTTATCCATTTTAATAGAGCAATTTATTTAACTCTAGAAATTTTTATTTTTCAAACTCTCTTTTTAGGTGATATAGAAGGTAATAAGTGAGAGAGAGAATTTGTTACCGGATAAACATTTTGATACTTATACTAAAGTTATAAAAATAATTTTAAAAAAAGTTAATTCAAGAGAAAAAAAAAAGCCTCATTCAGACTGTAATAATATAGATCTCATTCATGAATACAATAATTTTTTATTCATTTTTTTGTATAGTGTCAACCTGAATTCCTAAAATTTAATTTTTAAAAGCAATTAATTGTTTGTTTGTTTTTTTAAATCGAAGAAATTTCTAATTTTATTATAATTTTTGTCAGTACATTTTAAAGAAATTTACATGAGTATGGATAAAAATGTTTACATTTTCATTTTCAATAATTGCGTATTTTTGTCATTTAATGTTGAAGTTAGTGATTAAAATAGTGAAAGTTGGCTGATCTAAATTATATTCTTTTATTAAAAATTATTACCGATAAGTTAATTATAAATATTTATATCCACCATATGACTTAAATTGAGACGATTTTAGCCATACGTACGTTATAATAAATTATTTTTAGGATAATATTTAATTAGGATAATTAGTATAATATTTTTGTATAATTAATTGGGATAATATTTTTGTATAATTAATTGGGATAATATTTTTGTATAATTAATTAGGATAATTATTAAGGATAATATTTAATTAGGAAATTTTTTTAGGATAATATTTAATTAGGATATTATTTTTAAGATAATTTACTAAGATAATATTTTTACATATCGTATTACAGTATTTTCTCTTGTTTGTACTGACTAATATGCATGGTGTGCGTTTCCCTCTTTTCCTTACAACAATCTGTAAGTTTATTAATGTTACTTGAAAATTATTCCTGTTCTGAAAAAAATATTGTGGCAAAATAACCTTTTTGTATAAACATGGCAATTTTATGAGTATTATTTGTATGAACTTGATTCACTGTCATTTATAATTTTAAAAAGAAAATATGAAATCTGGTGGTAATTAACGTCAAAATTGACAGTATTTAAATAATTTATTTGTTAATTTTTCCGTTTATTGTGCTAATGGTATATTATAAATTCTGGTTTCAACAATTTTAGTTATTATTACGTACTCCACATCATTAAAAATACACCACTGAAAAGTAAATTTAACTGAAAAAATGAAAAAATATTTTTCCCGTCATGCCCTGAAGAATTATGATAAAATAGTCAGACTCTTCTTCAAAACATATAATTCATTTTGCAATTTTTAAGATTTTGTCAGCTATGTATTTTAACAAATAAAATGTTAAAAGGCTTCATAATCTGTTTATCCTGCTATGATTTATTTTAAATGGTGATTTATTAAAATGATTTATAGGAGGTAAATAACGGTAAATAATTTATTTCCTCAATTGTTTCTTTAATAAAGGGAAAATAAACATAAATAATATTAAAGTGTTTAGTTTAAGTATTTTAAAAATAGTGTTTGCTTCATCCAACTTTAAGGAGTAAAGAGATTTATTTATTAACTCACATACATATGCAGATTAGTTTGTAAATACAACGAAAGGCTTAAAACCCTTTTTTAGCTTAGAGAACAGATGGCACAAATTTGAGAAACATAGCACGAAGATACATCCAGAGTTCCTCGAGATTCTAACCCGCTCTCTCCACGTTTTCATTTTAGAATATTGGGCCTGATACGTAACAATTACATTACCGATTTAATTGCCTTGTACAGACATTTATATATTTACGAATTAAGCATGTATTAATACTCTTATAAAAGTTTTATAGTTCAAAAGGTTAGTAGTTGTTATTTTATAGCTTACATATAAACGAAAAAAAGCCGATTAAAAACAAAGTCAACAAGTGATTAATAAATTTATTAGAAATCATCATATTGAACATTTTTACGTCATCCTATAACTGTCAAATGTTACTAAATTTACTACTAAACTCCATGATAATAAAACCATATGTTATTTATAATTTTATTAAACGTCCTTTCCGAGGCGCTGTGGTTAAAATTACCGTACTTTTTTATGTTCTCCTATAGTCAGAAAACAAGGTTTATCATATTTTAGTAGTTTTGACCATACTTCTTTTTGAAGTTGAATTTTTGGTTTGACCAATAGTCTTTTAAGCTAAATTTAAAATTAAAAAAAAAATATTAGAAGGGGAACTTTTTTTTGTAATGTAAAGTAGTAATGTAAAGTAAAAAAAATAGAATTAATTTAGATCCGCAAAAAATAGGATACAGAAAAAGAAGCCGAGCAAGGGAAGGGGCTTCCTAATTTGCATACATTTATATTAAACAAAGTGTTCAGAACTCTTCAAAAAAAACAAATGCTAATTAGTGAGTTAAGACATAATAAAATGAATGACAACAGATGGAAAGAAAATAATATTATACGTTGCCTTAAATAAAAATGGTGAAAATTAAAATTCCTATGTATTAAATAAAGACACTCAAATTTATTTATTTCACCTGACAATAATTGAAATAATTTATCAAACGTTGAAATGATTCATAGTGATGAGAAAGATTCATTTAAAATTAAAAAATTAAATTTAATAAAATAATAAAATTTTAATGAAATTTTGCATTATTAAGCAGAGTTAAATACTGATAAAAAAAATCTTGCGGTAGAAAGTTTAAAAAAGATGCTAAATAGTCAACTAAAACGCAATAAAACGAATGCCTACAGATGCAAGAGGAATAATGCAATAAAATACTCCAAATAGGAATGGTTGAGATACAAACATATAAAAAAAAGGGGTAAGAATCAAACAAATAAAAAAGAACTCCTAAGGCCAAAATTCTCATCTAAACAAACTCTTCTAGAAAAAAGATAAGAAAAGAATGAAGTGGAAGAAGAGGAAAATAAGAAAAGAATAAGAAAATAAGAAAAAATGATGCAAGAAAAATCTCTGCTTTCGAAGCGACCGCTTTCTATAATAAATCTTAGTTAATTCGGTTAGGAAGCAATTTTGCGGATTGCATTTCCCCGGAATTCCACCCACCCTTTTTGCCATGCCGGAACTTGCAATTTTCTCAGCTTCAATATCTATCGTCCCTAGTTGGGCTACACCAGCACAGAAGACATAATATAAAAGGGTGGTTGTAACATGGGTCTGTGGAACTTTCCTGGTGTCATACGGAAAAAAAAGTGCATATTTTTTTCCTTAAATTTGCAAAGAAATAAATTTATATCTTAAAAAATGCTAATAGTAGTATCAGGAAAAAAGCAATGTTTTGGTTGACGTTTTAATAGTTAACTTACTTCATATGGATCTAATCTATTTATCATTAAATACTTTAGCAAAACTGAAAGTAATTGTTTTGTTCTTGATTGCTTGGCAAATTTTCTTACCTGAATAAAAAATTTATTTTTTATTTTAAATAATATGTAAGAAAATATTTTAAGTACGAATTGATATCATTTAATCACTATTTTAATGATAAATTTTACTTGAAATTTTTCATTTATTTATATTTTTCGAAAAAAATTAATTCTTCTAAATAAACAGCGTCAGTTATACATCCCATCATGCATGGCTTCACTAGCACAGTAAACATAATACTGTAAGAGTATGACTGTGGCTGAAGCTCTATGTATCTTTCCTGGAGTCATATACTGTGAAAAATTTCGGATCAGATTACGATAAAAGTCCTAATTTTAGATATCCCCATCACATGCCATTGACACTGATTTAACTTGAGCTTACGTGATATTTTAAAACTCAAAGAAAAATAATCATTAAAAAAACGGGCAATAAACTCTTAGGGCCTTTTTTTTTTTGTTAGTATTTAGCGTTATGAGCTAGCAGACATCATTGATGTTATATTTTAAATAATTTAAAATTGAAGCGTCTAAATTTTAAATTGAAGTGTGGTGTTAATATTATGTGAAAAATTAACTTTTCAAATGTCTTGAGTGAGCAAATTAAACCCTTTTTTTAAAACTTTTTTAACGAATTTAACAATTTGAGGCTAAAATTTTCCCTTTCACCCACTGTCTAAATCTCAAGATTTTAGCCTAAGAAATGCAGAATTTATAATAAAGACACGCTTATAAACTCATTCTTTTAATTATTTTAGATAATATTCTAGAAATTTATAGTTTTTATTATACTCCAATATCACGAAACTTTCTTTGTTTTCGACGAAATCTTTTCCTGGAATATGCTCCGAGCAAAAATTGCGTCAAAGTGACAAAATAACTCTCGTTATTTTAAAGAAACGAATTTCGTCAAAATTGAAGTAATACTTAGTCATTTTTATTCCCTTCCCTCCTAAAAAAATTTTTAGTGCCTAATGTACTTAAATTTTCTAATAATCACTTTATCGTGAGAAATATATAAGTAGAACAATGTCACCCCAGAAACAGAACATATAACACACATATCTATGTTATATGTTCATTGTATATATGTTTATATGTTCTGTTATATATTAATTTAAGTAACAGAAATAAATTACACCCTTGCCCGAAGTCGGATTCGAACTCTGGATCTTCCTGGAACGAGGCCAACTCCTTAAACCATCATATGGCCCAGTCAGCTTATTTCGTCACTTTATTTTTGATCGTCTAGTCTTCATTCCAGTTTCGTCATTCTAGTGTTGTCATTCTAGTTTCGACATTCTAGTTAATAATCTCCTTCAATGCATTACGATGAGGTTTCCAGTTGAGGAAACATTTTCTTCATACATTTAAAAGTTCACGTTTCGTCACAAATCGCGTGATTTTGTGGCGAAATGATTCTCAAAATAAACGAAATGCAGCTAAAGGATTGCTGAATCGTCAAAAATGAGATTATTATCTCTGAGAGTACCTGAATTATCAACTATCAATCAATTTTTTGACAATATTTTGTAACCCAGAATCCGTAAAATTATAATCTTGCGTAAATTTCGAGATGCCCTTTAAATACATATTTTTATTCTTATTTTAATCCCAGCTCAAATATTCAAATACAAAACATAAAGAACTTTGATCACATCAAACAAAATAACTCTTTATTTATGTTAAAAACTCGCCCCTGCTACACTTAAAGTGAATGAAATCTATGGTTAGATTTATCCAGAAAAAATAACCCCTTCCTTATTATCCCTCAATTCCCTGGTTGCTATTAAAGGGTTCGGAGTACATTATGAAATTAACCCGGATCTTTAAGAAAACACATGCGCCGGGAGACCGATTCCTCTCCCCCAAATAAAATACATATAAAAAAAAGTAAAGGAAAAGTGGGACTCGAAAAGCGGGAGCTCTAAAAGCCCGTGTGCCCTTGATTACGTCCATTAGGCTCTGCTTTTAGGGCGCCTAGGGGCTTTACTTGAGAGGGCGGTGCGGGGAAAAAAGTTCCCTTTGTATGGTATCAGCCCCCACTGTCTTTTACGATTGTTTCATATTGAGCCTTTTCACATATGTCAGGAGCTTCAAGTTTTTCAAGTCCAATAGTTTGCTTACAGTTCAAAAGCTCTATGATTCCGCTTTACTCTTTGTGTGTCAGGTACTGCATTTAAAATGAATTTAATTACTTAACCAGTTTTTTCAACACTACCAGAAAAGAATTCATTTGCTATTGATTTTCTAAGAATAAATAATAACATTTAATTTAAATTAAGTTATTAAATTTTAATTTTCTTAAATTAGAAATTTTTTTTCCCAGATCAAATAGTTAATATATAATCATAAATTGATCTATAACTCAGTGTATTAAGACAGTTTAGAATTCATAATAGAAATTTTATTTTTATCGAGATAAAAAAAAAAACTTAATATTTTTAGTTTTTTATTATGTGCACTATGAAAAGTTCCAGATCAAATTATGATATAAAGTACCGCCATTTTGGGAGAATCATCTACAAAATCCATTTTTACCGTAAAATATTATTCCGTAATTTTTGCAGTATTACTTAGTCAATTAGAGTGATTCAATGATTTTCCTGTAATTATTGCTGTACAAATTGCGGTAAATCAGATATTTTATTCCGTAACATGTTCAGGTAAAATTGGACTACATGGTAAAAATTTTACATTTTTACCATCATTTGATCAGGAATTTTTTGCAGTTTAAGTTGAGAGGAAAACTTCACATTAAAGAACTTAAGAAAATGAAAACACATAATAAAGCAATAAATTTTTAATCACTGGAATCAATAAATTAATTTTTAATTAATAAATTATTGAAAACATAAAATAATCCAAATATTTCAAAAGCTTTTTTTTTTTTTTTTTTTTTTTGGATTAAGTTACAATGTAAACTTTACATGCGAAAGACTGAAAGGAGAATGTTAGCACATTTAAGAACGTTAGAAAAAGAAAACATAAATTTAATCAATAAACTTTTAATCACTGAAATCAAAAAATAAATTTTTAACCTATAAGTCATTGAAAGCATAAGATGAATCAAATATTTCACAAGTTTTCTGTTTAGATTATGTACGTTGAAATGAATACTTCACATACAAAAGACAGAAATGAGAATGTTAACACATCATTGAAAATACAAAATAAATCAAAAATTTCTCAAGTTTTAGTTATAATCGAATCTAGTAAGTTTCCGATTCTTTAGATAATAAACAAAATTACAAAAATGAATTGACAAGATGACTAAATATAAAGACTTTTAAGAGGACTACATTAGGAAATTTTTTAAGAGAACTACATTATGAAGTTTTTCAACAGGAAAAAGTTTTACACCGTGAAGCTTTTTTAAAAAAAAAATTACATTACTTTAAAACTAGAAAATTTATCTAATAAACGCAGAATTAACTCATGATCTTTGGGTGAGAGCACTACTTGACATTGCTTAAAGCGCTACTAAAAATACTTGACAAAAATAAAACAACGTTCTGAAAAGACTGCTCTGAATGGCGTTGTGTGATATATAGACCTCTAATAATAAATTATTGCCTTGAATCAAATTAGATTTTAATATCTCCGAATTTTTAATAACTCTGAAAAAAAAGTGATCATAGATGTTTTAATATTTCCGAATCTTTTGCAACCCTGGAAAAATAAATAATTCAATATCATTAATCTTACATTATATATACTAGAACTTTTAACAACTTTAAAACTTTTCAGAATTTCTAACAAACTTTAACTATTATTCTTGAAAATTTTTGTCGTAAACCATGAGGCAAAATTTTTTTATTAAATAAATTTCAAAGGGAATCTAAATAACTATGAATATTAAATAAAAAGAATGAATGGAGATGGGAATGGAATTTCAAAAACGTGTTTCCAATTTTAAAGACAGATCAAATATAGATGCTAAAGATTAAAAAAGTTCATAATCCGCTGTAAGAGCAAAATAGAATCAATAATTTTCTAAAAATAAAAAAAGAAAGAATTTAGATATTGTATAAGTATATTTGGAATGTTTGAAAGTCTCAATTTACTACAATTTCTGAGCTATATCGTAATAGTAAATAAAGTTTAAAAAATTGCAATTACGCATTGAATGTTGCGTGCAAAAATTATCACGTCAAGGGAACTTATGGATCTACCATTCAATACTGGTGATACTATATATCTAGAAATGTCCATATTATAATTTCATTCTAGAATAAATCAAACGAACGAAATTATGTTTCACGAAATTTGCTTATATCTCTGAAATAATAATCCAAATAAGGAGGACATACTGTAATAAAAAGGGGAGTTTATGTGTCTCTGTGTGTGTCACTCTTATAACTGCATATCCGTTTGTGCTAGCGTCTTCAAATTAAGACAGCGGATGCCAGGGAAAATTTTAGCCCTAACCCTAAGAATCGTAAGATACCTGAGATAGGTGCTGTAGAAAAAGGTATTTTACGGCTTCTTGAACAGGATAAGTACCGGAGAAAATTGTTTGATTTTAATAAATTATAGCTATCATGAGTTGTGCCACAACCGTTTGTGCTAGAGTCTTGAAATTAAGACAGTGTATTCCAGGGAATATTTTAGCCCTAACCCTAAGAATCGTAAGATACCTGAGATAGGTGCTGTAGAAAAATGTATTTTACGGCTTCTTGAACAGGATAAGTACCAGAGAAAATTGTTTGATTTTAATAAATTATAGCTATCATGAGTTGTGCCATAACCGTTTGTGCTAGAGTCTTGAAATTAAGACAGCGTATGCCAGGGAAAATTTTAACCCTAACCCTAAGAATCGTAAGATACCTGAGATAGGTGCTGTAGAAAAAGCTATTTTACGGCTTCTTGAACAGGATAAGTACCGGAGAAAATTGTTTGATTTTAATAAATTATAGCTATCATGAGTTGTGCCATAACCGTTTGTGCTAGAGTCTTGAAATTAAGACAGCGTATGCCAGGGAAAATTTTAACCCTAACCCTAAGAATCGTAAGATACCTGAGATAGGTGCTGTAGAAAAAGCTATTTTACGGCTTCTTGAACAGGATAAGTACCGGAGAAAATTGTTTAATTTTAATAAATTATAGCTATCATGAGTTGTGCCCTAACTGTTTGTGCTAGAGTCTTGAAATTAAGACAGTGTATACCAGGGAATATTTTAGCCCTAACCCTAAGAATCGTAAGATACCTGAGATAGGTGCTGTAAAAAAGCTATTTTACGGCTTCTTGAACAGGATAAGTACCGGAGAAAATTGTTTGATAAATTATAGCTATCATGAGTTGGCTTCAAGCAACAACATCCTACCAAATGATATTTAAAACTGTTAATCTTTATTTTCATGAGGCGATCTTTCAAATGATTTAATAACCTTGATGAGCTCCTAATAATAACTACTCCTAATAATAAATAAAATCTGTAATTATTTTAGCTATATTTTATTTTTATAACCGAACCGTGATTGAACAGCCCGCCCAATTTTTTGGGTTTACTATTACTAATGTTCAACTTCGTAACATTGTAATTTTGAACCCAATCCAGGATCAGGACTTCTGGATCAAGTATTGGGAGAAATTTGCCTTCGTGAAAGACTTTTTCATGGAACTAACCCGCATTTGCGCTACGTGGAGAGGAAAACGTGGAAAACCTCGCATGGTTCGATTGACGGCAAGGGGACTCTAACCCGTGATCCGTTTGCCACTGAGAATATTTTACGACAGCACTGTGGTTGGTGCAAACCGGATGAGTAATTCGTATCGACCAGGCATTGCTGGTTTTCGAACCCAGTTCACCTCATTGACAAGCGAACGTGCTATCCCGTAAGCCACCACGGCTCTACTGAGCTTTTTGATGTTCCCATAGAGCCAGAAACACAGTAAGTGTTACTATATTCTGGTAATTTTGATCATACTTTTTTTCTCAGTGCACCATTTCACCCTTAATTTTGCTTTTCAGTGAGCTAATTTTTTCTTTCAATTATCATTGTTATAATTTATTTAGCATGAGCACGTCTTGTATAATTATAAACAAAATAAACTATCGGCTTCAGATACTTATAATAATACTGATTTGATGTAGTCCGCCTATGCTATTATGCTCCCTTTTATCATTGTTTTTATCTAACTAAAGGAATGAGAAATAATTAATTATTGAAGAGGGTGCAATGAACTCCTTTTAGAGCTAAAAACTATAGAGCTAAAAACTATAGAGCTATAATATCATCACTGATCTTATCTTTAAAACATTTGAAAAATAAATTCCTCTATAGCTTTATTTAAAGCAAAGCCTAACACTGAACGAAAGGAAAAAAATCATTCTTTAAAAGATTCTACAGATTGAACTTTTTGAAAGAAATTTCAAAAATTGTTCTTGTGGCCTCTCCCAAGAGCTGCTGCTCACTGCTCTTTTATCTATATTAAATGTGTCGGTCTCTCAGTTTTGTGCACTATTTCATTGTGTTTAGCAATACCGATTGATTGCTAATTTATTTTTTCAATACCGGCTTCCAGTTATTCAATAACGTTTACCCAATATGCCTTATTTAAGCATTTTAAAGATAAATATTGGTAGATTTTCCTTGCTAAGATATTTCTAGTATTTCCTAGTATTCCTCACACAATGCCCTTCGCTATGAGTAGTTAACGACACTCTACTACAAAATACTGCATAAGAAAACCAATATCAGACCCACGGAAACACCTCCGAGCAAATATTCACTTAGAGCAAATAATAGGCAGGAGGAAGAAGAAAAAAAAAAGTAGGGAAAATAAGCTGTTACAAAGGCAGGAAAGCTTGTGACCCAACAAACCTGGTTGATTATCAGTATCTCCCCGTTCTTTGATTGACAGGCAAAATCTTGTGAAGAGGGAGTTGAGGACTAGCGATAAAACGGCATGAAGTGTGGTAAAAACGTCAGGTGTTGCAGAAAAGCACAGTTTAGAAACTGAATCCCTGCCCTGCCACTCCGGTCTCCTTTTGTATGGGTGATTCAATAACTAAGATTTATATTTTGCTTTGTTTTTTTTTATTAAATCTATCCACACTTTCTTTTCCGAAATTTAGAGCTTTTTGTTCGGAAAAATAGACCATTAACTTCATTTAATAATACAATAATGCATAAATACAGGAAATTAGATTAAAAATATGTACAGGAATAATTTATTTCCATTGTTTGAATGAATATATATATATATGGGTACCGACTGTAATATTTGCAGAAATAATTCATGTGATTGAATTTCAAGTAAACCCGGATTATTCTCTAGAAACTTGATATTTTCAAATCACTAATTGTTAAAAACTAAAAGTGCTTTTAAAAATCATTAAAAAAATCATATTTACTCTTAACAAAAGCGAAAAATTAACTCAACAAGAGACACTTAACAAGAGAAAAATAAAAGGAACTCACTTTAACGATGATAGTAGTTAAGTCGATATCTTGATTCAGAAAATGACAAGAGAGAGTCATTTTCACACACCACACGAAGAAAAAAAAATCTGTTAAAATTACAGTATAGTAATGACATTTTTGGTAAAAAGAAAATTAAAAATATCCAATAATATAATAAAATCAAATATAGGTAGAGGAGAGGCGGGCACATGTAAAAAAAAAAAAAAAATTTTATTTTTTCATTTTTCAAAAAATATCATCTATTTCTCACAGTAAAGAAGTCCATATGTTCAAATAGTCTTTTCTTTGTCTTATGGAATTTTTTGAGGTTTTTCAATAAAATATTTCTTTACTTTATGATATTTTAGAAAAATGACTCCAATTGTCCACATGTGCCCCTCATGGGGGCACATGTGAATAAGATTAAAAACACAAAGCAATCATTATATTTAAAAGAAAAAAAATCTAAAAAAAATTTAAATTGTACAACAGTACTGTCAATAAGAAAATAATTTTTCTGCTGTACAATCATTTTTCCGCTGTAGGGTTTCTCGCAACTTCATGTTACTCAGGCGTTGTAATGGACCTTTTTCTTTCTTCTCTGATAGTTTTTCATGCCTTTTTTTTTTTTTTTTTTTTTTTCATTTTACTCTCATTCATTTCTTTTCATTTCATTTTACTTCTTGTAAACATTATATAACACAAAACTGTTGACCAACCATTTAATAAAAAACATTTTTTAAAAAAAAAATTAACAATTAATAAATTAATTATGGAAAATTAAATAATAATTTTAAATTCATACATATTTTTTAAATTTATAATATCATGAGGATAATAATCTTAATACTATGTAGGGGCACATGTGAACTGTTCACGTCTGCCCCAGATGTTTCGTTCACAAGTGTCCCATCATCTTTCTTAAACCTAACTGAAAAATAAAGAATTTTTAATTGACAAAAAAATAATTATTATTGTCATAAACTTACCTGAATGTTCATATAATGGTTTGCAATAGTTAATTTTAGCTTATTAGTTGATTTATACTATGTTTTCACTTGAAAAAGTGAGTAGTTATAATATATACAACACCAGCTGATACAAAGAAATTGTCAGAATAGACAACAAAATGGCTCATTGTTCTGAAAGTTTGGCAGAGAGGTAGGACTAGTACTGCCATCAATTGAAAATTTTTCAAGATTTTTTATTTCAAATCATATTGGCAAAACATACCATGTTCACATGTGCCCCCTCTCTCCTATGTTTTATTACATAACTAATATAATACATTATATTTTTATATTTGTACTCTTGGTTCCTATTAAAACTGCACCAATTACCTTAATGCCAGTAGTTTCTATTACCAAAATTGTTTTAGCATCATTGGGGACAATAATAATATGGCGATTTCTCACGTTTCTCCTAAGCGAGTTAGTGTCATTTCTCTATTATTTTTGTGTTATTATTCTTAAAGTATAGAACATATTTTTCATTTCAGTTAGTATTTATAACTAATATAAATTGTCATTGGCGTCAATAATAGTTTGATGATTTGCTACGCTTCTCTTAATCTGATTAGTGCTATAATATTCACGGTTCTTCTAACGGAATAAATACAATTTCTCTATCAAGAGCCGCGATGGCTCAGGGGATAGAGCGTTCGCCTTCCAATTAGGCGAACCGGGTTCGAATCCCAGTCGATACGAATTCCGCATCCGGCTTGCACTGACCACAGTGCTGACGTGAAATATCCTCAGTGGTAGACGGATCATGGGTTAGAGTCCCCTTGCCGTCAGGCTAACCGTGGGAGGTTCTCGTGGTCTTCCTCTCCATGTAACGCAAATGCGGGTTAGCTCCATCAAAAAGTCCTCCACGAAGGCAAATTTCTCCCAATACTCGATCCAGGAGTTCCCTTGTCTTCTGGATTGGGTTCAAAATTACAAGGCTACGGAGTTGAACATTAGTAGCCGTAAACCCATTAAGTTGGGTCGGCTGTTCAACGACGGTTATAAAAATATAAAATATAAAATTTCTCTATCAAGGGCTGGGATAGCCTGGTCGGTAGGGCGCTGGGCCCATGTACAAGAGGTCGTGGGTTCGATCCTCGCCGGCCGTAGACTCCCCGTGTAGTAAATGTTGACTGATGCACGTTAAATCTGTCGAGTCTCAAACTCCTCCATGTTCCCATAACAAATCAATGCCACTGGGGGTACTGATCCAGGAGTTTCCTCGTCTTCTGGATTGGCTCAAAATTACAAGGCTACGGAGTTGAGCAATAGTAGTCGTAAACCCATGAAATTGGGTCGGCTGTTCAACGACGGTTATAAAATAAAATAAAATTTCTCTATCAAGGCCGGGATAGCCTGGTCGGTAGGGCGCTGGGCCCATATCCAAAAGGTCGTGGGTTCGATCCTCGCCGGCCGAAGACTCCCCGTGTAGTAAATGGTGACTGATGCACGTTAAATCTGTCGAGTCTCAAAGTCCTCCATGTTCCCATAACAAATCAATACCTCTGGGGGTACTGATCCAGGAGTTTCCTTGTCTTCTGGATTGGTTCAAAATTACAAGGCTACGGAGTTGAACATTAGTAGTCGTAAACCCATGAAATTGGGTCGGCTGTTCAACGACGGTTATAAAATAAAATAAAATTTCTCTATCAGAGCCGCGATGGCTTAGGGGATAGAGCGTTCGCCTTCCAATGAGGCGAACCGGGTTCGAATCCCAGTCGATACGAATTCCGCATCCGGCTTGCACTGACCACAGTGCTGACGTGAAATATCCTCAGTGGTAGACGGATCATGGGTTAGAGTCCCCTTGCCGTCAGGCTAACCGTGGGAGGTTCTCGTGGTCTTCCTCTCCATGTAACGCAAATGCGGGTTAGCTCCATCAAAAAGTCCTCCACGAAGGCAAATTTATCCCAATACTCGATCCAGGAGTTCCCTTGTCTTCTGGATTGGGTTCAAAATTACAAGGCTACGGAGTTGAACATTAAGAGCCTTTAACCCATTAAGTTGGGTCGGCTGTTCAACGACGGTTATAAAATAAAATTTCTCTATCAAGGGGCCGAGATAGCCTGGTCGGTAGGGCGCTGGGCCCATGTCCAAGAGGTCGTGAGTTCGATCCTCGCCGACCGAAAACTTCCCGTGTAGTAAATGGTGACTGATGCAGGTTAAATCTGTCGAGTCTCAAAGTCCTCCATGTTCCCATAACAAATCGATACCTCTGGGGGTACTGATCCAGGAGTTTCCTTGTCTTCTGGATTGGTTCAAAATTACAAGGCTACGGAGTTGAACATTAGTAGTCGTAAACCCATGAAATTGGGTCGGCTGTTCAACGACGGTTATAAAATAAAATTTCTCTATCAATTTTGCTTTTTAGAAAATTGCTAATTTTTTAGTTAATGTTTTTCCTAATAACCAATTTAATCAAGCATCATTGGCATCAATTAGAGTTAAGTGATTTTTTTACATTTCCCTTATACAATTTAGTACTATTTATCCATTAATTTTGCTTTTAAATACGTAACTTATTATTTTTATCAATCATTGTTGGTTTTAAATTACTAGGTTCATAGATTCAGGCTTTAAAAGCATAACTGTTAACAAAACAAGCACTTAGTTTCAAATAACTTTAGAAATACCACTTCGTTGATGAAATCCGCCAATTCCATCATATTCAAGCTGATCGTTAAATTTATCTGGTATAACTAATAAAAAATAATAAATATTTTAGATAGTGAAAAAACTCTTTTTTTTAACGAGAGCTATAAGCTAGTAGATATCACTGATGTAATTTTTAAAATATTTAAAAGAAAGAAAATCGCCTGCAGAAGTCTCAATTTTATCAATGGCGAGTTTAAGTACTAAAATAACTAAAGTTTTAATAGGAGTTTAAGTACTAAAATAGTCATGATTAGTAATAAAAAAATTAAAAATTAGCATTTCTTAACATTCTAATTTAATCATTTTTGAACAAATCATTAAGATCTGTCAAACGAGTGGATGTTGAAAACTGCCTAGACTCATTGCATGACTATTGGTTGTGAAGTATGATTTTACTTTTAAAAAAAAATTTAAAAAAAAAAAAAAAAATCATTGTTTTCTCACTTAATTCTTTTTTATCGTAACTCTTGGCTTTATTATTTAATAAATTGGCTTACGTATTATTTAATTTTCAAATACTATTTACCAAATTTTATAAAACTTATAACACAAATTTATCTATTAACAAAATTTTTGAAAACTCAGTTAATTTAGAATTATACATAATTATAATAAACATAATAATAACATCATTACTTATAATAATTAATCCTGCGATTTTGCTGTTTAATAGATTTTAAGAAGAATAGAATATTTGACAGTAATATCAAGGAGGTAGTATTTCGAATGAGAAACCCTCAGAAATTATACTACCATCTTTTTTATAAATGCATTCTTCGCAATGTTTCACCTTAATATCACAAGGATACAGGAATAATGATACGCAATAATATGATTCAACTTACTAACTTACTCAAATATTTAAAAAAAAATCACTAACTGTTTAGGATAATGCTGCAATATATATTTGTGTTCAGTTTTATGCATGTATTATAAGATTACCATTTATGTATAATGTTAATAAACTTTCGCAAACTATCAATCTAATGCAGTAGTATTTAAGGTAGTTTTTGTTCTTTAAAGTGATAATTTTTTGAAAACAGAAATCTTTTTTTTAAAACAAAAATCCTGCCATTTTTATAAAAGAATACATGTTAAGGGATATACTTATATAAAACTTATATAAACTTATATACTTGTATAAACACAATATATTCATGTAACAAATTTATATTAATAAGTAAAAACAAACTTTTAAACTTTTGACTGCATCGGATAAAAATCGAAAAAACTTTTCCAATTTCAGCAACTTATTTAAGAGATGCACTATATTTAGTTTCACAGAATTTCTTCATTCCTTTTTTTAAACTATTTTTAATATTCGAAGGAACTAGAATAAAGTATACGGTATATTATAGATATTTTACTTTTGAGTTATCTTCATTTTTGAGTCATCTTCATTAAGCAATTTTATGACTTAAGACAGCGTTTCTCAACCTTTCAATATTCGCGGCCCAGATTTCAACCATAATTTTCATCACGCCCCCAACTTACAGTAAAATGTATACAACAATAATGTATATTGAGTATTTTGATTTCTGTCTTTAAATTATTTTTAACTAACTGCCAAAACAAAAGTAAAGTAAAAGCCAGCAGCAATTGAGATGGTAGAAACTATGTTTGGAGTAAATTTTTCAAAACAATTACAGTCCATACCTCTTTCAAATGATACTGTTGCTTGTCGAATTGGTGATACAGCTGAAAATGTAGTGTCAGATTTTCTCGATGTTGCGTGACAAAATGTTTTCAATACAGTTTGATGAAGCATCAGATATTAATAAAGATGCTAAGTTAATTTATTTGCCTATGTTTGATTTTGTGATAATATGTCAGTAGTAGAACTACTTTTCTGAAAATCAATAGAACTCAAAACAATAGCGCTAGCTTTATTTGCTATTTTTAATGATGTTATGAATGAGGCAAACATAGAATGCAAAAAATGCATCGGAATATGAACCTATGGTGCTCGTTCAATATACGGAAGGTTCGAAAGTATACAAGCACTTGTAAAACAAAAATCGCCTCAATGCGTCTGGACACATTGCATGATCCACAAAGAAGCTTTGGCTTCGAAAGAAATGCGTCTTGGTTTAAATATTGTGTTAACTACGGTTGTAACCGTTGCAAATTATATAAAAATGAGAACCCTGAGATCGAGAATCTTTTCCGCTCTTTGTAATGACATGGGTTCAGTACATTCCGAGTTACTATTTAAATGCGAGGCAAGATGTTTATCGCGTGAGAAATTTTTGCAGCGTGCTTATGAATTAAGAGAAGAAATCGCCATTTTCCTAGAAGAAGATAACAGACCGGAAACCGAGAATTTTCACTATTGTTCATTTGTGATGAAATTGAGCTACTTGGTCGTCATATTCGAGAAATTAAATAACTTGAATCTTCAACTCCAAGGAGCAAATACACATATGTTGGATACGAGTGATAAAGTAAATGCTTTTTGTAAAACATTAGAAATGTGGACCAGAAATGTAAAGCAAAAAACTTAACAATGTTTGCAAATGTGGATAATTGTGCTAAAACTTATAATGCTGAAGAAGAACATGTAAAAGTTGTTTTTGTAACCATTGAAAATCATCTAGCCATGCTGGCAAGGAATTATTTTCCTGCTGACCACAAACTGATAGTAAGTTACGAGTGGATTAGGGACCCTTTTCATAAGACTCCCGAAGGACTCTCAATTGATGAGGAAGAAAAATTCATAGCTTTCATGACAAGTGGCGAAACCAAAATACAATTTAGTAATAAATCACTATTTGAATTTTTAGCAGGAGGATGATTTTTCTGCACTAAAAACAAGGGCATTTCGCATTCTATTACCATTTTCAACATCCTACCTTTGTGAAACTGGATTTTATGCTGTGGCTTCTTTGAAGACAAAATATGGATGGTGTTTTCAGTAGAAATGTAAACAATAACAATCTCGAGCTGTATGCCTGCTCTAGTTCCGGTTAGAAAGTTTTCAGCTTTTTATTACATGTTATTCTGCGAGGCGATATTTTCAAACGGATAATTTTGTTTTCAATAAAAGAAATAAATTAGATAATTTCTGAGCTCAAATCTGCCGTATTTTATAAGATATTAATGTTATTACGTAATTCTGTTGAGTTTGAAGTGAAAATTTGTTTTAGTTATTTAGATATATATTGTTAAAAAAGGTGAAATGGTTGCTAGATTTTGAATAACTCGCTTTTTTGGCAGTCTTGATTTGGCCTCTTTCCATTTGTTTAATACTGTTTGTTCGTGTTGCAAGCTGTGCACCATCTGTTAGTGTTAGAATATTATTCGAAGAGCAAGATTAATTTTAGTAATAAGTATTCAAATACTACGTTTGCAGGAATTTTAAAACACAATGATCACGTTGGGAGCCAAATGGCTTTAAAATACACCGGAAACAGTAACCCAGAAGTATAAGCAGCATGCAGCTTGCAACGCTCCCTAGTGTCGAAAACACCATCCATAGATCACGGCTAAATATAAAAACAGAACTGAGAGTGGCTATTTCTAATATTACCCCTCACCTCAAAAAACTTTGCTCTGCAAGACAAGCCCAAGGAAGTCACTAAAAATTATTAATTTTTTTTTTTAATTTAGTATGTTTTGATTAAGTAAGGTGGGTAAGTCAAAGGTGGCTAGTGCTCCTAACGTTTCCCACTCCCCAAAGTAAAATAATTAAATTTATTTTGAATCATAAGATGTTCCTGCTGCATTGTAAATCTTGTATCTGAGGTGCACGAGGCTGAATTGGAAGATATTTCCTTGAATGGCTTCCATTGTATGAAGCGATTTAATTTTTTGCAGTTGTCGTATTAATTTCCGGGTGAGAAGATATTGTAATTTTGTGTTTAAACTCTTAGAGCTTTGAGTTATGATATGTTTTCTAAGAGTTTATTTCTTTTTCTTTAACCACATTACTTTAATTCGAGTTAATCTATCAGATTAATAGTTTTAAGTCGTGCAAATGGTGAGAGAGACCATATGCATGTTCCCAAGGTGGCCCGACAACGGTGCCACCTTGCGGACACATGGGCCACCTTCGGAAACAAACGCGAAATCCATAAAAGAGTTAATTATAAATCATTACGTAGCATATTATTTCTCAAAAAGGAATGATTGAATTGAATGTCAATGGATTTATTTCTTTTTACGCAAATGTGGAACTTAGGTACTTTTAAAATTTTTATAATATTTTGACGTTCTCTGCACTTTAGTAGAGTTTGCGATATTTTGTTTCAAATTTTTTGTATTGTTTGCATTTTAAAGTATTTTTTCAGGTATTTTTTTTTATTTTTGTGATAGTTATGAGTGTTTTTGTAGTCGATTCTGGTATTTTCTTGTAAATTTGGGTATTTTTTACACTAGTTATGGGCTAGGTTAGTTAACTCTAGTATGGTTATTTAACTCTTGTTAGTTAATCCTTTTGAAAACATTAACTCAGTAATTCTTGATTAATTCTAATGAGTTAATTCAAAAGAATCGCTAGTGACTTCACACAAGAACTATCAGTGTAAAATCAATAAAAAAATTATACACTCTAAAAACAAATATCTTTTTTAAAGTCGGGAAACTTGTTCCTACCAGCAAGACGCTTAAAGTGCATTTTTAAAAGACGTTTGCCAGTCCAAATGTTTTTTTCAAAAGATAATTTGAGTAAGTTAAAAAGTGATTTCAATATATGGCTCACCTTTGGAAAATGTGGGAAACCTTAGGCGCAGAAGCTACAATTTTAAAATTGTACCATAAAATAAAGGAAATTTTGTTTTACAATTAAAAGTATACGTGGTATATATTAGAGATAGGTGTAAGATGTTACAGAAAAAAATTCAGTCGCACAGACTTATTTAGAAAATTAGGAAAAATCCTCAAAGCAATGCCACTCTTGGCTCCTCACCTTATGTTTTGATTTATTGTTTCACTTTTATAAGTTATTAATTATGTCGAAATGTATTTTGTTTTCTATGGGTATGTGCGCTTTCCTTTCATGCAGTTAGTAAATCTTTTTAAATAATATTTTCTCTTGAATATTCTCGCGCCACCCCTCTAGTGTGATCGCGCCCCCCTAGGGGGCGCGCCCTACAGGTTGAGAATCGCTGACTTAGGAAATAATTTGTTTACAGTAGATAAATGTTTGAACCTCTTTGTAATTTATTAAGAAAAATCGTGAAGGCAAAAAAAAAAATCTTGCTGCAATTCATGTAAAAGTTTTTTTTTTTTTCTCCTGGATTTCCTCATTTTAGTTCAAAAACTTTCTCATTGATTACGCTGTCGTTTTTTCCCCGATGTGTTTTGCAGTATGCATATTTCGTCCTTCTGTTACGACTAATGATTATGGCTGATGTTATGATATTCATCCATTGAAAGCTGCTGCAATTGTTTTGCTTTGATATACTATTTGCAGTGCCATCGGTGGATAATTCTTTTTAAATGAAAACAGAAACTCAAGGAGAAAAATTTAAGCCCAGTTTTACCGATTGAATTGTTGCTTTTTTCAACCTTAATAGTTTTCTATTATTACTTTCTGAAAACTATTTTTTATATAAATTTAAGTAATAAAATAAGTATTGAATGAAATGTAAACAACAAAAAGTTCTTTATTTTACACAAAGTTTAATTTTATTGAGTATATTTAGTAAGTACAAAATAAACTGAGATTAGTGAAAACAAATACTGCATGATTCAGTTTTATCCTTACGCAAATTGGCGAAGTAAAAATAACCTTATTTTACCTTTAAATCGCTGTTGTTAAAAAAGCTAACCATTACTATTAAAATTCATAAACCTAATTGATTTTAATTGTTTTACTTAATTAATAACACGTCGTTATCATCTTCAAAACTTAACAAACCACAACCTCAATTTTTCTTTGCGTTTATTCTACCAATCAGAGTAATTGCCGTTTAATTTTATTTCTGTTACTTGAAGGATGTCACTCAAATAACTTGTATCATGTCATAAAAATGACTTACTTTACTTTAACTCTAAACAAAATCCCTTTCTAGGGGGAAAAGAGGAGGAGAGATTGCAACTTGGTGTAATGTCAATTTTTCAGGCTCTCTAACAAGAGAATCGGAGTGAAATAAAAACTGTTTCTGTAACTTTTTGGATTGTATTTTTTATCTCAGAATATCGAACATTTGACCTTTTTACAACTAACCTCTACCCTCTAAAGTACATCCATGGGACATCCATAATTATAATTTTTTCTGCGTGTTTTTCAGAAAGGGATAAGAAAATGCATTGTGACAGCAAAATCGCCGTGCATATCCGGCGGGATAGCTGTAATTTTCACGTCACATTTCTGGGGAAGGGGTCACATCGATACTGTTAGATGCCACTCTGTGAGCGATTTTTTTCCCCTCTTTTTTTTATTAGAAATCTACTAAACCAGGGGCAAAAATAATTTAATTGCTGCTCATGAAAATTACTTATATTTAAGCAGATCAGAAAAAAAAATATTTTTTTCAAAGGATAAAATGGTTCTCAAAAAAAAAAAAAAAAAAGAAATCAACATGCACCTTTTTTTTTTTTAATCAGCTTTATGGAAGTTTTCGCTATTGTGTGTGAATGACATAAAATGAGTATTTTTTATAAATCTAATTTATTAATTCTTTTTTTTTTCCTGTAGTTAATTTTTATTGTATTTAATGCTGCTAGAAAATCTTTTCAGATAAGTATTTTCGGCTAAATTATTTAGTATTAAAAAATATTCATCCGTCTTTAAATGTTTGAAATGAAAACCGTCTTTAAAAATTAAAACATTTAATCTGAATTTTTGACATTTTATTGAATGCTTCTTGACTTTACTGGTTATAGATTCCCTCTCTAAGAAAAAAATAATTTTCTTTTTAGTGAATTTTTTTAATTGATAATTGTTGAGTTTAACTTGTTTAATTTGTGAGTGCAATTTGAACTATTTAATAATGACTGACAGGTATATTTTAGTATTTATCTAACTTACTAGAAGGGCATTACAGATTGTTACGCATAATTCCCTTATTGAAAAACTTGCATAGTACGAAGAAAAAAATTAAGAAAATGCAAAAAAGTATAAAAATAAATTCAGTAAAAATGAAGTTAGTACTTCGGAATTGAAAAATTTTAGGTTTGGAGAGATGAGCAACATGGTTCAACACAAGTAGCTAAAAAGCGGACAGTCCTGGAAATTTTCAAAATTTCCACGTAAAAACAGTTGTTTATCTAGGAGTTTGAAGACACAATAACTACAGAATTGAAAGATTTCACCCTGAAAGACCTATACAACTGACACTCTTACGACAGAATTTCTAAGCCTATCTCCATTAAATTTGTTCACTTACAGTTTCATTAAAACGCCAAACTCTACTGTTTACATTATCAAACAACACTATTATTATAATAGAGCTCTAAACTGATAAATACTCTGAGTAAATTAATAAGCATAATTTAAACAAAGAAAAATATGCACATTCTCTTTGATTATATAAGCGGTTGACTTTCAACTCTTTTTTTTACCAGCTTATATGTTTACCAGTTTATTTTTTTTCCTGCTTATATGTTTTATGCTTATACGTTTTACAACATTTTTCTTATATTTGTTTCAAGCTACTTATTGCCAAAGAGAGAAAAGATATTTTTCCGGGTTTTTTTTGTCAACTTGCATACCAATAAATAATTTATGGAATATAAAATTAAATTATAAATTGTGATTACATTCAGATTATATACCAAATACTATTTTCCTCTTCTTTCGCCATTTATAATATTGTTTTGAATAAAAAAATAAATGAAAACATGCTGTGCAAGCTTTAAAGACTCAACTTTAGTTTGTAAAAAAAAATTAAATGCTGACGTATGATGTCAACGTATTTTCAAACATAAAAATAACGTTACACTTTCAAAAAAAATCCATCAAACAGAACCTAAAGCAAAGGGGAAGAAGAAGAAAAAGAACGAAACTTAGAAAGAAAAGACGACTATTCTTAAATACATCACAAAGCTTCAACAGGGAGAAAGATAGAAAATGCAACGTGGTTGCAAATCCCTTATTCCTGCTCTACCCGAATACATGAAGATCCCTGATTACAGTAATGGATTTAGGCTAGACAAGACACAACAAAGCTTGGCACGTGCTTTCAATAAAGTCTAGGGCTCATATTTAAGGCACGTACAGATTTTCTGTTACTTCTTTTTTTTTTCCCTGTATGATTTCGGCTGAGGGATTTCCTACAGTTTTTTACTTTTGGCCTTCACCAATGCGTGAGGAGACTGAAAAGGAAATATAAACAGGCTGTTTTGAGCTTTTCTCTTTTGGGGGCAATGTAAGATAATACTTGCCGCCTCTTCTATGATTCTTTCTTGATATCTTTCTTTTAAAACAAGATTTTAAATACTTTTTGTCTGAATTTTAGAAATTTTAAATTTTATCTAATCAGCAAGTCTGTTCCACGTAGATCCTGAATCACCACTCTTAATGTACTACACGTATATTTGGAATCCTTTTCAAAAACTGAAGTTAGGAAATATCCTCAATAGGTATGAGAATTAATATTAAATCGAGAAAAAAAAAAACTTTTAAAATCTGCCGAATGATTATCAAGATCAATTGTATAGTAGATGAAAAATGAAAAGCATCTAAACCGGTTTACGAAAATGCTAGATCTCATCAAACGGATATTTTATCTTAATTATTTATTTACTTTGTTTCTTTGTTGAGTTGTTTTTATTTCTATATAAGCTATAAGCTAACATCTACCAACCTTTAAAATTATAAAATACGTGGAAATACTGGAATAGGCTAAACTTAACCCACAGCTTAACAATTACACATCAGGACTGTTCCAACCAGTGATCGCGGAAGTATCTAACAAGGGAGGGGTGCTCTCTCTATACAAAAAATAAAACAGTGAAACAGAATAATATATATATATATATTGTATATATATATATATTGTATATATATATATATATTGTATATATATATATATATATATATATTATATATATATATATATTATATATATATATATATAGATTATATATATATATATATATATATATATATATATATATATATATATATATATTATATATATACATATTATATATATATATATATTATATATATATATATAGATTATATATATATATATATATATATATATATATATATATATATATATATATATATATATATATATATATATATATATATATATATATATATATTCTGCGGGGGGATGAGTAAAGCAGGATTTTGAAGAAGTTTTCACCATGGAAATGTTAAAATTCACTAGAAATAATTAAAAAAAATTCTAGAATTCAGACAAAAATATTATAAATTTTTCTATTGTAAATTTAATTACAGAATATTAAGTGAAAAGCAGTAATCTTAAAATGAGCTGTGCTCCTTTATTTATAAAATGTGATGAAGCTTCAGCCCTCTCTGCCACCCCCGGTTCCTTGGTCTCTGGTC
Organism: Parasteatoda lunata; assembly: GCA_949128135.1. Taxonomy (NCBI): domain Eukaryota; kingdom Metazoa; phylum Arthropoda; class Arachnida; order Araneae; family Theridiidae; genus Parasteatoda; species Parasteatoda lunata. Next base: position 56,067,701 of record OX421974.1, on the reverse strand, counting down.
CTAACAATGTAAAGTACCGAGTTCGAATACCACCGCAACCCTGGAAGAATCCAACTATTTACATTTATTTATTTATTGTTGCACATACATATACAAACTTGAGTGTTCATTACAAAGTTCTTGTCAAATTAAAATACAGACAACACAAGATAGAGAAAGACATCACAAATATAAAGCTAAGTATTCAGTAAGATTCAAACACACCACATCCATGGTACTGTAGATACATCCTTGTAATATCTTTCTTTAAATTGTACTATGCGTTCTTCAATTTGTCCAAGACTCATAATAAATCATAATTTTTTATGTATGGCAAAATTAGTGGTTACCTCCGGCAAATAAATGTTACAAATGCCATTTAAAAATTTTCTGCCAGATCGCCACTTTTTCTGTCGAAAATGCAGTCAATGTGCATTCTATTACTTTTTTTTCAAAACTAAATATGGAATTATTAAGAATATTTTATAATATTCTGTAAAATACTTTGATTCAAGCTTGTTTCTTGAAAATATTCTTAATTTTAAAAATAAATCTTGTAATATTTAATATATTTTAAAAAATGCTTAGAAAAAGAAATGCCTTACATTTTTAATACAGTTTTTATTTAATTACTAATACATTCCATTTTTTTAAAATGACCATCCGTTCTCAAAAAGTTGCTACTACAACTGGCCACTGATCAGTTGTAATTTTTTTTTCATTTTTCCCAATATTTTTTAATTAGTAAACGAGCCTAAATGTGTGTGTGTAACAAAAAAAATAAATTGGAATAATAATGTTTTTTTTTAATCATATGTTTTACACTTACCTAACAGGCCAAACTCTCTCGCTTTTTTGCCAAATGCTATGCTAAATGAAGGTAGTTGTCACTGTAATTCTGGATGTGTAACAAAATATAAATAAATTTGCTTTCGATACATATACAGACTCGCGTGCTAAATACAAAGAATTACTACAATCTTGTAAAAATTGAAAAACAGCATAAAAATGAGTGAGACTGCACAACGATATTGAACCTGCAACCTTTATGCTTCAGAGCTTCTGGTGGAAAGACAATATACCCTTCTGTATAGGAAGCTTCAGTAATGTACAATTGTTTTACTTGCAATAAATGCTAGTGACCAATCAGAACCCAATACATTCACGGTTTGCTCAGAACCGTGAATGTATTGTGATCAAATCCCACTTTTAACACTGGAAGTATATTCTTGCTGTTTTTCTTAAACGTGTGCTTTCTGTTTTTCATATTCAAAAGACTTTTTAAGCTGGAATTATAAAAGTGAAAAAAGAATTTAAAAATTTAAGAGAATAAATTAATTCCTCTACCCCATAAAAGATGCATACAATAAGCACCATAGCTTGATTTATCCAAGTATTTTATTTTTAAAATACTTGAAAGCCTCATATAGGCCCATTTTTCCTTCGATCGGGAAATATATTAGAATAATAAATAATTTACCGTCACTTTACTAATGTCTGCTATTTAAACAAACCGCAACTTTAAATAAACCATAGAAATGTAAACAATATATAATTAATTTGTTTGATAAAACGCCTTGACATAAGTAAAAATTACCAAATATTGGTAAAATATCTTACAGTTATGATGAAATTTTCGGTAATTAATTTTATCATGATGTTTTAGAGCATGGGGAAAAAATTTTTTATATATTAAGTTAAATTTACTTTTCAGTTATGAAAATTCACTCAATGTGTGATATTGAGAACTATGACTTTTAACTATAACTATAACTTATGGTAAATCATTACCATAAGTACTGCAAAATTAACAAATGAAAGATTTAAAGACTGTATATTTTGGTTTTATTAACCAAATCATGTTTGTTTGTTTTTTTACCAGAAATGTTATTACTATACTAGTACGGTAATTTTATCAGAATTTTTTTTCTACTACGTTTTTTTTTTTTTTTTTTTTTTTTTTTTTTTTTTTTTTTTTTCCCTCATATATTTGGAATCCTTTTCCAAATCTCAAATTAAGAAATACTCACATTAAGTTTAAGAAGTAATATTTTATAGAATAAATAAAAATTTATAAAAATCTGACTAATGTTACCAAAATCATTCACGATAAAATCAAAATTTGAAGTATCAAAACCAGTTTGACAAAACTGAAGAGTCTTATCGAAGCAGCCTTGATGCTTTTAAATCAAAACACGATCGAAATTTGTATTGTCATCGAGCAGAAAGCTTCAACTGAAATTTGAGCCCTCTAGTTAATCGCTAAGTAATCAAAATCTTGACTAAAAATACATTTTGCGTGTAGAGATCAGAAAACTATAAAATCTTATGATGACACCCAGCTCACAGTTTCAGATTAAAATTTCTCGAGCTGGTCAAAAATGGTCAGAAATATGGTTTGAAATAAATTCCCTAGGAAAATAATGTTGGAATAACGATTGAAATTTGCATTGTGAACGTGTACGAGCTTTTCGCGAAGATTTAAATGCTCTATATAGTCGAAATGGTTGTAATTATTGAAGTGAAACTTCTAATGCGACTTCACAGAAAATCACGTGGTAGGATCCAGTTTTCCCTCATTCATTTCCATATTGTTTTGGTTCTCACTAGCATAAAATTAATAAAAGTCATAAAAGTTATTCTATAAATATTTTTGCATCCGTAATTTAAAATGTTATTTTCCTGTACCGCTATTATTACGCTTTTAATTCAAAAGTTTAAAACTAAGATAATTGTTTTTTTATTATTTTTTTATTATTATTATTGTAATATAATTCTGCGCTACATTTTAAAATAAAGTTATGTAGATAGATGGTTGTAAGCAATGTTAATAAAGTTTGTCTTACAGAAACAATATGATTTCACTAAAAATCAATTTCTACCCCTTCCTATTTTCATTTCCACATTACCAAGTTTATTATTATTATTGTAATGTAATTCTGCGCTACATTTTAAAATAAAGTTATGTAGATAGGTAGTTGTAAGCAATGTTAATAAAGTTTGTCTTAAAGAAACAATATGATTTCACTAAAAATCGATTTCTACCCCTTCCTATTTTCATTTCCACATTACGAAGTTTCACTTCTTCCGCGCGGAGGGACTCCACACACTATTTTTTTGTTGTAAAATTCCACCCTAAAGCTCACAAAAGTCAATTAATATAAACGTTTTAAAAAATTACTGACATATCCAATCATTTATGAAGCATTCCTAATTCAAGTGTGCACAGCATTTTCTTTCCCAACAATCAATAAATAAAAATAACTCAAATTTAAAAATAACAGAATATTTGTGAACAAAAATATATGCTTACAAGCACAACATATTTTGTACCCAAAAATATTTACTTTGGAAGCCTTTTTTCATGATCCCTGCAAGACTAATAAAGTTACTGAACCAAATCTAATTTGAGTTTTCGTAAACAACTACTATCAACCATCATTTTTTTTCTTCCCCAAACCAATTCAAACAAAATATTCCCAAACAAAGTACAGAATTTCTATCCTATTCAAAATTCCATTAAAATAACGAGATTCAAATAACACTTTTCCCTAAATCGCTTCCCCTAGTAACAACCCTAATAAATTAATTTACACTCTACAGTGAAGAGAAATTCTATTCAAGCCGTAACAACGTGTCCTCCTTTTCACATTTGTGCATTCAGACTCACTGACTTGTTTAACCTATAGTCTGTTTTAAACTTTATCCAAACAAGCTGATATCGCAGATTCCTTTACCCGTTTTAACCCTATCGAGGGCTTTTCAGTGTTTACCCCTTTACCCGAGGACAAAGACAGTCCAACAAAGTAAAGGGTTCTTTTACTTTTATTTACATATATTCTTTTGTGCAAAGCCGCCTTAGTGGAGAAATAATCAAATTGGAAGCTCTTTTCGATGTAAAATTTCTCTTTCTGGCTTGAGTAGAAGGGTTGGGGTTATGTGGGAAAGTGAAATGTTAGAAAGAGTTGATATCATAACTAGGTAGACAATTTTCGAAAGAGTTTCTTTTTCCTTTTCTTTTTTTTTTTTTCATTCTTTTTTATTTTATTTGGTTTATCCTTTTTTTATTATTTCAATAATGTTTAACCTGCTTCACATCAGAATTTTTTTAGATCGAAGTTTTACAAAATTGAAAGTAATTACGATATTTTTGAAGAAATATTATGAGTAGAAAAAAATGGCATCGGAAATTTTTATTATGAAATTTTTTTTTTTTTTTCATACCGTGCCGTTTTCTTTAAATTTATTCTTTCTCGACGTGATGATAAAAATTTAAATTTGGATAATTTTATAAACTGAGGGGGAAAGTATAGGTAAAGCAACCAGAATGTGTAAAATTTACCATGTTCCTGGCTCCATGGGAACACCAAGAAGATTTGTAATTTTAACCGAAGCGATTTGGTAATGATTGTGGTAAAATAAACTATAAAATATGGTTTTATAAAATGTGATAAAATTTAGTAAATGCTGTAAAATTTGGTAATTTTATCATAATACTTTTGAGCATGGCATAAAAACAGACTTATATATAAAAATAGGTTTAGAGCGTGGCAATTTTTTTTCTCCGTGTAATGCATTAAGATATGAACATTATTTTTAAAGGATATTTTATTTCATTATGGTAAAAACATGTATAACTTACCTAGCTGTTTTATTTTTATGAAGAAAGCGCTTTAAAGTTTAAAAATTTTGTGACTTTTCTGCTTTTACAAAAGGAAACTAAAACTGAATTATACTATATAAAAATGCCAGTTAAAAATGTCAAAATATCTAAATTTCAATTCTAATTTTCCACCTTTTTTTTACTACAATGCATCTTTAAAAGTGTGAATATTTTAACTCTTCAATGATCAATTTTAACAAAACATCACAAGTTACGTCAACTCTTTTTTATTACGGAAAATTCATACCAATTATGTTAACAACTGATTATGCCGACAAATGCGTTTGAAAATGTCTAGTTTATTACATTAAGCTCAAAAATTAAGTGCATTAATTTAACATAAGATGGCATCGAAGAATTAGTCATTTTTATATTTTACTTAAAATCCGCTTAAGAAAAGTAAAAATATCAGACTTTGTGCACTCTATTTTCTCATTAATTTCACCTTTTAATGCCAGTTATAATGAATGCTTAAAGTGAAAACTGCACAACTTTATTGAAGTAATCTCATTTACGGATTTCATACTCCAAATTATTGAGTATAATGTAAAGAAAATTAGGACTGGTATTAAGCTTGATTTTCTGCTATATTATTTGTAAAATAAGTTTATGACTATTAGAATATTTATCAAATGAAAACAAATTTAATTAAATTAATAAAAATTTTCAAAAATTTATTAAATAATTCCGTGAGATATAGAGTGGACGTTTAAATCAAAAATACGAAATTTTTATTTGATTGTACTAAGATCACACAAGCTTATGGGAAAAAAATCATTTGAAAATTGCAGCTTAACTGGGGATATTTACTTGCTGATTATTATAAAAATTCTTTGCAAAGTTGTTTTTATCTTAATTTTTTTCTCATAAATATAATATTTATACGTATTTTAATGAAGTTAAATGATATTGAAATCGTATAAACTAATTGCATACTTAGGATGAAATTTTTATTTTGTCACCTGAAATTTCTTTGGAAAACAGACTTTAATTATATTTATTTAAAAAATTAAATGAAAGTATTGAGTTATCTAAATGAAAAAAAAATCGTTATTAGAGAATTGGAGAAAAAAATTCGAGTTATTTAATGAAGAAAAAAGGATTATCTGGTAATTTTTTTAAGTAATTTTTTAGGATATTCACAAAGATAAAAGAACCATTTTCAATGAGAACTGCTCAATAATATGCAGATGTTTATAATTTAAAAAAATTATATCCTGTTAAAAAATAAAGTTTGAAAACAGTTTGTTGCGTGTTTAAAAAGTAACGTATGCTTTTTAATAAAGAAAAAAGGAATTCCATTCCAAAAGTTCAGTTTCCTTTTAAAAAGAACTTTCGATAAACTAACCCAAATAACTTTTATTCATTTTTGAGTATAATATACATATAAAGAGACTTCAATCAGAGTTTCTCTTTAGCATTCTGAATGTTTTCTACATTTATACAAATGTCCAACCGATATAAAGTTTCATAATAAATCAATAAACAATTTAACAAGCTAAATTAAATTACTCTTACACAATTCAGCATACAGAAACAAATTAAAATTAGACAATAAACTTCCAAGGGGTCAACAACGCACAGTTTTTTTCCTCCGCGTTTAACCTATGTGTTTAAATCAATGCGCAAATTTCTAATAAAAAAAGACAATTTTAATGCTCCCAAAAACTTATAAAAATCCAAAGCATCATAAAATTCATCAATTGAAACTCATTTTTCGAGAAAGTACCTAAAAAAAGAGGATGAAAACCTGATCTTTTAACGTACATCCACGCAGAGAATCCTCAAGAGATGCAGCGGTTTACGTCCCGCCGGATCAGGATGAAAGGGATAGCGGTGCTCTGTACTAGACAACTGTCCCTGAAGGGTCCTCCAGAGGATATCCACTGGATCTGCAGAGAGAAAGAGTCCAAAGTTACAGTGCCGATTGATGCGAATTTCGTGTACTCACGATCCCCCGACGACGTAAGCATCCTCTCTTGCTCCACACCATCGTTTCTTCCTTCTACTCCCTCCGGCTAAAAATCTAAACCGTAAAAGCAACACCACACCCGACCCCTTTTCTATACCGATCTCGATCAAATATCTTTTGCCTCTCGATGCAACACTGGGCCGTCCCGTGAGAATTCCAGATGCTTTAAGTATAGGATACTTGATCAAATCTGTTAAATTCAAAGAAGAATGTGAGATTGTCCCAGGTCCAGTTTATCTCGTGATTTGTAAGAAGTTTGCGAACATTGGCGAAGGGTCACTGATTCTTGACATTGTAAATAAATGTGATTTTCGTATTTGTATACAATTTATTTCTTTAGCGGAAGTAGATCGTTCTTATATATTTTTGATCTTTTAACCATAATACATTATTATTTGTTAGTTCACTAGCAATGAGATGTTTATTTCAAAAGTTTAAGTTTAGTTTATCTTGTTGTACACAGTTTACGAACGTATGCAAAAGGCACTGAAGCAAAAATATTGAGTTAGTTAATAAACTTGATACGTTTCATCTTTGTTTTATTTCTTTAAAAGAATTAGATAATCGTTTTTATATTTGAAATGGTTCAACCATTTAGCGTTATTATTATTGATGAAGTAACACTGAAAAGTTTATATCAAAATTTAAATAAATCTAGTCTATTCTAAGTCATGTTTATCTTGTGCAATATAAGAACTTTACAAACATTGGCAAAGGGCCTTTGATTCTTGGGGTACTAAATAAACGTGATAAGTTTTATCTTTCTTCTTCTTTGCTGGCCTTACTGCGCGGAGTGAGCCATGGCCTTCCCCCTCAAAAAAAAAAATTTTTCACGCTTGTCTTCAACCTGAAAAAGGTTTTATATTTATATACTTTTATTTCCTGAACAGAATTTATATAATCGTTCATATATTTTAGATTTTTTTGAACTTTATTCTTTTATTTTTGGATTCACGAACATTGAGAAGTTTATATCAAAATTTATAACTGTTTCAAATGTTTTGAAGTTAATTATGTTTGATCATTACATACCAAATAATGTATTTTAGAAGTTTTTATATGCTTTTGTTTTGATAAATTTTACAAAAAATATTTATAGAAAAAAAGAACATGCATTTAAAATACAAAATTGAAGTTTGAAAATCATCTTTACACAAATAATAATGATAGTTTTTCTAATTCGCATAGTGTTTACCAAATTAAAATTTAAAAATTGCAAGAATGTTAGGAAATTAATTTTTTTTTAAAATTATAATCAAAACTATTAAAATTGTATTATAAAACACTAAAAATGACAGGTTAAAATAAATTATTATAACTAATGAAGAAGAAAGAAGCTGATTAAAAATGAATCAAAAAATGTGCAAAGCAATACAAAGCCATAAAAAGCAATATAATTTTAATTCTTTACTATATGCAAAAAGAACCTTACTTTTTTTTAAAACGATATAATTTGAAATAATTTGCTACACAATATTTTAAGGAATCTAAGCGAAAACTAAAGCTAACATGCAAGAAATTGTCTTTTAAATTACAAAAATTTTAGATGCTATTGTTAACAATTAGATGAATTTTAAATTTAAAAAAATACCTCAAGAATGAACATTGTTAAAAGACAATAAATTTTAATATAATAACAAAACGGAAAATTAAGATCATTGAAAAAAATGGTCGCAACGCAATAAATGTTTTAAATTTTCATACACTCAACAGTATATTTAAAATAACAGCTAAGGCTAGTTACTAATTGGATTTGATAAACTCATATAATCACTACCGTAATTTTGAGTTAAAATTATTTTCAGGAAGTTGAAATGTTTTAATCTATAAAAATTTTAAAGTTTAAATTAATTTTAATTGGTTCTGTAAAATATAAATGTTACAACATTTATTAAGAAATTTATAAAAATTCAGATAATTTAATTTTTTGGTATTTTTAATGATATATTAAAACAATTGAATGGCTGGAAAATTAAGCAGATGAGTTAGATTTGAGTTTTAAAATTTTTTGGCACGCATTCACTAGTTAACTTTCTCTTCCTTTATTTTGAATTGTACACTTTAAAAAATTCCGGATCGAAATTGCGGAATAAAGTACTTTAGGTGCATCATCCGTAAAGCCTATTCTTACTGTAAAATATTATACCGTAATTTTTACAGTAATATTTATTTAATTAAAATGATTCAGTGATTTTTTTTGTTACTTATTACTGTAAAAATAATGATGTGTAAGATTTTTTATTAGGTAACATGTTCGGGTAAAATCCCAGAGTGCAAGTACTTTTTACCGTAATTTGATTCTGAATTTTACGAAATTCTCTCAAATCGTCCTAAAAGGCTTTTATATTTATTGCCATGAAAGGCTTTTATTATTTTTAATAATATTTCATTGTATGGTTCTGACAATATCTAGTGAAAATTCGATATTACAAACATGAAGAAACAGAAATTTAAAACATTGAAAATTCAGGTAAATAAAATATACATGTTTCGAACTGTAGTATAAGTAAGAAGAAGCTTTTTAACGTACCTTTTAAAATCCGATTAAAATAACTAAAGTGATGGTAAAATATAGGTAACTAAAATAAAAGCAAAACAAATATTTTCACTAGAAAATACTACTTAAAGATTTCGTTGTTGTTTGTTTGAAAGAAGTAGGTACTCTCAATCAATATTGTTCAACAAAGAAAAAAAAAATAGTCATAAGCTAGTCATAAACAGGTTATTTAATAGTTCCTTTCTATGTTTAAAAATCATAAAGGCTGCTTCGTTTAACTTCAAGTAACATTTTGTCTTCTTGCAAAAAAACTATTTCACTTAGCTTGAAGTTACAATAGACAGTAGAAAGAATTATGTACGGAATTTGATGGAATAAAAAAAGGTATTACTTCATTATTAGTTCCAGAATTAAATTTTACTCTTAATAAACTCGTCTATTTAACTTGACGCAAAAAATATCATACGGGCCGCTCTTCAGTTCACCAGGAATACAACTACAGAGTTGAAATTTGGTAAGCCCAAAGGGCCATAGTTGGTTATGAACTTAACATAGAGGTTTCTCGAAATTCTAATTTTTTCGAAAGTTAGTGCCATCTTAAGTACTTAAGTTAAGTAAGTAACTGTGAAACTTGTAGAGAAAAAGTACCATGTTTGGTGGATCTATAGCCCACTGAGATGCAACTACTGAGTTAAAATTTGGCGTGCTGAAAAGGGAATTTTTATTTGAGAATTTAATGCAAATTTTGTTTCGAAATTATCACAAATTTAAGTGCCTTCTCATGATTTTTTCTTTAAATATTTCATATTTATCCATTGTTGTAAACAGTTAATTTTTTCCTCACTAGATCTTTATTTCTTTAACCCACTGACGGTTATGCACGTAAAAAGTCGTATTTTAACCTGCAGTCTTCTCTGCATAGCAAAACCGGTTTTCCCATGTTAATGGATAGGGGAACTGTGTGTAGGGGAGAAACATTCTCCCAATTTCGCCCATTTCCTGAACCGTCAGTGGGTTTTAATATATAAATTCGCGTTCGAGTAATTGTCGATCAAAAGTATCAAAACTGAAGGAGAGAGAGAAATTTTTTTAAATAATTTTTTTAAAAAATATAAAAACTTTAAAAAAAAAGCGATAAAAAGCTTTCTCCATTTAATATTTATGTCTCATCAACGAGTAAAATCTCATTAATTTTTCTCATTAATTTCCTCTTATCAATTCACAAACTAAATTCCTTTAGTTAATTTTTTTCAAGCACATGTTAACTTGGAAATAGTCTATTATGATACGATTAACATATTAACAAATTGCCTTTAAATAAAGCTGCAATAGTTGTATCTCTGAAAACAAACATGAAAAATATAATTTATGAAAAATATAAACGTTTCGAAAAGCAATTATGCTATAATGCTCAAGAGGAAGCTTTAATGATGCAAATAAGGATATTTATAATAAAAGCATTTCATATTAGGATAATTTTTTTTCTTTTTCTTGGATAACCTTAATTCCTTTTTTAATAAAAAAATTTTCATCTCCTTAAAGATAATTTTACTTTTAAGCTAAAATAATGCGGCACTTTTTCCCTACATTTCGCTACTGATTTTTCGATTTATTTTTCTTTTAAAATGCAACTATAATTTCTTTAAAACAAACATGTTTTAATTCCTAAACCATTATTACATTATTAATGCACCATATTTTCTTACATTTTATTACTGATTTTTCGATTTTTTTTTTCACACTGTAACTTTAATGTCTTTAAACAAGCATGTTTTAGTCCAAAATCATTTTTATAACATCAATGAAAATTTTTTTTTCCATTTTTCGCTACTGATTTTTGATTATTTCTTTCTCTTTCGAAATTATAATTCCTATACCAAACATTTTTAACTTCAAAATAATTTTTACACATTTCATTGCTAATTTCTTTGATTTGTTTTTTCTCTTTTAAACTGTAATTATAATTTCTTTCAACAAACAGATGTTGATTTTTAAATAAATAATTATAATATTAACGCACCACATTTAACCTTATCTCGCTACTGATTTTTCAACGTATTTTTCTTTTACACTGTATCTTTAATATCTTTGGGGCCGTTCAAAAAGTACGTACTTCCCGAAGGGGGGGGGGATTTGCTATTTTGTACGGTTTTGTACGATGGGGAGGGGGGGGGAGGTATTATACAAAGTACGTACAGATAAGATTGTTTTATTTATGGATTCAAAGATAAAGTTGGGTGTTATTGTTTAAGTAATTTAAATGAATAAGACCTTATGTACGGTAATGTACGAAGGGGGGGTTAAAATTTCTCCATTTTTGTGTACGTACTTTTTGAACGGCCCCTTTAAACAAACACGTTCTTATTCCAAAGGTAATTATGCAAAAACTGCTAAAATAATAATTACCTTTTTTTTTTAAATTTGCAAATAAAAAAATTGTTTTGAAACTATTTGGCATGTTTCTAAAAAAAATTTCAGGCACATTCTATTACTACATTATCTTCCACGTACCCCTTTTTTCTCCTTTACATATAAGCTTTTTTCAATGGATCAATACATAACTATTGACAACAAATATCCTCTCGATCGGTAAAAACGAAATACTTCTTGAATCATTTGTTTTCTTAAAAAAGAAGCAAGAAAAAAAAAGTAGCTTTCGCCGACTCTTAAACTAATATGTTATTTTTCGTAAAGCTTCGACGGGGTGTATCTGTTACAAAACTCTAAAGCTTGTTTTCTCCCTCAATAATTCTCAATCGGATTCCATGTCGATTCTCGTTTTCTTTCTTTTCAGGTCCACCCCCCTCCCACACAAAGTACCCTTCGGCTATTTCAGCACTCATCCCCCCCTTATTTCTGCGTACGCCAGATTGCTCCTCAATATATAGATTGCTTCTAAGTCAAGCATTTAGTTGAAAAACGGTATATGTACGCCATGAGCACACAATCGGATTTTCAACAATTGGCAACAATTCAAAAAAGAATATTTACCTTCCGAATAATGTGATTCTTTTTTCTCTTTATTATTTTATTTATTTTGAGAACTGAAAATATTCTTGCGGCAAAGAAATTTTGAGGAGAAATTGCGACGTATTAAGTTTCTTTATGGATTTGATCTATTAAATGTAACTAACAGTGTCATAAATTCAGATTGGGCTCAGATATTTACTTCTCTAAGTCCTATTTTTTTCCCTCTAAACCTTTAAACTTATACTTACAAAGCGCTATTTAGGCATTTTTATCCAATTGAAACTGTGTCTATTGTAATTTTTTTCAATATAATGTAAAGATTAAGCATAATGAAATGGTCAATAGAATTTCAATTTTTTAGAACCCTAGGTGTCTTTATGCAAAATATTTAATAATATATTAGCGTTAATGATGAATAAAGTATTGGTGATTTAAAATAAAATAAAACATCAAACGTAATACAAATTAAAATAAAGGAAAAAATAAATTTAAAATAAATTTAAAATAAATAAATAAGTTATTGATACAAAATAATAAAATAAAATGAATAAATTAAATAAATAAATTAACATGAAATCAAATCTAATAGATTAAACAGTTTTACTTATTTTGAGAACAGTAAATAGCTTCACGGCAAAGAAGTTTTGAAGAGAAATTGCTAAGTATTATGTTTTATTTTATGGATTTAATCTATTAAACGTAACTAATAGGGGCGTTAATTTAAATTGAACTGATATATTTACTTCTTTTCTATTTAGAGATATTTCTTCCCTATAACGCAAAATTTATTCCTACAAAATGGTATTTCAGCATTTTTGTCGAATTGAAATTATGTCTATTTAATAACGTCGTTGAACAGCCGACCCAATAATGAGCTTACGACAACCACTGTTCAACTCAGTTGCCTTGTAACTTTGAACCTGGTCCAGAAGACAAGGAAACTTCTGGATCTCGTATCGGGTGAAATTTGCCTTCGTGGAGGACTTTTTGGTGGATCTAAGCCGCATGAAAGGGAAAACTACCAAAAACTCTCATGGTTAGTCTGACAGCAAGGGAACTCTAACCCATGATCCGTCTACCTCTAAGCACATTTTACGACAGCACTGTGGTCGGTGCGAGCCGGGTACGGAATTCGTATCGACTAGCCATTACCTGGGGTTCGAACCTGGATCATCTCACTGATATGCGAACGCTTTTCCCCTGAGCTATCATGGCTCCTAAACAAATATGTACTCATTTCAGTATATTTGTCAAAATAAACTCCCAGCCTATTTGCGAATGTTTATTTAGCCTCATTTACCTTAAGTATTAATTTTATTAATTGAAAAATTATTGAGGTATTTTTTTCTAGAAAAGTTGAATGAATAAATATTTCTATTTTATTTAGATACTAACATTTTAATTTCATTTCCAAACCTTTTTTTTTTTTTTTTTTACAATAACACTCCGTCCGCTGCCTCTGTATCGAGGCTTTCATTTACAAAATTTACTTTTTTTATTTCTAATTAGAATTTGGATTTAGGCCCAAAAACATTAAAAGATGTTTATAACCTCTTAAAGGAAAACCTTGAGAGACATTTTTGGATCAGTCAGATAGGGGGATGCGTGGTGTAGGATATTGAACCATGAAATCCAAAAGCTGTTTCAGGGAAAGGATATTATAGACTGTATATAATCAAAAAGAGAATCCAATGGTTTGGTCATATTCAGAAAATAGTTGTAAACAGATGCACAAAATAGATCTATAGTGGCCAATGTCATGGTCAACGAAAACTGGGAAGATCGAGGTAAAGATGGATTGACGAGGTTAAAGAGACCTCAAGACCTTGAAAAAAAGTCACTGGAAGGGGAAAATACGAGACAGATATTGTGAAGTAGAATTGTCAGGGAGGTAATGGTCCAACACGGACTAATAATTCTTCTAACACTCTCAGGAATAAAACTCTCACTTTTGTCGATTCCTTGATGTGCATTTCGTTATTTTGAGAATTATTTCGTCACGATATCACGTGATTTGTGATGAAGCACGAACTTTTAATTACATGGCGAAAATGTAATCGAACTTTTAACCTCATCGCAGTGCATTGTGGGGGACTATTAATCAGAATGACGAAACTAGAATGAAGACTGCACGATCGAAACTAGAATGACGACATAAACCGAACGTTCTGTATGGTGAACAAGGAGTTAGCCGCATACCATAGAGAAACCGGGTTCGAATACCCCCTCGGGAATGGATGTAATTAATTATAAGTCCTTATAGGGGTGACGTTGGTTTGCCTATATGGTGCCTACGAAAAAATTATCAACAATGCTATCGGTATTTTTTTTTTTTTATTATTTATTTATTTATTATTTTTTTTTTTTTGAAAAATAAAATAAAATGCCGACGATTTCTATACTTTTAACGGAATCTATTTCCTCGAATGATCTTTGATGAACAAAATGTTCACTCGGAGCATATATATATACTAGGAAATAGTTTCGTCAAAGTGTCTTGAGATTCGAGTATCCATTTTTTACAGTGAACCCCCATAATTCGCTTTCACTAATGTATCTCAAAGAAAGAATATGAATGAGATGAGCTGCTCAAACTTAAATTTTAATTCAATAAAAAAATCAGAACAAAATCCTCCAAAATCGAAATTATCTAAAATTTTTGTTATCAGAAAAGAATCTAAAATAATTCAAAATTTTCAAAGGGCAAATGTTTCTTAAATAGAAATGCTCTGATAAAAACAAATGTGAAAGTGAATAAAATAAGCAACTCAAACTCAAGTTTTAATACTCTAAGCAAGACAGAAAATAGAAATTATGTAAATTTTGTATCACAAAAAATGGATTTAAAATAGTTCTAAATTCTCAATAGCCTAATTTTCTTAGTATAAAAATCCCTTAATAATAAAAAACAGGAATGTGAATCCGATAAGCATCTCAGACGCAAATTTATAGAAGGCAAAAAACTTTGCAGGAAATAAAAATTAGGTTACATTTCTGTCATAGAACTCATAGTTCAATTTTTAAAAAATGGATGCTTAAATATCACGATTAGTGGGTACTTAAATATTCTTCATTTTTTGATGAAAACCGTTACCTTGTATATACTCCGAGCGAATTTTTCGTCAAAGTGATGAAATAACTATCATCACTTCTTCGAGGAAATAATTTCGTCAAAATTAAGGAAATATTTCGTCATTTTATTTTTTACCAAAAAAAAAAATTTAATAAATAATAAAACGAATAAAACAAGTCTTAGGGCCTAAAGCGGTGTCTAACGTTTCTAATAATAATTTTATCGTAGGCACCATATAGGTGTCTCAGTGCTATTCTAACAACAGAAGAAGGACAGATAGAACCAAGATATAAATTACACCCATGCCCAAAGTAGGATTCGATCCTGGGATCTTCCTGGTTCAAGGCCCACTCCACCACCACTTGACCACCATACAAGCTAGAAGGCTTTTTTTTTTTTTTTTTCGATTTTCTAGTCCAAATTCTAGTTTCGTCATTCTAGTTAACAATCTCCCGCCATGTACTACAATGAGGTTCCAAGTTGAGGAAACATTTTCGTTATAGATTTGGGAGTTAGCGTTTCGCCACAAATCACGTGATTTCCTGACGACATTGATATTAAAGTGATGAAATATATCTCAAGGATAGCTAAATCATCAACAACAAAAAAAAAAGAGTTTTTTTCTGAGAATGTTCAAATTGCCCAAAAGGCAAAAGATTTTTAAATAAAAACCCTCAAATGAGTAAAGAATCAGAATACAAATAAAAGTTTTACCTCCATAAAGAAGGCAGACAATCATTCAGGTAATAAAAATTTGGTTTAATTTGTATCAGAAAGAAAGAATTTAGAAGAAAAAAATCGAATTTCTCAAAAAGCAGAAGGTTTTTAATTCAAAATCCCCCGACAGTAAAGAATGTGAATGGGAATAAGGTAAACAGCTCAAACGTAAGTTTTAATTATATAAGAAAGTCAGAAGACCTTGTAGGAAATTGAAATATTTAAAATTTCTGTCTATAAGAAGAAAAAAGAACTTAAAATAGTACAGAATTCTCAAAAGACGAATGTTTTTTGCATGAAAAATCTCTAACAGGGCACTACTAAACAAATAAAAAAAAATATTTCAGCTCAATTTAACCTTTATCCTGGATTGCACTCTAGCATTTCAAGTTTAAGTACATTTTTATTGGAAGTTCAACTAAGCAATTGACAAGTGCCTATAACTACGGCATGATCAATAATCACGTAAAAACATTTCAATTCATTTGTGGTTAAAATCTCAAGTAGACTATGGTGTTTGTATTTAGTCCAACTTAAAAGTTTTATATAAAGTGTAAATGCAGTGCTTTATATATATCTATAAACCACTCAAAAGAAAGTATATGTATAAAAATATTTTTAAACATTCTAGCGGCATGCATGTTAAAAGAAATGCATCCATAATGGGTGTTTTATTCGAGAGAGGAAAAAAATTCCGTCTTTGTCACAGCTCAAAAGTGTCGCTTAGATCGAAGAATATACCTTTAACTCAAACAAAGAGCAAAAAAATTATTTTCAAAAATTTCGCGGCGTGAAAGAGAGGAAGGTGGGTACTCTAAAAATAGGTGCATTAGATGAAAAATGCAATGGAAACGGAAAGGAAAAAAAATTTTATTATTATGATTTCCCATTCTTCGTGCTTAACTGGGGCCTGTCGGTGCCTATTTCATGCTTCTGTTCTCAGCGAGAGGTTTGAGAACTGGAAGCCTAAAACGGACTCGCGAACTCTCATTGTTGTCATTAGGCTCCCCCTGTGCTTAGAGCCCTATGCTTTTCACCTTTTTCGTGTCTTACGCGCCATTACACTCAGCGATGCTTCGATTTGGCGGCGAAACTTACACCGTCTCTCTTAAAAAAAAGGAAATCTTTATAGAAAAACGATTCTTTTCGTTTTAAGAAAAGAAATATATGAAAAAATAAGTTCCGAAATCCATTAAAATATCTGTAGTTCATAAAACAGCAATCATATCTCCAGAGAGAATTTTTATTCACGATGAAAAATTTGATATAGACAGATGTTCCATCGGAGGCTTTTTGATAAGAATGAATTTGTGCTCTCACGTTTTTTTTTTTTTTTTTTTTTTTTTTTCTAAAACATTTTTTTACACAAAACCCACTATTCCTGTAAGTTTTACAAGGGCATTAGTTTTTAAACTATGGAGAAAATACCAATTTCTAGTTAGAGGAATACGCAATATGTTTCTTCATATAATAATATATTTGCTTTCAACATTTAGTTTATCTGTAAGTATACGTTGAAATTAAATTTTACGTGTTCTGATACGATGTTCTGATTCAAGATATTTTAAACAAATTTTATTAATTGGCCGATAGTGAAGCCCGCCTAAGCAGGCCTAGGCGGTGAACAATTTGGATTTCATTTTCAAAATATATTTGGATTTAATTTTTTTAACAGACGGCAGCACTTGGATTCTATTGCTCTTTAATTTGTTTATTTACATCTAGGTGTCAGCACTTAATTTCTTGAGATTCTGATTTGGAATATTTAGGGGATTTTCATTTTCACTTTTATTAACTGTAACTGTTTACTATTACGTTTATTATTTATGGTGTGCTGTGGAGGCGCTTCATTCTAGTGATTTTCTATATTTGTAAATTTAAATTTATTTAATGTGGTAATTATTTTTTATTCTTTATTTTTGCTTGTATTATCATTAGGGGCCTCGGGGCACTGTTAGTTTTGGCTTTAGCCACTAACAACAGAAAGGCTCCTGTGTATTTACAGACAGTGTGTCCCCTGATGAAGTGCTGTTCTGTAAAAACACAATTTCATTTTCTTTTTTAGATATTAATTTATTTTTAAGTAATTTTATATTGTTACCAGTTTATAAATACAATTTTGGTTTTAGCTGCCTTGTGCGCTGTTCCAGTTTGAATTGGAGTTATAATTGTTTTGTGTTTTTCCTACCTCCCGTATTATAATTTTGTAATAAGTATTTGAATTTGTGTTTGAAATTAAATTTTATTAATCGAAGTTCATGCAAAGAATGCACGAAAAAATAATTCCGGTGAAATTACCAAACTATATGATCATGAAAAAAGTAAAAAAAACTGTTTAGCAATAAAACCCAAAACCATTATTAAACCATTAAACGTTATTAAAACCATTTGGTAATTAGGTAACGGCTTACAGGAAATTTTAGTTTTTAAAATTATAGTTCTTTTTTCGACACATTTAATAACAAATACAAAACTTAAAAGTATATTTAACCGAATAAATGGTTTTCATAACAAATATATGATTTGTATGGTAATGCTCTGAGATAACGCGATAAAGTTGCCAAGAGTTTTTATCAAATTTTATCTCATATTATAAAATTATACGTTATTGTTAATTTTACCAAAATCATTACCTAAGCGCTTTTTAAAAATAACCGAGATTTTATGAGATAATAGAGTAGCATCCCAATAACATGACAAATGTTACCATATTCTGGTAGTTTTGATCATTTTTTTTTCTCAGAGTAAGCTTATGCAATCAAAACTTCCTTTAAACTAATGGAAACGTTTTTAAACACTTATGCTTTTCCAAGTATATCGTCTGTTTTACTAATGATCTGAAAAGATGCCAAACCCCCTAATGCCTTCTCTAACATGCTCCTCAAAGTATATAATCTGTAAAAAGTTTTTGTAACTTTTAGTTTCTATAAAGTGTTTATAAAAGGAGCGTATTAAATGTTACAAATAAAGAAGTCATAAACTTAAAGAACAAAGGCGTATTATCCATCTGACTCTCCAAACCATCAGAATTTTAAGACTCCAAATCTTCGTCCTTTGCTAACCTTTTTCAAAAATGGAAGCTGGAAAATAAGTTCCCTCAGACAGGAAAAGAATCCCCATTCTTCAGATATTCGTTTACAATTCCAAGTTAAATGCTTTTTGAATAAAAAGTTTTAAAGAAGGAGGAAGAAAGCAAGGCCTAAAAGAGTTGGGAATCGCGTTAAGTTCGAAAATAGGGAATTTTTCCATCTGCTGACTGTTTGTTTCTGTTTTCGTATTTGCTTTTAATCTTATTACCCGTTAAAACATAAGTTTAGGCTCTAAAAATATGGAATTTTCTGGCTTTGCTTTTGAAAAATTGAAGAAAATGTTCTAAAAGAAAAAATATGTTTTATTTGATTCCAATAAACCGATGTAAAGTGTAAATTTAATGTTTGTTTATTCCTTTTGAATGAAAAATTCGAAGTGCAAACTCCTTGGCTAAAACGCATTTTCCTCCTTGAAAACAGCAAAGTTGAGTTTTGTATCATCTATTTAAACATACTATTTCAATATCAATCTTTTGTCAGACATACTCAAATTTGAAGAATTTGTTTATTCAATTTTATACAATAAAACTTTTTGGTTAATTTTATGTAACAAAGAAATTAGCGAAAAATGCCCCATTCATTCATTTATTATTATCATTATTTTTCCGGCCAGACTGCGTAGGGTCCAGGGAACTGGCCTTTCAATGGAAAGGTTCTGGGTTCGAATCCTGAGCAAGACATGGATGTTCTTTCATTCCCTGTACTATGTGTTCTTACTGTGGGAACAACGTTGGACCACCTAATATGGTGTCCCTGAAAGAGTAGCCAACAAATCTACCATGTAAAGGCCTGAATTGATGAAATGTTAATACAGGTGGCCATTGAAAATAAAATTTTAAAAAAATTACCATTATTTTAATTTTAAAAAGTTATTGCTATTCTCATATAATAAAAAATGCACATCTTAAAATTGCATTTAGAATAATTCCTAGAAGACATAAAACGTTCCAGATTCGTAAAATTGAGGTAGTACACTGCTGTATTTAAAATTTACGTAAAGCCAAAGTATGAGCTTAGTACTTTCAAAATTAAATTTAATGAAAAACTAATCCAATGAAGAAGAAAACAAAATCAATAACATTTTAAAATTTGTTCTAAAAGGTAACAGGAATAGGTGCATAACAATGCTGATTGATGAAATTTTATAACAAATGATATAGTCACAAAATAAATCCGGCTTCTTTTCAATGTTATTTTGACAAAATTTTTATGAAATGCTGGATCATTTTATTGATACGCTTCGAACATAAACATTTCCCGTACCTCAATTTTAAAGATTTGTTTCCTTGACGATTACTGTCATTGTTTCTTATTACTTGATGCGTGTTTCTTATCATCTTTAAAAGAAATAATAAAACGGTAAAAAAAAAAGCAAAAATCAGGAAAATGTCTTTTTCCTAGTTCAGGAAATAATAGCAGGGAGTCGTAGTAATTATTTAGTTGGGTGATGAAAGAGTTTATATATTCTTCCTCATTTATCTTCGTTTAAACTGACGTGATCTAAGGACAAAGCGTCACCTCATTCTCAAAAATATTTTTAAAAATCGCCAAGATTGGCGACTTATTTGTGATATTTCTAGTCAATACTTTATACGAGTCTCGTAATTTTATTTGAGAATATTTCTGAATAGATTCTGAAGAATTAAATTGTTTATTTGGATTTAAGAAATCACCAATAAATTGCAAAGTTTCTTTTAACACAGTAATACCTTTCTAGGTTTTATAAGTAATTATTCACCTATTTAAGTCCTAATTTGCCTAAACGTTTATTTAATTAAAATCTTAAAACACTAGCCCTCATAAAAATCTCCCAATTCACAAACACTTGCTTAAACTTATGAGATTACAAAATTTATTTATTTATTCGTTTAATTTTTAGGAATAAATAAAAATCGTAAATTAGCAGTCATAGATGGGGAAGTCATAGCTTTCTTTTGAAAAGTACAAAAACTGCTTAGAAAATTGATTGAAACTTCTTAAATTTTTAAGATGTTTAACTCAAATTTTTTTTCGATAAGATTCCGAATACGATTCACAACAAAATTATGAAA